>LPNX010282287.1:1087139-1115115 GCA_001517045.1 Pseudotsuga menziesii
TGTTTGCTAAGGGAACAAAATCATTAGGTGTTCTTCAATTAACTATAGGATGGTGATATTAACTTTGAAGGTTCCTTGCTTGTTTTTAACTTTACTTTTTTCTTTCAACTTTTCCTCAATCATTGAACTCGGTTCTGAATAATAGGCTCCAATTTATTTATCTATTAAGTCCCGATCTTCTAAGTTTATTAGTATTTCCACAATTCATCTTTCTGCAATGATATTTCCGCAGTTAACCTTTCGCACTAGATTTTTCCACAATTAACCTTCCACAATGATCCTTCCGCAATTGTGGGTTATGGGGATTTCCATTCAAATTTTCCAAACTAGGCTTCCGCAGACCCTTTCCGCAACGATATTTCCGTAATTGTGAGTTGTGGGTTGCGGGGATGCCTTACAAATTTTTTGAATTAACTTTCTACAATTACCCTTTCTGCAATTCACAAAAACTCCTTGCTTCTGCAATTGTGGGGTGTGGATTGCAAGAGTGTTTTTCAACTTTTCAAATTAACCTTTCGCATTTATCCTTTTTGCAACTTGCGGAAACTACTGCCCTCCGCAATTGCGGGTTGCGGATTGTGGGATTATTTTTTAACTTTTCAAATTAACCTTCTGCATTTATCCTTTACGCAATTTGTGAAAACTCATTCCTTCTGCAATTGCGAGTTGCAGATTGCAGACTACTTTTCAATTTTTTTTCGAAATATCCTTCTGCAAACCGTTTCCACAAATTGCGAAACTCCTTCCTTTTGCATTTGTGTGTGGTGGGTTCGGGTTGCATTTCAATTTATTCGAAATATCCTTCAGAAAACCATTTCCACAATGATATTTGATGGTTAAGAGCTTGTAGTTTGATATTTGATATTAAATATAATGTTTATAATAATGGTTTCTATCCTTTGATGGGCTTACAACCATGCTTGGGAAACAAAGGATTCGTTGTTGTGATTAGATAGGCGTTTTTATTTCAAAGTTTTATTTTTGATAATGGTAGTTTCCTTTATTTTAATTGTTTACTGATAATTTTAATAAATTAGATAGGATGTGTGAGAATCCGTATCTGATTAGTTGCAAATCATGAGTTGTTAGCATATATAGATTGATAATTTTAATAACTAGATTATCCTTAGATATTTGAATGAGATCCAAATGATCCTGATCCATCATTCTAGATTTGTAAAATATGGATTCATATTAGGGTTCTTTTAATAGGATATTTTATAAAATTTCTAAGGCGAGTCGGCAGTCGACCAAATCCTAAAATAAATGTTGACCTGTTTAAAACAATAGTTTTATCCCTTTGATTAACCTTGTGAGAATATATTTGACGAGCATAATTTACAGACATTAACTCAATTAAATGAATTGAGTGTATATATTCAAAACTGAAATAAGAGTAAAAATGATTATGCTTAGAATTTACTAATCATTACAATAGTACCCCTTACTAGCAATATTTGTTTCAGGTTTGGATGCCTGATCTGAGATTCATTAATAATTAAACTTGGTGTTTTACGGTCATGAATAAAATACATAAAATATTTAGTTACTATCCTAACATAATATGATAATGCGCAACAAAAATACATTCTATTTAGATGCAAACTAGATTAATGCTTAAATTAGAAACCTAATGGATCAATATTTACTTCAGATGGATAGTAATTTATGTTGAGGAATTACTTGCAATTCCAGGTTAAGACTAGAAATCCTACTATATCTAGCTATAACAAATATCAATAGGATAAGAACCTGGCACCACTGCTGAGAAACTAGAAATGGAATAGTCATTCCTCCCAACTAACTCCTAAAGCAACCAAATCAGTTGCTCCAGAATCCCCGAGCCTGCTCACTGAACCACAAGAGAAAAATACACTTAAGTTTCCATCTCTTGCATTATCAGATTCAATCCCCATCCAATGGTAGCCTCCTTATTTCTAATGTACATACTATGCTATAGTATTTTTCCTATGACTTGGTTATTTATGAGCCTTCTTCTCTTTAACACTCAACGAAGAGTTGTGACCTGATTTTGGGGAAGATGCCTCCTACACCTTGATTTCTCACTTGATAACTACAACCACTTATATTTTCCTCTAGTGGGTCAACAAGCACTCTTGAAAAAATATTTCATTTATGTCCCCTTTAGTATCTTTTATTAATAAAAGAATAATTCATTACGTTTGCTTTATTTTTGAATTTTTTGTAAAAAATATTCCAAATAATAAAATAAAATATCTTAGCACAAATTAATAATAAATTATTAATTCTTGTTGTATTACATACACTTCCCCTTAGAGGATAACACTGTCCCAGGTACTATTAACTTTCTGATTTATTCTTCCATCTCTTCATCTTGGAATAAGATTGGATATGCCTCCCGCATAACACTTTCCAATTCCCAAGTAGATTCTTCCAGACTAAGGTGCTTCCATTGCACCTTGACTTGTCTGATGGTATAGTTCCAAAGTAAAATTTCTCTCCTATTGAGAATATGCTCTGATCCCACCTAGAACTCTCCTTCGAGTTCCACGTATATAACTTTCCAATCGATTACCTTAGTAGCATCATGAATATATTTCTTCAAAATGGAATCATGAAAAATGTCATGTACTTTAACAGTACGTGGTAGGGCTAACTGGTATGAAATTGACCTTGCTTTAGTAAAAATTTCAAATGGCCTACAATACTTGTGTGCCAACTTTGAAAACTTTACCAATCTCAAAGATATTTTCTTGGGTTTTACCTTTATGTACAAGTGCTCACTTACTTGGAACTCTCTAGGAGTTATTTTTAGGTCAGCATAATTTTTCTGCCTATCTTGGAAAGCTTTCAAGTTTTGTTGCACCCGTTTCATGGTTAGTTCCATATGCTTTAACATTCTAGGTCCTAACATTAACCTATCAACTTAACTGCTCCAAGAAATTGGAGTATTACATTTCCATCGATATATAATTTGAAAATGACTCATACATCGTGATACTTGAAAATTATTATTGTAAGCAAATTTGACTAAGTGTAAGTAGTCTTCCCATTTACGTGGTTTGTCCATTACATACATTCTTAGCATGTATTCTAGGACTTGGTTTACTCTTTCACTCTACCCATCCATTTGCGGATGATACACAGTATTGAAGTCCAACTGAGTGCCTAACCCTTTAAACAAAGCCTTCTAGAAAATTCCTGTAAATTTTACATCTCTATCCGAGATTATTACCTTTGGTATGCCACGTAACCTAAAAATTTGTTTCATAAAAATATTTGCAATGTTAACAACCTTATCAGTAGATTTTATAGGAATAAAATGAGATGTTTTACTTAAATTATCGATTACAACCAATATTGAGTCATGTTGCCTAAAAATTTTAGGAATACCTGTTATAAAATATTCAAGTCTTCTTTGTCTTCAAGTCATCTTTGTCTCTGGATCTAGATCATCACTCAATCTGGATCATCTCCATAGCATCATTTCTGAATCTAGATCATCACTCAATCTGGATCATCTTTGGAGCATAATATCTGGATCTGGATCATCACTCAATCTGGATCATCTCTGCTGGATCATCAATACTGAATCTTCACAGGTGCTATCTCATGATTCTTCTCATCATAGTAAGTTCTACAGAGCTAGCCCTTTTTCATGCTGGATGTAAGCCTAGCCACCATGTAGGTCTTCGCCTAGCACTTACATCTGATCATGTAGGAACTAATCCTATAATCATATCAGAAAGGCAGGCCCAACACTCACATCTGACCATGCGAGAACCAATCCCACAACCCTGTCAGAAAGGCCCAGCACTCACATTTGAAACATGTGAGGAACCAATCCAACATGCATGTTAAAAAAGGCTTAGCACTTATATTTTACACATGTGAGGAACCAATCCAACATACATGTTCAAAAAGGCTCTGCACTTACATCCGACACATGCGAGGAACCAATACAACATGCATGTTCAGAAGGGCTCTACACTTACATCTAACACATGTGAGGAACCAATCCAACATGCATGTTCAAAAGGACGTGCACTCACATATGATCAAGTAGGAACCAATCCTACAGTCATATCAGAATGGCCCCGAGTCCTAGACTGAGCTACCTGGTAACTGACCAAGTTCCTCCATTCCCAGAATGGAATTCATCACTTAATTCTAATCATGTAGGAACTAATCCCATAGTCACCTCAGAATGGCTTAGCACTCATATCTGACATGGGAGGAACCAATCCTCACCATGACAGAATGGCTCAGCCCTTACATCTGACCTACTCATCAGAATGGCTATGGATCTCAGCACTCATATCTGACATGGAAGTAACCAATCCTCTCACCATGATAGAATGGATCGGCCCTTACATCTGACCATGGAAGGAACAAATCCTCTCACCATGATAGAATGGATCAGCCCTTACATCTGACCATGGAATGAACAAATCCTCTCACCATGAAAGAATGGCTTTGGGACTCATCACTTTCCCTAGGAGGAAATATTGATTTGGAGAACACCAAGATTCTCCTTGAAGTACTTGAACTTCACCCTATCCAATGGATTCGTCAACACATGAGCTATCTGTTCCTTCGTCGCAGCATACTGGAGCTTCATTGCTCCCCTCTACACCATCTCCCTGATATAGTGATATTGGATCTCGATATGCTTAGAATTGTCATGGAACACAGGATTCTCTGACAACTTCATGCATCTCTGGTTGTCACAATATATACAAGTAGCATCCATCTAGAAATAAAATAAATCAGATAGTAGCTTCCGTAGCCATACTGCCTCACAACTAGCTGAACAAGCTGCAACATACTCTTATTCAACTATACTCAGTGCCACACAGGATTTCTTCCTGCTAAACTAAGAGATCACACCTGATCCCATACTGAAGGAACACCCTGAAGTGCTCTTCCTATCGATGGCACTACCTGCCCAATCTGAATCCACATAACCCTCCAGGTTAATCTTCTGATTTGCCTCGTACTTGAGCCCATAATCAATTGTACCCCTTAGGTACCTCAAAATATGCTTTGCAACAATCAAGTGAACATGTCTTGTATTTGTCAAGAACTAGCTCAAGGTGTTCACAGCAAAGCAAATATCTGGTCTCGTGTTCGTCAGATACATCAAGGACCCAATCATCTGACGATACATCATAGAATCAACCATCTCTGATGAAGCATCACTCAATAGCTTCAGGTTCGATGCCATAGGTGTGGCCATAGCCTTGCATTCCATCATCCTGAACCTCTTCAAGATCTCTACTGCATACTTCCCTTGTCCGAGGGAGATTCCATCCGCATTCTGCCACACCTCCATGCCTAGAAAATAGTGCATCATTCCCAAGTCCTTCATTTCGAACTTGGCAGAAAGCTTTCTCTTCGTATCAGAAATCAACCCATCCATACCTGTTACAAACAGATCATCTACATACAGTAGAAGCATCACTAGGCTGCCATGTTCAACCTTGTAGTAAAGGTTGGAATCTGCTTTACTCTTGGTAAATCCTAAATTGGATAGAAAGATGTCAATTCCACCATACCATGTCATGGGTGCCTATTTCAAACTGTACAAGGATTTCTTCAGTCTGTACACATGAGACTCCCTATCATGTGTCTCAAAACTGAGTGGTTGTTATACATACACTTCTTCTTCTACTACACCATTCACGAAATTAGTGTTGACATCCATTTGGTATATCTTCCATTTCATTACTGCAGCCAAAGCAAGTCCCGATCTGATGGAAGTGTATCTGGCTACAGGAGCAAAGGTTTCTTCATAATCTATTCCTTCTTTTTGTGAGAAGCCATGAGCCACAAATCTTTCCTTATATTTCTCTATGCTACCATCCACCACATGCTTGATCTTGTAGATCCATTTGGAAGTTACAACTGACTTCCCTTCTGATATTGGGACAACATCCCAAACATCATTCTTCATGATTGATTGATATTCTTCGATCATCACATCCTTCCATTCTTTCCATTTTGCCGCTTATTCATAACTCGAAGGTTTTTTATCGATAACATCACATAGTAAGGCTATATATCCGAAGCAGGATCTAGTTCTCTTTCTTTCTCTGTGATTCTCTTCTGGAGCCCCATATCTTTCCGCACCTTGGATAATTTCTCCTACCCAAGCAGATTTCCTCTTGTGAGGATTCTTCTCCTAAGGTGGATCTATAGGTCTTTGTGGTTCTTCAAATTCTCGATATTCTTCTTGAATTTATTCATTCATGGTTGTATCATGAATTCTGGGAGCTTTTGATTCTTTAGGTTCTTCAGTAGGTCTCTTCCTGGATTTGTTGTAAGCTGTGTCTTCGTCAAATGTTACATCCTTGGTGATATTGATCTTCTTGTAACCTGGTAAGTATATTCTGTAATCCTTCGAGCTTTTCAGAGTATCCCACAAATATACCCTTCTTTCCTGAAGGATCTAGTTTTGTTCTCTTTTCTTTTGGTACATGTATGTACACTAGACAGCCGAATATTCTAAGATGGTTGACTTCTGGTTTCTTTCCGGAGAAGACTTCTTCTGGAGTCTTGTTCTCGAGTACTCTATGTGGAGTATAGTTCTATACATACACCATTGTTCTAGCTACTTCTGCCCATAGATGCATAGGAAGATCTTGATCATGAAGCATCGCTCTTGCAGCTTCGATGATAGTTCTATTCTTCCTTTTTGCAACCCCATTTTTTTGTGGATTGTAAGGAGTGGACAACTCCCTCTTAATCCCTGATTCTTTGCACAAGTCTTTAAATCCATTTGATGTGAATTCTCTGTCATTATCTAATCGAAAGGTCTCGATCTTATTTTCTATGTGGTTCTCGATCAAGGCTTTGAATTCCTTGAACTTGCTGAACACTTCATCTTTGTTCTTCATGAAGTAAATCCATTTCTTCATAGAAAAGTAATCAATGAAAGAAACATAGTATACATACCCGCTTAGTGAACTTGATGACATTGGTCCGCATACATCAGAGTGGATGATTTCCAATATTCCTTTTTCCTTGCTCTCGCTACTTGGAAATGTCTTCTTTGTATTCTTCCCTTTCGCGCATCCTTTGCAGACTCCTTCATGTTTTGCTTGAATTTCTAGAAAACCTTCAATAGCTTTGCTTGCAAGTGGTAGTGCTCTGTAATGCACATGTGCAAGCCTTCTATGCCATAGTTCATTTGGCTCTACTGTGTCATGGACCATAGATTGTTATGAATGGCCCTTTAGCTTGTATAAACCTCCTTCTTTTTCTCCAATCACTATTGCATCGTCTATAGTCTTTCCTCTTGGCCACATGATGACTTAACCATCTATGAATGCAACCCTCATGCCTTTTGCATCTAGTGTCGATATGGATAGAATATTATTCTTTAATCCGGGTAAAAATAGAACATCCTTCATTTCTATTGACTTTCCAGAGTCTAGCTTGTAGGAGGATTCACCCCTACCTTTTATGGGATATTGGTAGTTATCCCCAAGTTTCACCTTATGGGGTGAATTATGTTCAAACAATTTCTCAAAGGATTCCTTGAAACTTGTCATGTGTTTGGAAGCCCCGGTATCAATAAGCCAATCTTTTCTTCCATGAGTGACAGTTCCTGTGAGAGCAAAAATCATAACATATTCATCTTCATTTGAAGAGTCTTCACTTTCTTGCTTTACTCTCTTCCTTGGGGAATCATCATCCTCAACAGTGTGAGCATGATGTTTTCTTTTGGATTTCCTCTTCTTCTTGGATCCATTCTTATTCATGGGATAGTTTCTAGCAAAGTGTCCTATTTCATCACATGTATAACATCTAAGTTTAGATGAACCTTTCTGATGAGAATGCTTACCTTGGTGATTATGCTTTTCCCTTCTTCCTTTCTTGGAGTGTACTGTGAGAGCTTGATCTTCATTTCCCATCTTTTCTTCTAGAGCTGCTATCCAAGCTTCTTCTTGAGAGCATTCTTCCCACAATCTGTTGAACTTGACCAAATTATTCCTAGCACAGATTCCTTGGATGAAAGAATCCCATGACTTAGGAAGGCCATTCAAGGTTGTTAGCACAATTTCTGCATTCTCCACTTCTTCATCTACATCTTCTAGTTGTTCTTTGATCTGGGAGACCCTTGTGAAGTATGAATGGATGGTCTCCTCATTTTGTATCTTGAAATTCTTCAACTAGTTCCTTAGAGTCATCTTTCGATTGATGTTCTTCCCTTCAAATAGTTTGGTTAGGGCATCAAACATGGCTTTAGGTGTCTTGAGGGAGGACACCTATGGAATGAGGTGATCCTTGATAGAACCTACAATAATCCTCTTTTCCATAACCAACTTCTTCTTATGTAATTCCTTGGACTCATCTCCCTCTGGAACTAGAACCTCCTCTTGGATATAGGAGTCCAACTCATTTTCTTCCACGACCAGGGAGATCCTATAATTCCAAGCTTGGAAGTAATCAGATCCCTCAAGATTTTCATCAAGATTGGTATGATGAGACATCTTAACTAAGAACCTCAAATGGAAATACAAAGGATTTAGATCTTACCATGTCAAGATGTCGAATCTGGACTTGAAGCTGAAATCCTGCAGTACTAGTTCAGGACCAGATTAGGGTTTTTCTTTTTTGGAGTTCTGTCCAACCAAATTCTTTGAAATTGATCCCTAACTTTGATTTTGGGGAGGAGATCAATCCAGGCCTAGGCTCACTAAAAAATTCCACTTCTGTGAAAATCCCTAATTTTCGGTAGTAGTGTTGGGTCCAAAACTGGAAAACCTCAGAATTGGATTCTGCTTCGACAGAAAGATGCGCCCTAGGGAGGAGAGTTATTCCAACCTACTTTTGCTGAAAAATTGTGGAGAGAGATCCACAAAATAGGAATCCCTAGTTCCTGCAGCTGCATAGTCTCTTCTTCTCATGTTAGCTCTGATGCCATGTTAGTTTTTCAACATTAAGCTAGAATATCATTAGGATCTTTAACTGAGAGAACAACAAGAACACCAATCAAACACAATGAACACAGTGTTTTTCCTCAGGGAAACCATAAATGGAGAAAACCCACAACTTCCTCTGATATAGAATCAGCACCAAAGTGAAACCCAAAACAGGAAGACAATCTCCCAACAGTACTAAGCTCTTTCCTCTTGCCCTAGTGTCTTTCTCTTCCTCAACTATGCACTACACTTGAGTGTGTATGATATGTGTGTTCTAAATAGAGAGTCCAGCTCTCTATTTATACTAATCCCGACATGACTGAAACCCTACTAGGGCCGACCTCACTAGGAGAGTCTAATAACCCTAGTGCCCTGGAACTATGGGGACTTAAACCCTTAGACAATAGGAGGGTTACCCACAATGACTTGACATGACTTGTTTACATTATTGATTCTCCCGATTGGAACATTTGGGGCATGACATGACACAAGAACATCCGAGAATAAACATGGGGTTACAATAGATGAGAAATACAAGTGAATACATTCCGAAGTTACAATTACATTAACACAAACAAAATATATCCATAATCAAAGGATCAGATCCTACGGAGTAGGAACTAACAAACCACTAAATATAAGTTTAGAAAACAACAATGAATGCATTTTTGCATTATCTCTAACACATGGGTCTGCCCTTCCATGAATTAAAAAATAAAAAAGCAAATATATCATAATTAAAATATAATTAAAATAATTTATTTAAAAAAATAAATATATTGTAAATAAATTATCGATGGATTAAATATCTAAATGTCCAAATTATATGGAAATGTATGGATGAAAAATACAATACCTACAAAAGGTGAAGAAGAAATATTAAGGTCACTTACTCCATAATATATATATGTTATTTGCTATATTTATCATTCCACTTTATTATTATACAACTTCTTAATGACTAAACATTATTTTTGTGTTATTATTCAACTTCTTATTGACATTGATATATGGTTAAATATCCAAATATCCAAACTGTATGCCAATAATTTGAATATACCAAAAAAATGGTCATCTTGATGTCACACACCTCAAACATCGATATATATATATATATATATATATATATATATATATATATATAAAGTTCCTACATGTTATTAAAACATCTATCATAAGTTTTGTTCTGTTACTAATTATACATACTTTACTGCTACATGGCAGGTTGTGCAATGCATATGTTTGATAAGGGAACAAAATCATCAGGTGTTCTTCAATTAAGTATAAGATGGCAATATTAACTTTGAAGTTTCCTTGCTTGTTTTTAACTTTACTTTGTTCTTTCAACTTTTCCTCAATCATTGAACTCAGTTCTAAATAATAGGCTCCAATTTATTTATTTGTTAAGCCCCGAGCTTCTAAGTTTATTAGTATTTCCACAATTCATCTTTCTGCAATGATCTTTCCGCAATTAACCTTTCACAATTATCATTCCTCAATTATCCTTTCGCAATGGATTTTTCCACAATTAACCTTCCACAATGATCCTTCTGTAATTGTGGGTTGTGGGGATTTCCATTCAAATTTTATAAACCAGGCTTCCACAAACCCTTTCCGCAACAATATTTTCGCAATTGCAACTTGTGGGTTGTGGGGCTGCCTTACAACTTTTTCAAATTAACTTTCTACAGTTACCCTTTCCGCAATTTGAAGAAACTGCTTCCTTGTACAATTGCAAGTTACAGATTGCAAGACTGTTTTTCAACTTTTCAAATTAACCTTTCACATTTCTCCTTTCCGCAACTTGCGGAAACTACTTCCTTCCATAATTGCAGGTTGCAGATTGTGGGACTATTTTTAAACTTTTCAAATTAACCTTCTACATTTATCCTTTACACAATTTGTGAAAACTCATTCCTTCTGCAATTGCGAGTTGCAGATTGCAGACTACTTTTCAATTTTTTTCCAAAATATCCTTCTACAAACCCTTTCCACAAATTGCGAAACTCCTTCCTTCTACAATTGCGCATTGTGGGTTCGGGTTGCATTTCAACTTATTCGAAATATCCTTCAGCAAACCATTTCCACAATGATATTTGCTGGTTAAGAGCTCGTAGTTTGATATTTGATATTAAATATAATGTTTATAATACTCCTTCTACGTAGAATAATGGTTTCTATCCTTTGGTGGGCTTACGACCATGCTTGGGAAACAAAAGATTCGTTGTTGTGATTAGATAGGCATTTTTTATTTCAAAGTTTTATCTTTGATAATGGTGGTTTCCTTTATTTTAATTGTTTACTGATAGTTTTAATAAACTAGATAGGATGTGTGTGAATCCATATCTGATTAGTTGCAAATCATGAGTTGTTAGCATATATAGATTGATAATTTTAATAACTAGATTATCCTTAGATATTTGAATGAGATACAAATGATTTCAATCCATCATTCTAGATTTGTAAAATATGGATTCATAATAGAGTTCTTTTAATAGGATATTTTATAAAATTTCTCAGGCTAGTCGGCACTCGACTAGATCCTAAAATAAATGTTGACCCGTTTAAAACAATAGTTTTATCCCTTTGATTAACCTTGTGAGAATATATTTGACGAGCATAATTTACAGACATTAACTCAATTAAATGAATCTAGTGTACATATTCAAAACTAAAACACGAGTAAAAACGATTATGCTTAGATTCACTAATCATTACAGTAGTACCCCTCACTAGCAATATTTGTTTCAGGTTTGGATGCCTCATATGAGATTCATTAATAATTAAACCTGGTGTTTTACAGTGATGAATAAAATACAGAAAATATCTAGTTAGTGTCCTAACATAATAAGATTAACAAAAATAAAATAATAGGAATGGTTACTGAACTAATGCACAACAAAAATACATTCTATTTAGATGCAAACTAGATCAATGCTTAAATTAGAAACCTAATGGATCAATATTTACTTTAGATGGATAGTAATTTATGTTGAGGAATTACTTGCAATTCCAGGTTAAGACTAGAAATCCTACTATATCTAGCTATAAAAAATATCAATAGGATAAGAACGTGGCACCATTGCTGAGAAACTAGAAATGGAATAGTCATTCCTCCCAACCAACTCCTAGAGCAACCAAATCACTTGCTCCAGAATCCCCGAGCTTGCTCATTGAACCACAAGAGAAAAATACACTTAATGTTCCATCTCTTGCATTATCAGATTCAATCCCCATCCAATGCTAGCCTCCTGCTTGCTAATGTATATACTATGCTATAGTATTTTTCCTACGACTTGGTTATTTATGAGCCTTCTTCTCTTTAACACTCAACGAAGAGTTGTGACTTGATTTTTGGGAAGATGACCCCTACACCTTGATTTCTCACTCGATAACTACAACCACTTATATTTTCCTCTGGTGGGTCAACAAGCACTCTTCAACAAATATTTCATTTATGTCCCCTTTAGTATCTTTTATTAATAAAAGAATAATTCATTACATTTGTTTTATTTTTGACTTTTTTGTAAAAAATATTCAAAATAATAAAATAAAATATCTTAGCACAAATTAATAATAAATTATTAATTCTTGGTGTATTACATACACCCCCCCTTAGAGGATAACACTGTCCTAGGTATTATTAACTTTCTGATTTATTATTCCATCTTCATCTTTGAATAGGATTGGATATGCCTTCCACATAACACTTTCCAATCCCCAAGTAGATTCTTCCAGACTAAGGTGCTTCCATTGCACCTTGACTTGTCTGATGGTACAGTTCCAGAGTAAAATTTCTCTCCTGTCGAGAATATGCTCTGATCCCACCTAGAACTCTCCTTCAAGTTCCACCTATATAACATTCGAATCGATTACATGAGTAGCATCATGAATATATTTCTTCAAAATGGAATCATGAAAAATGTTATGTACTTTAACAGCATGTGGTAGGGCTAACTGGTATGAAATCGACCTTACTTTAGTCAAAATTTCAAATGGCCTACAATACCTGGGTGCCAGCTTTGAAAACTTTACCAATATCAAAGAGATTTTCTTGGGCTTTACCTTTATGTACAAGTGCTCACCTACTTGGAACTCTCTAGGAGTTATTTTTAGGTTAGCATAATTTTTCTGCCTATCTTGGAAAGCCTTCAAGTTTTGTTGCAGCTGTTTCATGGTTAGTTCCATATCCTTTAACAATTTAGGTCCTAACATTAACCTATCAACTGAACTACTCTAAGAAATTGGAGTATTACATTTGCATCGATACATAATTTCAAAATGACTCATACATGCTGATACTTGAAAATTATTATTGTAAGCAAATTCGACTAAGTGTAAGTAGTCTTCCCATTTACCTAGTTTGTCCATTACATACATTCTTAGCATGTATTCTAGGACTTGGTTTACTCTTTCACTCTGCCCATCCATTTGTGGATGATACACAGTGCTGAAGTTCAATAGAGTGCCTAATCCTTTAAACAAAGACTTCCAGAAAATTCCTGTAAATTTTACATCTCTATCCAACATTATTACCTTTGGTATGCCATGTAACCTGAATTTTTTTTTCATAAAAATATTTGCAATGTTAACAACCTTATAAGTAGATTTTACAAGAATAAAATGAGATGTTTTACTTAAATTATCGATTACGACCAATATTGAGTCATGTTGCCTGAAATTTTTGGGAATACTTGTTATAAAATCCACCCTAACTATTTCCCATTTCCATTCCAGAATGGGTAGTGATGGTAATAACCCTGCAGGACATTGGTGTTTTTCCTTTACTACTTCAAGTTCAATGCAATGAGATAAGTACTTTGCTACCTCATCTTCATGCTAGGCCAAAAGAATTCCTTTCTGATCATGGTTATATCTTCTGGTTTCCAAGATGTCCTGAATAAGGCCATTTATGTAGCTCATTCATGTCTGCTAATTTGATTTCGGCTATATTTGGTATGTATAAATTGTTTTCATGCAACAATAATCCTCTTCTATTTAGGCTAACATATGTTTTTATCTGCTTCTTTTCATTTTCAATGGTCTTTCCTTTTAAAATTTGGTATTCTTTATCAGAATTTTCTGCATTTAAGATCTGATTTTTTTGATCTGATTCGTAACTGCTGCTTACAAAAAGTAATTTTGCGTGATGAATCAAAGCATCTGCAACTTTGTTTTCTTTTCCATTTACATGTTTTATTTCGACGTCGTATTCACTTAAGAAAGACAACCACCTAGCATGTCTAGTGTTTAGATTTTGTTGGTCAAATAAACATTTTAAACTTATTTTATCTGATATTAACATAAATTTTATTTCGATGAGGTAGTGTCACCACATCTTTAAAGCATGTATAATTGTAGCAAGTCTAAGTTGTGCGTAGCGTAATTATTTCCATGCTCTTTTAGTTTTCCAGATTCATAAGACACAACAAAATTTTCTTGTATTAACACCCCGCCTAAGATTTCCTTATAAGTGTCGATACATACGACAAAATCCTTAAAAGGATCAACAATTTTAGGATAGGGCGGTATTTAACATGTGTTTTAATTTATTAAAAATTTCCATACACTTTTCAGTCCACTCAATTTTTTATCTTTCTTCTACAGTGAAGTTATGGGGTAGGCTATCTTAGAAAATCCTTTTATGAACTTTCGATAATAACCAGTAATCCCCATGAATGATCTTATGTATTTTACATTTTTAGGAACTCACCATTCAAATATGGCCTTAATTTTGTCATGGTTGATAGAGATTTCATCCTTGGACACTATGTGTCCTAGATATTGGATCATGTCTTTAAAGAAGTTGTATTTGCTGAACTTATCATACAACTGTTGTTATATTAAAAGTTGTAAAACTATCTTTAGATGTTCTTCATTCTCTTGTTTATTCTTTGAGTAAATCAATATGTCGTCGATGAAGAAGACTACGAATTTATCCAGATAGTTACTTAGAATGTTATTCATTAAGAACATAAAGGAAATAGGTGCGTTTCTCAACCAAAAAGACATTACGACAAATTTGTAATGACTATAATCGGTCCTAAAAGTAGTCTTAAAGATGCCTTCATCTTTAATCCGCACCTGATGGTATCCATACCTTAGATCTATTTTAGAGAATATTGCTTCCAGTGAATTTGATCAAACATATTGTCTATCCAAGGTAAAGGATATTGATCTTTAATAGTCATTTTATTTAGTTATGGATAATCTATACACAATATTAAGGTTCTGTCTTTCTTCTATACAAATAAGGTCGGTGATCTCCAAGGGGAAACGCTAAGTCAAATATACTTCTTGTCAATTGATTCTTGTAATTGTGATTTGATTTATGTAAGATCTATTATTTTCATTCGGTAAGGAGCTTTCGATGCTGGTACCACTCTAGTATCAGATCAATTATAAAGTCTATGTCTCTTTCCAGAGGTAGTCGAGGGACTTCTTTCAGAAACATGTCTTTAAAATACTTTAAGAGAGGTATATCTTCTATTTTAAGTTTATTATCATTATCTTTATCATCCATTACATAAACAAAAAATACTTTACATCCATCTTGTATAGATATTTTCATTTGTAGAGTAGAGATATATTTGATCATAATTTTTCTAGGAATTCCTTTTACTTTAATGGTGTTTCCAGTGTCATCTGTGCATGTAAAGTTTTTTTCAAAACAATTCAGCATTGCTCGGTGTTTTTATAGCCAATCCATTCATATCAACATATCATAGGAACCTAATGGTAAAATATCTAGATCATCATGCGTATTGAAATCATTTATTAATATTTCGCAGCCTTTAACATAACTAGTGACTTTACGTTTAGTACTTGTGGCTAACTATACCATCCATATCTTATCAATTTTTTTCTGGTAGTAATTTACATAATTCAACAATCCTAGGTGATACATGACTAAAACTTGCACCTGGATGAATTAGGATGGAAATGGGTTGACTTTTTATCATACCTTCGATATCGACCATTGAATTTTGATGGTATTCTTGTTTATTCTCCAATGCAATGTTGATTGTGGGCATACTCCTCTCCATGTCTCCAACTGTAACAACTTCCTCAATGGAGTGAACATTAAAGTTTTTCTTTATTATTGGAAAATATTTAAAATAATGTTGCTTTCTACATTCCCAACATTTTAAGGGTTCCCTATGTGCAATGTTCTTATTAAAAGTAGTGGGACATTCTCTTTCTTTTGCTGTAGGATTATGTGGTTTAAAATTCTTATAGTTACTGCATTGATACACTTTGTAATTATTCCCTGTATTTTTATGGAAATTATTATTCTTCTTTCTTGGATAAAATTTATATTATCTTTTAGTCCTCCAATTTGGTACACTTTCTCTTTTATTTTTATTATGGTCATAGCATAAATTCGCCCTTCTCATTGCTTCTTCCAGTGTCTTTGGATTGTCATACTCAATCTGCTCCTTAAACATGATAGGAAAAAAACTGAGAAAGCATTGTATCTTTGGTTTTTAATCTATTATATATGGTACGTAATGAAACAGACTCGAGAATTTACTACAGATCTCTTTCATGGTGATAGCTCCTAGTCTTAACTCATAAAATTCCTTAGCCTCTTGTTTTTAGTACCATTCTGAGAGGTATTTTGTTTAAAATCCCTTTGAATAGTTTTCCAAGTTACAAATGTTTCCTTGATTCCTTTTAATTTCTTTATATACTGCCACCATATATCCACTTTTCCAGCTAAATTATTTATGTCCATTTTAGCTTTCAGTTCGTCGGAGTAATTATAGATTTGGAAGTATTTCTCCATCCCTAATAACCAAGATTCTTCCTCTTCTACTTTTTCAATCTCACCATTAAAAATCAATGGTTTAGTCTTTTCAATTTCCCTAGATATGTCTTCAAACAGCTGTAATTCCTTTTCTTTTTATTATCATCACTACTTTCACTAGGATCTTACTATTTTTATGTGTGGTGTTTGACTGATTCCTCAGTGGAATTTTCAGCCCCATGAATGGAAAATTCTAGTTTTCTTCACTTATGTTTGTAAGATGTAGTTTTGGGCATATTATGTTTAGGTTCTTTGTTTTTCTCTTTTTTATTATTATGTATTTTATCTAGTAAAATATTATTCAGTTCCTCTTGAGATTTCATGATTCATTCATTATCCTCCCTAACCTTTTTTAACTCATACCTTATTTCTTTAATAGTTCTTTGCAGTTTATATGGGTATTAGTTTGAATCTCATTAAGTTTTACCCATATTTCACCATCCCTTAGATTACCCTCTTCATTGTTTATAGGATTTATAGGGTGAGACTCTTCTTCTGTAGACATCCCTACTTCTGCCGTATTTTTCCTGGAAAAATAAATTTATCCTTCTCTTCCTATTTATAAGAGAATCAAACCAAAAATAAAATAAAATTAGTCTTCTAGTTTAATTAACAGTTTTAATGTCGAGCCAGTTGAGGCCTAGTGTTGTAACCATGCTCTGATACCATTGTGCCACACACCTCAAAAATCCATAAAAAAATTGTTACACACACATACACACATCATTAAAGTTTTGACATGGTGCTAAAATATCTGCCATAGTTTTTGTTATGTTACTAATACATACTTTACTGCTACATGACAGGTTGTGCAATGCAGATGTTTGCTAAGGAAACAAAATCATCAGGTATTCTTCAATTAACTGTGACATGGCATTATTAAGTTTGAAGGTTCATTTCTCATTTTTTACTTTACTTTGTTCTTTCAACTTTTCCTCAATTGTTGAACTTAGTTCTTAATAATATGCTCAAATTCATTTATCTGTTAAGTCTCAAGCTTCTAAGTTTATTAGCCTTGCCACAATTTATATGTTTGCAATTTACCCTTCCGCAATGATCTTTCAACAATTAGCCTTCCACAATTATCATTCTGTAATTAACCTTCTGCAATGATACTTTTGCAGTGTATCTTTCTGCAATCAACCTTCCGCAACAATCCTTCCGCAATTACAGGTTGTAGGTTGTGGGGGATTCCTTTTAATTTTTCTGAACCAAGCTTATGTAAACCCTTTCTGCAATGCTCGTTTTGGAATTGTGGGTTGCATGGATTCCTTACAATGTTTTTGAATTAACCTTCTGCACTTACCCTTTCTGCAATTTACAAAAACTACTTCCTTCCACAATTGCAGGTTGCAGATTGCGGGACTATTTTTCAACTTTTCTAATTAACCTTCCACATTTATCCTTTCCACAATTTTTCGAAACTCCTTCCTTCTGTAATCCTGGGTTGCGAATTGTGGGACTATTTTTCAACTTTTCAAATTAACCTTTCGGATTTATCCTTCCCGCAATTTGCAGAAAATTCTTCCTTCTGCAATTGCGGGTAGTGGACTGTGGGATTCTTTTCAAAAAAAAATTAGAAATATCCATCCACAAACCCTTTCCACAAATTGTGGAACTCCTTCCTTTTGCAATTGCGGGTTATAGGTTTCCTTTCAACTTATTCGAAATATCCTTCCACAATGATCTTTCCTAGTTACTAAGCATGTAATTTGATATTTGATATTAAATAAAGTGTTTATAATACTCCATCTTCATAGAATAATGGTTTCCATCCTTTGATGGGCTTACGACCATACTTGGGAAACAAAAGATTCATTGCTCCGATTAGTTAGGCATTTTTATTTCAAAGTTATAGCTTTGATAATGGTGGCTACTTTGATTTTGATTGTTGACTCATAGTTTTAATAAATTAGATAGGACGTGTGTGAATATGTATCTGATTAGTTGGAAATCATGAGTTGTTAGCATATATAGATTGATAATTTTAATAACTAGATTATCCTTAGATATTTGAATCAGATCCAAATGATCCCGATCCATTATTATAGAAGTGTGAAATATGGATTCATAACAAAGTTCTTTTAATATGATGTATTTAATATATTTTATAATAATTCTTATGCCTTTTGGCATTCGACTAGATTCTAAAAGAATTGTTGATATGTTTAAAACAATAGTTTTATCCCTTTGATTCACCTTATGAGAATAGGTTTGATAGGAATGATTTACATACATTAACTTAATTAAATGAATCCAGTGTAGATATTCAAAACCAGAACAAGAGTAAAAATGATTATGCTCAGAATCTACTAATCATTACAATAGTACCCGTTACTAGCCATCTTTGATTCGATTATGGATGCTCTATTTGAGATAAATTAATAATTAAACTTGGTGTTTTACAATCATGAATAAAATATAGAAAAGAATATCTAGTTACTGTAATAACATAATAAGATTAACATAAATAGCATAATATAAATGGTTACTTAACTAATGCGCAGCAAAACTACATTCTATTTAGATGCAAACTAGATCAATGCTTAAATCAGACACCTAATGGATCAATATGTGCGTCAGATGCATAACAATTTCTGTTAAGAAATTAATTGCGATTCCAAGTTAAGAATGTAAATCCTACTCTATATAGCTATAACAAATAACAATAGGATAAGAAACTGTCACCATTGTTGGGAGAACATAAATGGAATAGCCGTTCCTCCCAACCAAATCCTAGAGTATCCAAATCACCAGCGCTTGAACCCTAGAGCTTGTTAGATGAACCACAAGAGCACAATACACTTAATGTGCCATCTCTTGCATTATCAGATTCAATCCTCGTCCAATGCTAACCTCCTGCTTGGTAATGGAGATAATATTATATAGCATTTTATCTAGGACTTGGTCATTTATGAGATTCCTTCTGTTTAGCACTCAATAAAGATTTGTGACCTTATTTTGTGGAAGATGCCTTTTGCACCTTGATTTCTCACTCAAGAGCTACAACCACTTGTGTTTTCCACCCATGGGTCAATAAACACTCTTCAACAACTATTTCATTTCTTCCCCCTTTAGTATATTTTATTAATAAAAGAATAATTCATTACATTTGTTTTATTTTTTACTTTCTCTCAAAAATTTCAAAATAATAAAATAAAATATCTTAGCAGTCAAAACATAATAAAAATATCTAGGCTTGATAAGCCAATTAAAATTTAGTATATATATACCAAAAAAAAACATTTATCAAATTAATCAAAGAAATAGATCAAAATAGAAAATAATAAAATGTTCGCTTGATAAGAAAATTGATTTTTAGTATATATATACAAAAATTAACCAAACATTTATCCAATTAATCAAAGAAATAGGTCGTAAATAGTGCTTGATAAATAAATAATTTTGATTCAAACATATGATTAAATTCCACAGTGACATAGGTCTACTATTCCATGAATTAAGAGATATGATTAATAGATTTTTTTTTAAAATACAATACCTACTCTATAGATTGCATGATCACTCTAATTGCCAACAAATAGAAAAGTGTGCAGGTGTATCTAACAAAAAAGATGAAGAAGAAAGATTAAGATCACTTACTTTGTAATATATATGTTAATTGTTATCTTTATCATTTCACTTCATTATTATACAACTTCTTAATGACTAAACATTATTTATGTGTTATTATTGAACTTCTTATTGACATAGATAAATATTTGCATTGCATGTGAATATTTGAATATACTAAACATTATGCCAATAATTTGAATATACCAAAAAATTGGTAGACTTGATAAAAATAAAATAAATATCAAAACATAATAAAAATATGTAATCTTGATAAACAAATTAATTTTTGAGTATATATATACCAAATTAAACCAAACATTTATCAAATTAATCAAAGAAATATATCCTAAATAATAATAGAAATATGTCTCCTTGATAAGCGAATTAATTTTTGAGTATATATATATACCAAAATAAACCAAACATTTATCAAAATGATCAAAGAAATAGATAGTAAATAGTTTATTTATTTACCAAGGGCTTGGTAAATAAATAAACTTGATTCAATAATATGTTTAAATTCCCCACACTAGGCATAGGTCTATGCTTCCATGAATTAACACATATGATTAATAGAATTTATTTTTAAAACATAAATAGATTGTAAATTGTCCATGACTTAAATATCCAAATATCAAAATTGTATGCCAATGCATAGAAGAAAAATACAATACCTACTCTATAGATTGCATGATCAACCAACAAATAGAAAAGTGTGCAAGTGTATATAATAGAAGAGCTGAAGAAGAAAGATTAAGATCAATTACTTAGTAATATATATGTTATCTGATATATTTATCATTTCACTTCATTATTATACAACTTATTAATGACTAAACATTCTTTCTATGTTATTATTCAACTTCTCATTGACATTGATATATGTTTAAATATCCAAATATACAAACTGTATGCCAATAATTTGAATATAGCAACAATTTGGTAGGCTTGATAAAAATAAAATAAATATCAAAACATAATAAAGATATGTTGGTTTGAAAAACCAATTAATTTTTGACTATATATATACCAAAATAAACCAAACATTTATCAAATTAATCAAAGAAATAGATCGTAAATAAATAATAAAAATAAGTGTGATTGGTAAGCTAATTAAATAATATTTTTACTTTATATATGTCACGTCCCCATCCCTTACTCTATGGAGAGGATGCGACAACATTGATCAACCCATGCAATCTAGG
The DNA here is from genome assembly GCA_001517045.1 of Pseudotsuga menziesii. Classification (NCBI taxonomy): domain Eukaryota; kingdom Viridiplantae; phylum Streptophyta; class Pinopsida; order Pinales; family Pinaceae; genus Pseudotsuga; species Pseudotsuga menziesii. The sequence continues at coordinate 1,108,643 of LPNX010282287.1, forward strand.
CCCCATGAACATAATACATATATAAAAAATGCATTGAACTTCAAGCATATAAATACACACATGCATAATAAGATGTACATGATATATACAGCAGAAGCAAATCATTCATTCAAAAAATTCATGCATTCAACATGTTCATGATAATTTCATAATAATTCAAAGCAAATACAGTTGCAGTACTTAAATAAACTAGAATATTTGTCTTTGGAGAAGCTTGTCCCACAACCAGCTATGTCGCTGCAACGTTCCACCCAACCATAGACTAGTGTGCTCTTTAATCTCTTCATCAACACTGTCACCCCCATGCTGGGCATGATTTTGTTGGATTTTTATCATATAAGCTACCATTATGATTTTAGGATCTTTAACTAAGAGAATAACATGCATAGCAATAAAACGCAAGCACAACACAAGAGACAAGAGACACAAAGAATTTTCCTTGGGGAAACCATAAAGGAGAAAAACCTGCAACTTCCTTAGAGATAGAATCAGCAGCAAAGGTAAAACCTGAAAACATAAAGATGATATCCCGACAGCAGCAGTCTTTCTCTCACACACTGAGAGAGATTCTCCTCTCTCACTCATGCACTCCAATGAGTGAGTGTGTGTGTCCTAAATAGAGAGACTCACTCTCTATTTATATTCTTCCATTCACTTGGAACCCACTCCATCATGTCGGCCTCACTTAACAATTACTTACTAGAGCCGACATCTCTAGGAGTGTCTAATAACCCTAGTGCCCCACCACTTGTGGGGACTATTACCACCTAAGTTGTACTTAGTGGTTTTCTATCAAGTGAGCCTGGTGAACCGGACAGAGTTAACTTGTTCGAACTTCAGAGAACTTTCAGTCTTGCCTTCGGGAAGCTTTGTTGTATCATATCACATGTTCATAACGCATGGGGGAGTTGTAATAAATGTTCTAGCATGATAGTGTATGTAAAAGACTCGGTCTCTTAGACTTCATTTGTCAATTCGATCAGCGCAGGGTGTTTTTTCCCTTGGTTATTATTGGTTGTTGAACAAACGACTGATAATTTCTGAGTTTTTCACTCCATACCTCCAAAGTTGGGGTCGTCAGCTTGGGATTTGGGCCTATTGAGGTTATTAGAGTCTATGTGTCAATGTATAAGCATGCTAGACATCATTTTTGAGTCATATGAACATGTCTAAGTCCCCCTAGGTGTTTTTCAATTTTTCAATTTTTTAGTTTTTTCAGTGTTTTTTATTAAAATTTAATTTTTCCAAAACTTAGGCTATTTTTTAATAGTTTAATTGAAAAAATTGATTTTGTAATAAAAGTGGGCCAAGTAATCGGTTTCATTTATGTAGGTGCTCATTTTCAAGCTAAGAGCACAATGTAAACCCATGGACCCACTATTTCCTAGTTTTGAGTGATTTTCCATCACTCAGGTCAGAAAGCCCCAAAAATCAATTATTGATTATTTTAATTAATAAAATGATGAATAATGGGGCAAATCCAAAATCAATAAATCAGTGGATTCTCAGCCGATTTGATTGAAATCAGTCAGATCTGAAGCATATTGACTGGATCTGACAAATCCTTGACTGAAGGAGGTGATCAAATCAGATCCAGAGTTGATCTTGAGCATCATTTATGGGTAATTTTTCCCTTCGTCTCTCCTCACCACGTTTTGGCTCATCTGGATGAGTTTTGGGCTGATGTGTCAGTGTATGGGTTGATGTGTTAGCCAGATTAGGCCCCCGGTTAACAATTAGGCTCAGTCCAGCTTTAGTTGTGCATTGATGAACTCTCCATCAGTTGATTTCACTTGATCCCATGAGGAATTACGCCCCCCCTGTGCTAGATGGCCTACAAATTGTATATATCTTGCTTGAGGCTCCCTCTTCTAAGCTAGTTAGAGATGGACTGAAGGGATTGCCATTGTAACTCTGTATTTGATCATTATTTCTGAATAAAGAAGCTTTGGAGGCTATATTGTGTAGTGCTTTTGATTGTGTGGATGCTCAGTGTTATGTTGCTGATGTGGTAGCTGCAACTTCTTGCCAAATCCTGTGTTGTTTCCATGTTCTGGCTTCAAGGATTCGGCTGAAGCTAGTAAGGGTATAAACTAGGAAAGATAGATTGTTTAATATTGTTTATCCATATGATGTATGCTCAAAAATCTTAGTTATATGCTTAAATAAGGTTATTTCTGCATAATCTCTCATTTTTGCTGCTTTATACATCCATATCCAGATCTCACGAGGTTTGTGCAGGCTTGTGTTATTTAGTTGCGAGTTCCCGATTGGATGAGGTTGTGGATCTAGATTGACTCCTTTCCTATCCAATAAGATCAAGTTTCTTTCCCTCAGCACTCCATGAAAGGGCCTCCTTCCAAATTTCTCCATTCAAGCAACGATCCGACCTTCTCTCCTCTCCTTCTCATTTCTACAAAAAATCAACACTTTACCCGGTTACCTTTTCAGTTCATAGCTGTGATTTTGTTTGGATATGTTTCATAAAAGTAAAATACACATAGATATAATATTTCATAGCTCATATCCTAGATCTTCGACTTAAAAAAGTATCATAAGCATCCCAGATCTAGTTGTAGGGAAATCGTCCTTTTTGCATGAATTTAAAAGAAAACTTGTAGATCACGTGCAGTAAATTTCCTTTCACTATTATAAATTGTAATATTATGCAATATTAGTGCATTTTTATTGGATGCACAAACAGCAAGCCAAGATCCCAAGGAAATCTTGCTTTCCTTGGTTCCTTTTTCGCCGGTTTAGCTAGTTTAACTGTATTATTTTTGAGATAAAGTAGGCTGATCCAAAGGTACTCTTAAAGTGATTTTGGGAATATGTTATTCTAACTTTCTCTCTGTCCTTTAGCAGTTCTGACAGAAAGAAAAGGAAGCTGCTGTCCAAAGTGGTCTCAGGAGCGTTCAAATCCCCCAGGGGTCTCCCTTTTCGCTAAAAAAGTCTTAATTGTTTTGCAAAATTGTAAAAACTTGGTTTCAACCTGTATGAGGACCAAGAAAGTTATGATTTATCAGTTTTTTGATATTTTAACCGCTGTAGTAAAATCATTATTTGAATAGGCTCTTTCGAGCCCATTCCCCATCCCCCCTGGGGGGATTCGCGTCGGTGCCATTTTCGTCGTTTTCTGCTTATTTCTTTTTCACTAGAATTGATATGATTTTTAGGGTAATATACTTGATCTTGTTATTAATTCCATACTCAATATCTTACATTTCAAAGTAATCGTAATACTTACCCCATGATTTCCCGAGTGACCCGCAAGGGGAAAGAGATTCGTGGTAGGATTAATCAGAAAACCAGATTTGTGTAGTTGTTTTATTTTCCATATTTTGTTTATCAGCAATTTAAAATTAACCCCTTCTTGATTCCCCAATTGAGATCCACTTGGATCGAAAGAGGTTCTTGGAGGATTTTATTTTAAACAAGAACATCCTGTTTAAAACTTACTAAAATAGACAAGACTCCAGTGTGTATGCTCTGCACTTGGCTGCGGTTCATCCGATCAGTCAAACTCTATCAAAAGCACTTGGGTGACTAGCATAATTAGGACTCACCCTCCCCAATTGACAAACCATCAGGTGAAAATCCAACACCTTGATCAAACCTTTACGATGGCAAAATACCCAAAGGAAGCGGGAACTTCTGAAAAGCGACCTCGGGGCGCCGATCTCTGTCACACCCTAATGGGTGCGTTACAAACAACATCCCCAGAGACTCAATTTCAGCCCACATATTCCTTGCGGGTAGCCGTGAAGGTTTTGTTTTGGACATACTACAAGTACTCTCAGATATATCTAGAGTCCCCCCTCAGCCTAATTTAATCAATTCATACTTCAATTTTAACTTAAAACATACCAAGATGCAATCGCAAAACATTCACTCCGAGCACATGCAAGCACATTGATCTTTTTTATTTTACTCCATTCTAAGGCACTGGTCATTTTTTGCTTTATATATATATATATATATATATATATATATATATATATATATTGTGTATCAGCTTTGTGCTTTCGTTTGTTTATCTTCGTATCTTCTCATCTGTAATTGTTTATAGTTAAAATATTCAAACTCCTAAATAACGGATTCAGTTTAACATCACCACACTAAGAAATCATCCTTAGTAACTTAATAGGGTCTAACCCCCTTGGCTTTTTTAGGAGTTGAGCCTAAACGGAGGAGTCAAGAACAAGGTGACAGCCTTTACTCGAGACTTTCCCCCAAGGACACACCGAGTGGCTTGAAGATTTCTACCACATGACCCAGGTGTATGAAAGGAGGCAACACTTTTTGGCGTCGTTACCGGGGATAAATCTTTTTATTCCTGAGTACGACTTTTGTTTTCTTTCTTTTTGCTTTTGCTTTGTTTGATGAATGCTTAGAGTAGATCTTTAACTTTCATCTGGTGACTCCACTGACTTTTTTCCAGTTTTATTTTTGCATAGAAATGCAAAAAACAATTTTTGTGAAAAGATTTATAAATGCTTATTTTTTCTTTTTCACATGGAGACTCCATTGAAGGGATAAAACCCTGTTATCTCATAAACTTGTGAATTTTTTTTTGTGTGTAGATCAGCCCATGCAACATGTTAAAACCTTTAAAGCTCATCACTTGACAGCTCCACCTTGTGAGTACAAGGTTTAATCATTATATCAAATGGATACTATTTTGGATGAATTAAAGGAGAAATATGGTGCCCAGTTAGCCTTAAGGTTTCAACCTATCGATTTCTCAAACATCCCGAGTTTTACTAACTATTGTGATGGTTCGGCGGATGTGTATAACTGGCTTCCAACTTTTTATGGAGATTATGGTGACTCAGCCATCTGGCATGTCAAATCTTTCCTTTAGTTGATTGTTGAATTCAATATTTTCCATGAAGACGATATGATGAAAATGTTTGCTAGTACTTTTGGGGGTGAGGCTTGTTATTGGTTCTATCAAGGCCTTCTTGATAAATGTATAAATTATTTTCCAAGCTTCCTTTGGATGTTTTTAGAGCAGTGGAATGATGGTAGGGGTAGTATGATTGGTTTAAAAAAGTTCCTTGAAAATATTTGTACCTTCTAGCTATCTGGGACAGAGTATCACTCGGAAGCATATGATGGACCTTTTTCCATGATACAAATAATTGAAGACTTGGAATCACTTCTTGAACATTTAAGTAAAGAGGAATTCCATGATACTCCCATAAAAAAGCATCCTAGAGGTTATTTAAGAAATGAAGCAATCAAGCGTCTTCTTAAAGAAAATGAGGTATCTCCCAATACACAACAAGATTCTGAGGAAGGGAAAATCCAAGATGATCATATTGAAGGACTTCAGGAGGAGCCCATGATGGAACACATTGTTGAGGACTCTCCTCATGTCACCATAGCTGAAGACATTGAAGATTTGGTGTATTCTCAAGTGTGTTGCAATACTGATACCTTTCCAGAAAGCCCTCTAGAGAAGTCCACTGAGCAACACATACCAAGTGATCCCATTGAATATGTCCAAAATTTTTCCTTGATTGAAGATAATATTGAAGATCCTCTTCATGTTATCATCACAGAATCCTATAAAGAAACCTATGATAAGATCACTACTGTGTGTGGTGACACTAGACCTTGTTCTCCTCATGTTGATGAAGGTTTGGAGGGTTTATTCCCTTGTAACATTTTATTTGAAGAATATTATTATGAATACAAGGAAGACATGGATAGGCAAGAGCATGATGCCATGGATGAAGAGTCCCCCACATATGACATGGATGGGAGTAATGACTATTGGAATTTCATAGATAATCTAACTTGTGAAAATTTTATGGAGAATCCCATCCATGATATGTCCAACAATGGGAGTGTTTATTCAAAAAATTGTGGAATTCCAATCTACGATACATCCATAGAGGGAAGCACAGATCTGGATTCCTGGGAAAACCTTAGTATGGAAGAAGAGCATTCAGAATTTTCTTGTGATCATTCAAAATCATACCATGTAGAGCCGCACAAGGATATCAGAAATGAAGACATTGAGAAATAGTATTGTGAAAAGTCAGATGTAATGCAGTCAGTGGAATATCAGTCTCAGCCATCCTTTTCACATATTGAGGTTCCTTATGATTTGGAGCTACCTGGGGCTTGTGCAACAAGTTATCATTTGATAAGCCCCGATGATCAGTATTATGGTGTAATTAGTTTACCTCATCATTCGGATTGGTATATCAGTCCTATCCAGTCATGGATAGAAGCAGCCCGCATGAGCACATACAAGTTGGGGAAATTTTTTTATAACATTATTCATGCCTATGATCTCCCATCCATCCCACCCATCCTGAATCATCACGCAGGTTTGCATTTTCTGAATAAGGTATTCTTAATTTGGCTGGTAACCAAAGACAAGGAAATTTTTTTTATGTCAATAAAATGCTTAGGTGGTTACATTGGATTTCTGATTACACTTAACCCTTTTTATATCA
>LPNX010282287.1:1118885-1169949 GCA_001517045.1 Pseudotsuga menziesii
CAGATGTGTGAAAGGCGGCAACAGGGACTTTGCCTCCTCCAACCAACAAGGAGGTTTATCCTTAACACAATGGTGGGGACTATTGCCCTGACTTACAATGACTCACATAGGGTTGACTTCACTAGAATAATCTAATAACCCAAGGGCCCCATAACTGTGGGGACTTTAACCCTTAACCAATATGAGGGTTACCCACAATGACTTGACATGACTTTCTCATTATAGAAACTTCCTAGAATAAACATGAGGGTATGACATGACTCAAGTACATCACAAATACATCCCAAAATAAGCATCGGGTTACAATACAGAAGAAATGCGAATGAATACATTCTGAAGTTACAATTACATCAAAACTCCCTCTTAACTAGGAAGGTATTCTCTCAACATAATTTATCAGCACAAGTCTTCTTCTCTGTATCATCTGAATCATCATTGAGTTCTCATCATCTTCGTCTTCAAGTCATCTTCATTTGGATCTGGATCATCACTCGATATGGATCATCATCATTGGATCTGGATCATCACTCGATCTGGATCATCATCACTGGATATGGATCATCACTAGATCTGGATCATCATCACTGGATCTAGATCATCACTTGATCTGGATCATCATCACTGGATCTAGATCATCACTCGATCTGGATCATCATCACTCGATTAGATCATCACTCAATATGGATCATCACTGCTGGATCATCATCACTAGATCTGGATCATCATCACTGGATCTATATCATCACTCGATATAGATCATCATCACTTGATTTAGATCATCACTTGATCTGGATCATCATCACTGGATCTAGATCATCATTGGATCTGGATCATCATCACTGGATCTGGATCATCACTCGATCTAGATCATCACTGCTGGATCATCATCATTGGATCTGGATCATCACTCGATTTGGATCATCACTGGTGCTATCTCATGATTCTTCTCGTCACAAGAATTTCTACAGAGCCAGCCCTTTTTCATGCTGGTTGTAGGCCTATCCCCCATGTAGGTTTTCCTGAACACTTATATCTGACCTACTCATCAGAAAGGCACAGTACTCACATCCATCCAAGCTAGAACACATCTTGCTCACAATGATGGAAGAGTTCTGCACTTCCATCCAGGCCAGAACAAATCCTACTCACAATGATGGAATATTTTGTCACTTTCATCCAAGCCAGAACCACATCCTGCTCACAATGATGAAAGACTCTCATCCAGGATGGAACACATCTTGCTCACAATGATGAAAGATTTCTGCACTTACATTCATCCAGGTGGGAACACATCCTGATCATAATGATGAAAAGGCTCTGCACTTACATCCATCTAGGTGGGAACACATCCTTCTCACAATGATAGAAGGTCTCTGCACTTACATCCATCTAGGAGGGAACACATCCTGCTCACAATGATGGAAGGGATTTGCACTTACATCCATCCAGGAAGGAACACATCCTGCTCACAATGATGTAAGGGCTCTGCACTCACATCTGATCTTGTAGGAACCAATCCTACAATCATACTAGAATGCCCCCCAGTCCTCCTCGACTGAGCTACATGGTAACTAACCAGGTGCCTCCATTCTCCTAGAGAATGGCAGTTGCCCTTACATCGAACCTGCTCGTTGGAATGGCCAACACTCACATCTGACTAGAAGGAACTTAATCCTTTAGCCATGACAGAATGGTTTAGCCCTTACATCTGATCAAGTGGGAACACATCCCTCTATCACATCAGAATGGCTTCTCAGTCCTAGACTGAGTTTTCCTGGTACCTCACTAGGTAGCTCCATTCAAAGAATGGCAATTTCCCTTACATCTGTCCTACTCAACAGAATGGCTAGCACTCATATCTGACATGGAAGGAAGAAATCCTCTCACCATGAAAGAATGGCTGAGCCCTTATATCTGACCTACTTGTTAGAACGACTATGGATCTCAGCACTCATATCTGACATGGAAGAAAAAATTCCTCTCACCATGGCAGAATGTCTCAACCCTTACATATGACCATGGAAGGAACCAATCCTCTCACCATGTCAGAATGGCTATGGGACTCATCATTTTCCCTTGGAGAAAATCTCGATCTGGATAACACCAAGCTTCTCCCTGAAGTACTTGAAATTCACCTTGGCTAATGGCTTCATCAACACATTAGCTATCTGTTCCTCTATTACAACATACTGGAGCTTCACTTCTCCCCTCTGTACCATATCCCTGATATAGTGATACTTGATCTCAATAAGCTTCGACTTGTTACGGAACACTAGATTCTCTAACAACTTCACGCAACTCTGGTTGTCACAATGTATATAAGTAGCATTCAACTAGAGATCAAATAAATTAGACAGTAGCTTCCTCAGCCATACTACCTCACAACTAGCTGAACAAGATGCAACATACTCTGCTTCAGCTGTACTCAGTGCCACACAGGATTGCTTCCTGCTAAACCAAGAGATCACACCTGATCCCATACTAAAGCAACACCCTAAAGTGCTCTTTCTATCGATGGCACTGCTTGCCCAATCTAAATTAGCATAACCCTCCAAGTTAATCTTCTAATTTGCATCATACTTGAGCCCATAATCAACTATACCCTTTAGGTACCTTAGAATATGCTTTGTAGCAATCAAGTGAACATGTCTTGGATCTATCAAGAAATTGCTCAAGGTGTTCACAGCAAAGCAAATGTCTAGTCACGTGTTCATCAGATACATCAAGGACCCAATCATCTGACGATACATTGTAGCATCAATCGTCTATGATTAAGGATCACTTAAGAGCTTCAGGTTCGATGCCATAGGTGTGGTCATGCAGTCCATCATCCTGAACCTATTCAGGATCTCTACTACATACTTCCCTTTTCCACACCTCGATGCCTAGAAAATAGTGAGTCGACACACAACAAGAGCATCACTGGTCTTTTTCCCTCAACCTTGAGGCAAAGGTTGGAATCCACTTTACTCTCTGTAAAGCCTAGAGTCATTAGTAATCTTTCTATCCTTTCGTACCATGTCAAAACACAGGATCTTTTGCAGTCACTCCCTCTGAAGCATCATACTCCCTCTGTCTTCCGAACTCTATGCACTGAAACATTCTGTACCGGAGTGACAAGTAGCTTCCTATGCTACTAATCTTCTATGTATCCATCTAGGATCATTGGATACCAAGATCCTCTATCTTGAAATTTTTCAAAAGTTCTTCTCACACCCATCTATGAACTTGTCATCCTCTATCAACCTTGTAGCATAGGTTCAGATATTCATCAAGCTCATTATGTATATGTTATCCCACAATGTTTCCATCTATGACATGATGGAACTATGAACTTCTCTTTACGTATCGATACTGCAATCTAGACATCATTCTTCTTGAACTTCTTCATAGCTAGAAGGTTCTACATCAGTGATGTTGCTACATTCATCATATCATTCTTCATCTTGAACTGTCGTCTCTTGTTCTTCGGAACAAATCTCATCCTTCTTTGCTTGTAGGTAATTATGTATGTAATATTTCCTACAAGTCAAATGCATTTGTATGGTTAGAAACATTTCATAAGGAATATTCATACTAGCAAATTCTTATGCATAAATATGTGATCATGCAACTACTTCAGCCAATAAAACATTCATCCATATCTCACGAAACGTTTCTAGATGCCTTCCATCTCTACCAGGACAACATTGAGATTGTGCACTAATCCAATATGTCAGCAAAGAGGTTTCATTCTAGATAAGTAGCAATGGAGAGTTTGTATAGAACCATGAGTTACTTACCCATCACATGCATATTAGTAGTATACTGTCGTTAATGCAAACATCATATCATGCATAATACATCAATTGAATATAAAAAAATGCATAACAAAACAATATCATGAAATGACAATTGAATACTTATCTTTATTTGCTTCGTCGATAGACTCCTTCTTGAGCCTTCGGTGCCCTCTTCCTCTATCACTGACATATAACCTAGGTGCTTCCTTTGTTCTTACATCTTCTACCTTCTGAGTCTTGAATTTGTTCTTTTTGTTCTTGGTGTATAAGTAAAGTTTGTCAATTCATAATTTAAATGTTGGAAGAAAAAAATCTAGTGGGACCATTAGTTCCAAGTGCTGCAACCTACAACTCTGATACCATTTGTAGAAACACTTCACAATAACTAAGACAAAGAAATGTTATTTTTATAATTTTCACACAACCAATTTTTTTAAATAAATTACAAGTTACATATTTACATTCAATCAAAACATGAAGTTACATCTCATACTCAGACGAGGGTTATTCAAACTCAAGTAATGGGCATAACTTACTTAGCCTGCTAGCTAACTTCCTTATTATCTATTTTTACATGTTAAGTTTATAGTTAGTGCTACAGCTTGGAGTTTCACCCTCTTATCACAAAGGTAAAAGTCACTAAGATGAACTTAATAATATTTACTTCTCTTGTATCTTTCCTAAGGAACTTCCGTAATAATCTATTATGATACCTTTTCCAATGTTATAGGTTGAAATCTCCAAGGCTTCGTTCCTCCCTACTCAATGACAATAAGGTTATGCTAAGTTATGGTTCCATACCTGTAAAACACCCAAAGTAAAAGATTATGAAATAAAACACCCAAAGTGAAATATTATGAAATATTGTATTGATCCATGCCTTAGATGCAATTCAAAGTATGTAAAGAATTCATTAGGTGATACTTGCTAAGGCATGGGTTGATTACCTTGTCTCCATATAATTTGAACATTTGAATGTTTACCCTTTGTTTTTGGCAACTAAATTATACCACGCAAAAGTTGTAATTTCCAAGGCTCTTTAAAGCATTTGTACAACATTTTGTGGCATATGGTCTAGCTGCTACCATGTTGGGTACTACTAACAAAGAGAATTAAAAGATATTTGGGAAAGTTATTGCTATGAGAAGTAAGGATTTATTGTGTTTACCCTACTTCATTTACCCTACCTTTCATGTTTGCAAGGAGGCTCTTCTTAGCAGATATTCAACCATATTCTTCTTTTCCTTTGTAAGAGATTCCAAAGTTCAGAGTTGTCATATATTCTTCTAAAGAATTACATTGGTTTGTAAATTGATAAGCTCAAACCAAATTGGTCAATATGCAAACTTCTACAACATGAATAAGGTAATGCAACCATACTTACTCTACTTTTAAACCACTATAATTTCTTTTATACATATCCTTACTATTTTATTCAGGATTTGACTTTGTTTTCATTTTATCACAGAGGCTCGGCAACCATTGAAAACCTCGAGTGACTATGCTAAAAGATGCAACTCTTTCTGGGTATGCTAAGTGCCATGTCTCTATGTGAAAATATTTCTATATCTAGTATGATGACCCATAGAAAAGGTCAACGGGTTTTCTAGTTTCACACTTCCCATTCACCAAACCTAGTGAGTATGTTTTTATGGAATCCCCCTCATTTCTACTTGAGGGTTTTTTTCAGGATGGATATAACTACTCTCCTTAATCGTTAACTTCGTTTTTTATTTTTGAGGAGAGATCATCAAGAAACTATGTATAAAGGGTTTGCTTGTAATTAAAATACTTTTTGTAGTGAACATTTTAGCAGGCCGTGACCTTCATTATAAAATATGAGTAGTTATTGACTCGTATTTATATAAAGTTTGTTCTATTTGTATTCATGCAAATAATTAGTTTCCAATTAAGTGTCAAATTTTTAATTGCATGATTATTCGACATGTTTAAATTTTACTTAAAACCTAAACTTAACATCCTTCCTATTAGTATGGATCCTTTGAGGGATACTATTTGAACATATATTTATTTAATCCATTGTTTAGGTTCAAAACCATATGCTATTTATTAATAATAATGATGAACTAATTTTAACCCATTTACTGATCCCAGGTAGGACATGTGGGTCCATTCAGAAACTGAAAAGCGATCCAATCATTTTGCAAAGTAGTCAATCTCTTGTCCAACTCACTCATGGATTTCAAATCCATGATAAATTTTGGTTCATAAATGAATTTTCGAAGCCACCTAGAATGTTAACAAACTTGCTTGTTAAATCTGCAAAATGGATTGTGGAATGTTTGATCAGTTTCCCCACCAAATACATCGTGGAAACTAAAAAAAAGTGAAGCACATTTCATAAATATTTCATGCACATCGAAATTTATTTGGACTACGCAACTTCTCCTAGCGAAATTTCTTTCTGCCTTCGATCTAATTTGACGATCGATCTCATTCATTGGCTCCAATATGATTTCCCAACGATTGTTTCTGATTTCCCTAGCTTGGAATTTTCTTATCCTCCGTGCACTTTTGTCAGTGGAATATTTCGTAGCCGTAGATATTTGTCCACTCTGAATCTCCACGTCACGATAAAAAATACATGTCCACGATCACTTCTGGTTCCATAATACTTATCGCAAACGTTCTTTCATTCAGTGGAATTGTTCCTAGCCATTGATCTATTGATATCGACCGTAGATATATCGAAGATATGAGTCCTTTAACGCTCTATAATCTTCGCTGAATTGATCACTGAAAGGATTAATTCTCTCCTGCAAAGATCCTCAAAGAAAATTTTTCCTCTTCTACTTAATTCAGATTCCTAAATGTAAACGTACACATACATACAGAAATTACAACAATACTCCAGAAGATTGAAACAAACGTATAATTACTCAATTAAATTGTAGAATAACTATGTTCTTCATTCAATTTAACCAGAAGTATAATTACACAGAGTCTCTACACGCTTACACTCTTTGCACTCATCTATGCACATACATATCATATCCAATCTCTTACATTCAATTCCTCTTATAACACTTCAACAAACGCGTCAAATTCGAATAGCTTGGATATGGAAACCTAATAAAAGAAATCCTATCAACAAAGATCTATCCTTGAAGAATTCATCGTAGGGATCAAGGAGAATAATGTAAAACTGCTACTTATTAAAAAATAAAATTAATCCTATCTATCTAACAATGAACCCTATCCTTTTAGAAGTGATTACATGGAATGTTGACTCATCACTCAATGAAATTTTGAGTTGGATGCTCCTGCATCATACCCCTAGGGAAGAAAATAATTATTCATTAAGTCTTTAGGGTACACATTGTATTTGGAAATTTATTTATCTATCATCCAGGCTACATCTTCAGTAGGATAATTCTTCCATTTGACTAAGTACTGAAAGAACGTTTTGTTCCTAGCCTTCCTTAGAATTCTTTTGTCAAGGATGGTTTCAATCTGAGGTTTTTCTTTTTGTGGAAGTTTTCCTTTCCACTCTATAGTTGAATCATCTCCATATGAAGTTATACCATCTATATGTATACTTGCATCTATAAAAGGATACAAATTTGAAACATTAAAAATTGGTGAAATTTGAAGGTCAGAAGGAAGCTCAATCTCATAAGAATTTGTAGAAAACTTCCTTAAAACTTTACAAGGTACAATATCTTTAAGGTTCAATTTATTATAAGTTCCTTAAGGGAGCCTTTCCTTTCTAATATAGGCCATCACTAAATCTCCAGCCTAAAAGTTTACTTCTCTTCTCTTCAAATCTACTCTCTGTTTATATTTTCTGCACTTTCCTATAATCTCTTCTTGATATTCTCTTGCAACTCATGCATGCTAATTGAAAATTATTCACCCTCTGCACTTATTCTTTCCTATTTTCTCAAATCTCTAAGTTCATATACACCTCTTGGATGCATCTCATAGACAATTTGAAAGGGACTCATGCACATGCTTCTGTTGGGTGAATCATTATATGTGAACTCAGCCAAAGCAAGAGCCAAGTCCCATTGTTTTGGATGTTCATACACGAGACTTCTCAGTATGTTTCCCATGCTTCTATTTACCACTTCAGTATGGCCATCAATGTGATGGTGATAAGCAAAACTAAAACTGATATTAGTCCCCAATTTCTTCCATAGAGTTCTCCATAAATGACCAACAAATTTTGTATCTATGTCAGACACAATACTCAAAGGAAACCCATGTAACTTTATAATTTTTGAAAAGAATAGATTAGAAATATTGGTTGTATCATTAGTCTTCTTACATGCAATAAAATGAGCAATTTTGGAAAATATATATACTACAACATAAATTGAATCATGACCTCTCTCAGTTCTAGGTAAACCCAAAAAAAATACATGCTTATGGAATCCCAACACCTAGTTGGAATAGGAAAGGGTTGATACAATTTTCTGTTCTTACTTCTACCCTTTGCATGCTGATAGAATCTGCATCTTGCTACAAATTTCTTCACATCATGCAACATCTTTGGCCAAAAATAAAAATTACTCACCAGAGAAAAAGTCTTCTTGTCCAAAATTTCCTAATCGACCTCCAGTATGATTTTCTTAAATTAAATTCTTTCTCATTGAACTCCTTGGAATACACAATTTACTATCCTTGATTAGTAAACCTTCTTGTAACATATAATCTAACCACTGACTTCTGTTATGGTTAAATGGATTTTGACAGGCAACATCTATATCCTTGAAATCTAAATCTTCCTTATACATATCAATCAAGTTTTCAAATCCTAAAGTACTGGCCTTAACTTCCAGTAATACCATATTTATACTACTCAAAGAATCAACAAATTTATTAGACTTACCACTTGTATGTTTGATGACAAAGAAGAAGTTCTCCAAAAAATATACCCATTTAACATGTCTCTGGTTTAATTTAGGCTGACTATTTATGAACTACAAATCATGATTTTCAGACTACAACACAAATTCCTTCGGAATCAAATAATGTCTCCACTTATTAAGAGCCTACAAAAAAACATATAGTTCTTTATCATATGAAGAGTATTTTTGTTTTGCTTCATTCAATTTTTCATTGAAGTATGCCAATGACCTCAGCTCTTGACTTAAAACTGCTCCCACTGTTGTTCCACTAGCATATGTTTCAACTTGAAATACTTTGTCAAAACTGGGCAAATCCAAAATAGGCTTCTCAGTTATCTTTTTTTCAACAAATTAAAATTTCTACTATCTTCTTCTATCCATTTGAAAGGTTGTTTACTTCCTTTGAAATTATCTATCAAAGGTGCACAAATCTGACTAGGTTTTTTTATGAACTTCTTATAGAAACTAACAATTCCATGGAAAATCCTTACCTCATAAGCATTCTTTAGAACTAGCCAGATTAAAATCGCTTGTACCTTGTCAGAATCCATATTCAGCCCTTCTTCTGAAACTACAAATCCCAAGTAAACTAACTCTTTCCTCAGGAAACTACACTTCTTCAGATTTATTAGCAGCTTTTCTTTCTGCAAAGTGCTCAACGCCAACTTAAGGTTCCTTAGACGCTCCTCTCTATTCTAACTAAAAATCAAAATGTCATCTAGATACACTATCACAAACTTTTCAGTAAATTCTTTCAAAACCTCATTCATCAATCTCATGAAGGTACTTAGTGCAGTAGTAAGCCCAAATGGCATCACCAACCACACATACAAACCATCATTAGTTTTAAATGTTGTTTTCCATTCATCCCCTTCCCTTATCCTAATCTGATGATATCCACTTTTCAAATCTATTTTTGGAAAAATATTTTGAACCAGTTAAACAGTCCATCAGATCATCGATTATGGGTAAAGGGAATCTATAACTGATAGTGATTTTGTTGATTGCCCTGGAGTCAGTGCACATCCTCCACCCACCATCTTTCTTTGGACTAAGTATAGTGGGTACATCACAAGGAATCAAATATTCTTTTACCAATGCTTTCTCCAACAGCTCCTATACCTGATGTTTGATTTCTTCATTTTCTTGAGGAGTTAATATGTATGCTTCTTTATTAGGTAAACTTGCACCATACATTAAGTCAATATGATAAATAATACTTCTTATATGGGCTAAAGTATTTGGAAAATCATCCATAATAATTCCAACACAATCATCAAGCAAATTTTTTATTTCAACAGGAAAATCGTCTAAATTTGTAGAAGTTAAAATTACCTTCGACTTACCAACAAGGGAAAAATGAATATCCTCCTCTTTCTAAACTTATTGCAACAATTGTTTTCTAGACATCAGCAAAATGTTTGATCCTGAACCTTCGTGAACTACTTCATCTTCCAAGGGTGATACAGTATGTTTCTTCCCATCCTTCTCCAGAGAATAAGTATTTTTCCTTCCATCATGAACAACTTTCCTGTTATACTTCCATGGCCTCCCTAAGAGTATATGGCACACATCCATAGGCATTATGTCACATAATATTTCATGTTTGTAAGTACCAATCTGAAATTCCACATTAAACTGCTCATTCAGCAAGAGCTGATGTCATTTCTGCAACCAGGACACTTTGTATGGAGTGGGATGCTTCATCCTCTTCAATACCAACTTCTCTACCATCTCAGTGGAAACCAAATTATATGTACTACCACTATCAATAAACATTTTACAACACTTACCTTGCAACTTACACCTTGTTCTAAAAAAACTTTTCTTTTGGGTTGGTTCATGTTCTTTCCTCTCTGATTTTACCAAAAATCTCTTCAACATAAGAGATTATTCTTCTTCCGAAGGGTTATTCATCTTTGTTTCTTCTTTTGACTCTTCCTGAGCCTCTGCAACATTCACATTTCTCTGATTTGAAGAATGATTTCTTGGACAATTCCAAGACATATGTCCAATCTCTCCACAAGAATAACACTTTGCCTCTATGTGTCTGCCTCTTTATGTACCTCCTCTGAATCCTACCCTCTAGAATGAATGATAGTTAGAACCCTCAGCTCCATGTTTAGTAGTCCTACCTCCACTACTAGGAGATCCTCTTCCTCTTACTATATTCTTTCCTCTGTTTTTCTGGTTATGTTTTCTTAAAGGTTTCTCTTCTACCTTTGAAGCTACTTGATATGCATCTTCTACAGTTTTTAGATTTAATACATTGAGTTCATCCTGTATATCATATCTTAATCCATTGATATAACTAGATACTCTTTCTAGACCTCCCTGTGTGTTTCTAGCTCTAATACTCAGTCTAAAAAAATATTTTGTGTATTCTTTTAAAGTCATGTCCTTCTGTCTAAGGTTCTATAATTTTCTAATGATATTCAACTGATAGTCCTTAGGCATAAACTAACTCTTAATATTGTGTAGCATCTTATGCCAAGAGTTTAATTTTGACATACCTCTTCTTTCTCGATGGATCTGGAGCTCATCCACCAGATATCTGCATGTCACTTCATTTTGGTAGCTTTGTATCTTACTTTCTTCTTGTCTTCAATTTCTTCAAAATAAAAATATTCTGATTCAATGCATTAATCCAATCCATGAGTTCTTGAACATTTAAGTTACCTTCATACATAGGTACTTCCACTCTTGGTCTGCTACTGGCCTTCATCAGCATATTCAAAACTATGACTTCTTTAGGATCTTCCTCTTCTACGTCAGCGGATTCTTATTCTTCATCATTGTTATCTGAATTCTCTGAGTAGTTCTTTATTTCCATAGCTTCTAGTATTTCTTCCAGTATTCTCACATCTCTCTGCATGTCTATCTCTTCATGTTTTCTTCCTCAACCACGTCCTACAAGAACGCCATGCGCTCGTCCTCATATTGACGACATCTTTATCCAAGCTCTAAGACCAAACCTAATTGCAGGTAGGAGATGCGGGTCCAATCAGCACGCAAAAATTGATCCAATCAAATCACAAAGTAGCTGATCTATCGTACAAATCACTCATGGATTTCAAATCCACAAAAAATTTTGGTTCATAAATGGAATTTCGCAGCCACCCAGAATGTTAACAAACTTTCTTGTTAAATCTATGAAATGGCTTGTGGACCATTTGATTAGTGTCCCCACCAAATCAACGGTGGACTCCAAAAATAATGAAGCGCATTTCATAAATATTTTGTGGATATCGAAATTTATTTGGACTGCACAACTTCTCCTAGCAAAACCGATGTCCTCCATCGATCTACTTCTATGATCAATCTCAAGCATTGTCTCCAATTTGATTTCGTAGCGATTGTTTCTGATTTCTCTAGATTGAATTTTCTTATCCTCCGTGCACTTTTGTCAATGAATTATTTTGTAGCCGTAGATCTTTGTCCACTCTAAATATTTACCGCATGATCAAAAATGCATGTTCATGATCACTTTTGGTTCCATAAAGCTTATCTCAGGCGTTCTTTCATTCATCGGAATTTTTCTTAGCCATTGATCTATTGATATCAACTATAGATTTATCGAAGATATGCATCATTTAACACTCTGTAATCTTTGCTGAATTGATCACCGAAAGGATCAATTCCCTCTTGCAAAGCTCATCACAAGAAATTTCTCCTCTTCTACTTATATCATATTTTAGAATGCAAACATACACATACACACAGAGAAATTATAACAATACTCTTGGGGATTGAAACAAAGGCATAATCACTCAATTAACTTGCAGAATAACCGTATTAGAGGAAATTTCAACTCAAAATTGGCCTCCTAAAAGAATAATAAAATAATATTTAAAATAACAAAATAATATTTATTAATTTTGGAGGAAGAAAAGAAAAAAACTACTTTTTTGTTTGTATTTTCGACATATCTCCCCTTGTGTTTACTCAAATTTTGATTGAGAGAGTTCGTTGGATGTAGAATTTAATTACGCATCCAATGAGTACCCACTCGGCATACTTTTGATAGACCTTTATACCCAAAAATAAATAAATACCTAAAAAATGTGATGATGACTTCATCATAACGTTTTTTTAGGTATTTCTTGTTTTTGGGGTAGTAGGGTTCGTCAAAAGTATGCCGAGTGGGTACTCGCTGGATGCAGAATCATCATCAAATTTTTCATGTATTTTTTTTGAGGTAGCAGGGTCCATCAAAAGTATGCTGAGTGTGTGGAAATTGAACCCATGTGTTAGAACAATTACACTCAGAAAAATTCCCAATTACACATGCAAATTACACACAAAGGAGACTGAATATGGAGCAGAACACTAATATGTATTGAATAAGTGTACAATAGACAACCTTGTGAAGTCATAGGCTGCCACAATAAATAAGTACATGAGAGATTCGAATGCATTGGGATGCCATTTGAATTTGGTCAAAAGTAGGCTTACTAAATCTAAGCAAATCCCCCATAGGTGCATAAAGCAGTTTCCAAATATGTCTAGGAGCTCACGAATTGGCTAAATAAATTATGCAAGATAATATATGATGGAAGGAAAACTCATACATGTTTTTCTTACGATAAAAGAGTGGAGGATGATGAGGACAAAAAACAAGTTAACTTCACCTAGTCAAACTTTCCCAATTGCCTTAAAACTCAGCAAAAGAAGGCAATAAAGCAGAAAAAGTAGGCATGCGCTAGGAAGGCCAGGAATAAAGCATAATTGATTCCAAGTGGTTTCCCAAGTTCTCCATGACTCAATTTTAGCAAGTTTGACCACTTTGGACATGTGGAGGACAACTTGCATAAGTGTAATATGGAAACAAGGAAAATAAGACAAAAATGGATTAATTAATGTCTAAGGTAGCTAACTATGGGTTTATTATTCTAAAACCCCCCCTTAAGCCTGAATTATGAGTAAAATATCAGAAAATTATAGGGCCTAGCAACAAGGCTTAGTCACCCTTTACATACTGCATATCCATTTAACCAAGGAAAGAGGCAAAAACCCAATGGGAAAAATCCTCCCTTAAACATGGACAATAAAACAAAATTTGAAAATATTGTCATCACTCATGCTTCACAGCATGATCAACAATCCCCAACAGTGATTTAATATTGCTGAATTTCTTCTCATAAAAAACTTTGGTGAAGATATCTGCTACTTGTTCTAAAGATGAACAGAAGAGTAGATGAATGGTGCCATCATGCACAAGCTGGATAATGTAGTGCATATGGATCTCAATGTGTTTGGTTCTCTATCTCTGAAATGGATCATTGAAGATTCGAATGGTACTCTGATTATCACAATAGATAGTAGTTGAGTATTCTGATTCAAAGCCACACTCACCAAGTAACCCCTGCAACCATAAACATTGAGTTGCTGCATTTACAACTCCTCTGTACTCTGCTTCTGTAGATGAGAGTGCAATTGCACTCTGTTTCTTGCTTGACCAGATGATTGGTCCTTTAGCAAGCATGAACACATATCCTGATGTTGACTTTCAATCTGTGTTGTCACATGCCCAATCACTGTCAGTAAACCCAATCGAATCAAGATCAGATTTAGCTTTGTAGACGATCCCATGAGTCCTTGTTCCCTGAACAAAGTTAAGGATCCTTTTGGTTTCTCTCCAATGGATCTCATGAGGCTGATCCATGTATCTTGAAGCCACACTAACTGCATAAGAAATATCAGGTCGAGTATGTGTAAGGTACAGCAAACACCCAATCAGTTTCCTATACAGTGTATTATTTACCATAGGTGAAGAATCTGCTTCTTCAAGCTTAACTCCTGAAAGGAAGGGAGTATTGCTTGGCTTGCAATCCTTCATGTTGAACTTGTTCAGCAAATCGAAGGCATACTTGGACTGATGTAATTTTATTCCATGTTTGGTTTGAGCAATCTCGAGCCCCAAGAATTGGCTCAATAACCCAATATCAGTCATAGAGAATGCATGGTTCATTGCATCCTTCAAGGAGGCAATTTCATCCTTTGAGCTTCCTATAATGAGAAGGTCATCTACATACAAGAAAATAATCATCAAAGAACCATGAATCAGCTTCAAATAAACATTAGGATATAACTTGCATCGAACAAAATTCAAAGATAACAAAAATCCATCAATCTTGGCATACCAAGCCCTGGGGGCTTGCTTAAGCCCATACAATGATTTCTTTATCCTGCACACAAGAGATGGATTAGTAGCAAAGCCTTGAGGTTGCTGCATGTAAATATCTTCAGTAATATCTCCATTCAAGAAAGCACACTTCACATCCATGTGATGTACCTCCCACTACTTCCAAGCTGCAATGGCTAAGGCTAGCCTGATTGAGTCCATCTTTGCCACTGGTGCAAAGGTCTCATTGTAGTCTATGCCATGTACTTGTGAGTAGACCTTGGCTACCAATCTTTCCTTATATTTCAAAGGTGAACCATCAGCAGGAAACATGGTTTTGTAAACCCACTTACACTGAACTAGGTTCCTCCCTGGGGGAAGATCAACCAGCTCCCAAGTGTTGTTCTTCTGGAGTGAGATGAACTCTTATTTCATGGCTATTTTCCATATTGGATCATGTGCTGCATATTCATATGTCTTTGGGTCTGATTCAACCATCAGATAGTATTTCTCTACAAACAAATGGTCTTTCATACACAAAGCACTCTCAAACTGAGATCTAGTCCTCCTAGGATCATTAGGATTTCCAGTTAGTTCTCCAGCTGCATGAATGGTATTTGATACCCATTTTGGTCTTGTAGGACTATTAGGATCTGCAATTAAATCATCATTATCAGACATATCAGAATCAGCAAACTCAACTATCTCTTCACTTACATTCAATGGTTTTGGTGGTGAAGAGGATTCTCCAACTTCCACTGCTGCTAAAGGCTCTTCTTAGAACTAAATACTCCTTTCAATGAAGGATTTGTTTTTGCTCAAATTGATCAGCTTGTACCATTTTGAATCTTCAAAGTACCCAACAAATAGATACTCTTGGCTTTGGGGCTGCAAAGCCTTCCTCTTTTCTGTTGGAATTCTAGCCCAAGCCCTTCAGCCAAAACTCCTGAAATGGGTCACATCTGGCTTGTTCCCACTCCATGCTTTGAAAGGAGTCATACTATCAATATTTTTATGAGGCACCCTATTCTGGGTATAGGCTGCACAGTTTATAGCTTCATCCCAAAACTTTGGTGGCAACGTCTTAGCCTCCATCATGCAAGTTGCCATCTCTTTCAGTGATCTGTTCTTCCTCTCAGCAACACCATTTTGCTATGGTATGTAAGGGATAGAATGTTGCATCTGAATACCTACATCTACACAATATTGAATGAACTCAGACTTGACATACTCACCACCATTTTCAGATCCGAGGACCTTGAGTTTCCTCCTAGACTGGTTTTCAACCAAAGCCTTAAAGACTTTGAAGAGGCCAAAAACTTCAGACTTGTGTTTCAGGAAGTAAACCCAGCAAAACCTGGAAAATTCATCTATGAATTTCAATGCATATTTGGCCTGAATCATTGACATGTGAGGAAATGGGCCAGCAACATCACTGTGGATCAACTCAAGAGGTGCAGAGGTTCTCTCATGACTAGCTTTCTCAAATTTATGCTCTAGTGTTTTCCTAAGATGCAACCTTGACAGACTCCTTTGGAAAATGTAATCTTTGGTAACCCTATGACCATTTATTTTTCACTAAGATCAGAAATATACTTATAGTTAAGGTGGCCAAATCTTTCATGCCAAATCTTTCTTGCCTCATTAGCATGAATCAGAAGAGCAGAGGGGTTTGAGTAGGGTTGGAAGTGTGAGAACATGTATACCTTCGAAGTGTGATTTGCAACTCCTTTTGCAATGACTTTAACACTTGAGATCTCTATGATCTCAACTTCATCAGGGGAGATATGACCTTCTTTGGAGACCCTGTGCGGGTCATCTGATACACTGATAAGAGGTTAGAGGCAAGACCTAGAACATACAATACATTGCTGAACTTACCATGGTCAAGATCAATCCTCCCTTTGCCCAAACTTTCAGTGAGAGAGTCATCTCCTAGTACTATTGGTGGACCTTTCGACATGTCAAGTGAGTTTAATGCCTCCTTGGTCGAAACCATATGTCTTGAAGCTCCAGAATCAATGATGAAACTAGGTGAGCTTGATGTGCCAACAACCAATGCATGAACTCTCTCTCTGTCTTCTGAATTTGATCCTCCTTCCCTCTTCTTTGAGCTATCAGGAAGGGATATGTCATTCTTTTCCAGGATTTGGGTCAGCATGTCAATTTGCTTCTTCATGCAGGAGCTTTCAGGATGAATTCCCTTACTACAGTATGTGCACTTGCTCATTTCTCTTTTGTTCTTCTTCTTCTAGAAGTTCTTCTTGAAACCTTAGGGCTCCTCTGGAGACTTGTTCTTGTCTCTCTTTTTCTCAGGTGGATTCTTGGCTTTATTCTTGCCTTTTGAATCCAGCCTTGAATCTCCAGCAACCAGAGCTTGGTCTTTGGAAGGTTTGATGGTGCCCATCATCACTAATTTATCTTGTTCTTGTGTGAGAGATTCCATGAAATCTGCAAGGCTAGGCATTTTCCAGGCTCGAGCTGTCAACTTTGTGGCATGGAAGGTTGAGAAAAACACTGAATAGTCAGGGCCAAGCTTTGAGAGTATGGCCAAAACCAGTTTCTCCTCCTTCTTTTCAATTCCACACTATTTTAGTTGCAAAACAAGGGCTTTGAACTTGGAAAAGTAGAGTTGCAAGGATTCAAAGCTGTTTGGACTCAGGGAGATCAATTCATTCTCAATTTGATGTCCCCTCATATCATTGTCTTACCAAAAAACTCAAAAAGATTCTCCCATACTTCATTTGGTGATGTTAATCCATCAAGATGGAAAAGGAGGTCTCTGGATATGCTCAGACACAGGAGACCATAGGCCTCATCCCTCCTGTTGTGCCATTTAATTTTCTCTGCAGCTGCATTGGGCTCTGCTTCTATTGCCATAGTCACTCTATATAGGCCTTTTTCTCTCAACAGTATCTCCATCTCTGCTTTCCATTCAAATAAGTTAAATGGAGTCAAGATGATCTTCTGAGATTGATCCATAGCTCAGAAATTGTCCCTTCAGACAGCAGAATGCTCCCATTCAATGATGTTGAACCTGTAATAATAAATTGGAAGGAGAGAAATTGATCTAAAAAGGCTCTGATACCATGTGGAAATTGAACCCAGGTGTTAGAACAATTACACTCAGAAAAATTTCCAATTACACATGCAAATTACACACAAAGGAGACTGAATATGGAGTAGAACACTAATCTGTATTGAATAAGTGTACAATAGCCAACCTTGTGAAGTCATAGGATGCCAACATAAATAATTAAATGAGAGATTCGAATGCATTGGGATGCCATTCGAATTTGGTCAAAAGCAGGCTTACTAAATCTAAGAAAATCCCCCATACGTGCATAAAGCAGTTTCCAAATCTATCTAGGAGCTCACGAATTGGAAAAATAAATTAGGAAAGCTAATAGATGTTGGAAGGACAACTAATACATGCTTTTCTTAGGAGAAAAGAGTGGAGGATGATGAGGACAAAAAATAAGTTAACTTCACCTAGTCAAACTTTCCCAATTGCCTTAAAACTCAGCAAAAGCAGGCAATAAAGCATAAAAAGGAGACATGTACTAGGAAGGCTAGGAATAAAGCAGAATTGATTCCAAGTGGTTTCCCAAGTGCTCCATGACTCAATTTTAGCAAGTTTGACCACTTTGGGCATGTGGAGGACAACTTGCATAAGGTGGAATATGGAAACTAGGTAAATAAGACAAAAAATGATTAATTAATGTCTAAGGTAGGTAACTGTGGGTTGATTATTCTAACAGAGTGGGGACTCGTTGGATGCGGAATTAAATTCTACATCCGATGAGCTCTCCCAATCAAAATTTGAGTAAAAACACGGGGAGATATGTCGAAAATATACACAAAAAAGTAGTTTGTTTTACGATACCTATCCCCAAATTTATATTAAAAAAGTGTTTAATACCTCTACGGTATTTCAAATTTAAAGCAATTTCATTGGCTAACACATGATGACATGGAATTTGAATTAGATTTAAAAGGCTCATTATGAGTTGAAATTTCCTCTAATTAGTATGTTCTTCATTCAATTTAAGAAGAAGTATAATTACACACAATCTCTACACTCTTAAACTCTCTGCACTCGTCTATGCACACACCTATCATATCCTCTCCGTTACATTCAATTCCTCTTATAACACTTCAGCAAACCTGACATATCCCAATAGCTTGTATCTGGACACCTAATAAAAGAAACCATATCAACAAATATATATCCTTGAATAATTCCTCGTAGGGATCAAGGAGAACAATGGAAAACTTCTACTTATTACAAAATAAAATTAATCCTATATATCTAACAATTAACCCTATCCTTCTACAAGTGATTACATGGAATGTTGACTCATCAGTCAACAAAATCTGAGCTAGATGCTCCTGCATTATTTACTCTTAATAGTTTAGTTGCCATTAATTAGAAAACAATTGTGAAGGATTAACTTCTTCATTTTACCAAGAGCATCGTTACCGTTTCTCTTGAATTATATTTAAATGAATACTATTGAGTAGCACCATGTGCTCCAATTACTTTTAAAATATATCATTTGATAATTTTCTCAACACTTAGTTTCCATGGTTGGTTAGAAAATATATGGCTCGTATTTATAAAAATATATAAGAAACCCAATTTACTCAAATCTCCTTGTTATATTTTTATCATTCAAGCTAGCATTATATTAGGATCTTTAACTGAGAGAATAACAAGCACAACAATCAAACAAAAGAGACAATGAACACAATGTTTTTCCTTGAGGAAACCATAAATGCAGAAAACCCTGCAACTTCCTCAGAGATAGAATCAGCACCAAAAGTCAAACCCCAAAATAGTAAGATGATCTCCCAACAATAGTAGTCTCTTTCTTTCTAGCCCCAACAACTTCTGCTCCCTCAGCTATGCGCTACAACTGAGTGTGAGTGATTGTGTGATAAATAGAGAGGCTCACTCTCTATTTATACTAATTCCTGACTTGACAATAACTCACTAGGGCCGACTTATCTAGGAGAATCTAATAACCCTAGGGCTCCACAACTGCGGGGACTTTAACCCTTGATCAATAGTAGGGTTACCCACAATGACTTGACGTGACTTGTTCACATTATAGAAACTCCTAGTCGGAACATCGGGGCATGACATGACTCAATTACATTACAAACACTTCCCGGAATAAACATTGGGGTACAATACATAAGATATACAAGTGAATACATTCTGAAGTTACAATTACATCAACACTCCCTCTTAACTAGGAAGGTATTCTATTGACACAATTGATCATCACAAGTATTCTTATTTGTATCATCTGGATCATCATCGAGTCCTCATCATCTTCAAGTATTTTTCATCTTCAATTCATCTTCATCTTGATCTGGATCATCACTCGATCTAGATCATCATCACTGGATCAACATCACTGGATCTAGATCATCACTGGATCTGGATCATCACTGGATCTAGATCATCACTATTGGATCATCATCATTGGATCTGGGTCATCACTCAATCTGGATCATCAATGGGTTATCATCACTGGTGCTATCTCTTGATTCTTCTCATCACGGGAAGTTCTACAGAGCCATCCCTTTTTCATGATGGTTGTAGGCCTAGCCTCCATGTAGGTATTCTTCAACACTTATATCTGACCCTAAGTCAGAATGGACTGCCCAACACTTACATCTGACCTCATCTCGTCAGAAAGGCACGCCTAGCACTCACATCTAACCATGAGAGGAACACATCCACCATCATGTCAGAATGGCCCAACCCTTACATTTGACCATGGGAGGGCCCAGCCTGCCCCCATGTCAGAATGGCCCATCCCTTACATCTGACCATGGGAGGGCCCAGCCTACCCCCATGTCAGAATGGCTCTCGATCCTAGATTGAGGTTCCTGGTAACTAACCAGGTGCCTCCATTCTCCTAGAGAATGGCATCATCCCTTACATCTGACCATGGGAGGGCCCAACCTACCCCCATGTCAGAATGGCCCATCCCTTACATCTAACTATGGAAGGAACCAATCCTCTCACCATGTCAGAATGGCTATCAGTCCCAGGTTGAGGGTTCTTGGTAACTGACTAGGTTCCTCCATTCTCCCAGAGAATGGCATAAACCCTTATATCTAATCAAGTGGGAACACATCCCTCAATCACATCAAAATGGCCCTACACTTGTATCTGATCATGTGAGAACACATCCCACAGTCATATTAGAATGACCCTCAGTCCCAGACTGAGTATTCCTGGTAACTGACTAGGTATCTCCATTCAGAGAATGGAAATCAATGCTTATATATGATCATGTAGGAACCAATCCTATAGTCATATTAGAATGGCTCAACACTCATATCTGACATGGAAGGAACCAATCGTCTCACCATGAAAGAATGGCTCAGCCCTTACATCTGACCATGGAAGGAACCAATCCTCTCACCATGTCAGAATGACTCACGAACTCATCACTTCCCCTTGGAGGGAACCTCGATCTTGAGAACACCAAGATTCTCCTTGAAGTACTCAAACTTCACTCTAGATAATGGCTTTGTGAACACATCAGCTATCTGTTCGTCCATCACAACATACTGGAGCTTTATTGCTCCTCTCTGCACCATATCCCTAATATAGTGATACTTGATCTCAATATGCTTCAACTTGTCATGGAACACCAAGTTCTCTGACAACTTCACACAACTCTGGTTGTCGCAATATATACAAGTAGCATCTAACTGGAGATCAAATAAATCAGACAGTAGCTTCCTCAACCATAATTTCTCACAACTAGTTGAACAAGCTGCAACATTCTCTACTTCAGCTATACTTAGTGCCACAGAGGATTGCTTCCTGCTGAACCAAGAGATCACACCTAATCCCATGCTGAAGCAACACCCTAAAGTGCTCTTCCTATTGATGGTATTTCCTGCCCAATTCAAATCAACATAACCCTCCAGGTTAATCTTTTGATTTTCCTCATACTTGATCCCATAATCAATTGTACCCCTTAGGTACCTCAGAATATGCTTTGCAATAATCAAGTGAACATGTCTCGGATCTGTCAGGAACTTGCTCAAGGTGTTCACAACAAAACAAATATATGGTCTCATGTTTGTCAGGTACATCAAGGACCCAATCATCTGACAATACATCGTAGAATCAATCACTTCTGATGAAGCATCACTCAATAGCTTCAGGTTTGATGCCATAGGTGTGGTCATGGCCTTGCAATCCATCATCTCGAACCTCTTTAGGATCTCTACCATATACTTCCCTTGTCCCAGGGAAATTCCATCTACATTCTACCACACCTCTATGCCTAGAAAATATTGCATCATACCTAAGTCCTTCATTTCGAACTCGACAACAAGCTTCCTCTTTGTATCAGCAATCAAGCCATCCATACCTGTTACAAATAGATCATCTACATACAGTAGGAGTATCACTGGGTTACCATCTTGAACCTTGTAGTAAAGGTTGGAATCTGCTTTACTCTTGGTAAATCCCAAACTTGATAGAAAGCTATCAATTCTGTCATACCATGTCCTGGATGCCTGTTTTAAACTGTACAGGGCTTTCTTCAATTTACATGCATGAAACTCCCTG
Organism: Pseudotsuga menziesii; assembly: GCA_001517045.1. Lineage (NCBI taxonomy): Eukaryota > Viridiplantae > Streptophyta > Pinopsida > Pinales > Pinaceae > Pseudotsuga > Pseudotsuga menziesii. The sequence continues at coordinate 1,141,275 of LPNX010282287.1, forward strand.
TCATGTGTCTCAAAACCAAGTGGCTGCTCCACATATACTTACTTTTCCACTACACCATTCAAGAAAGAATTCTTGTCATTTATTTGGTGTCTCTTCCATTTCATTACTGTAGCCAGAGCAAGTACTGATCTAATGGAAGTGTATTTGGCTACAGGTGCAAAAGTTTCTTCATAATATATTCCTTCTTTCTGGGAGAAGCCATGAGCCACAAATCTTGCTTTATATTTTTCTATGTTGCCGTCTGCAGCATGCTTGATCTTGTAAATCCATTTGGAAGTTACAATAGACTTTCTTCTGGTCTTGGGACAATATCCCAAACATCATTCGTCATGATCAATTGATACTCTTTGATCATAGCATCCTTCCATTATTCTTATATAGATTAAAGAAATAATAAATGGTTTATTGTTTGTTAATTATTTCTGTATAAACTGCACATACTTTGGATGATTTATATTAGGTTTCTATAGTTTATTCTAAGTTAGATATTTTTTATGATGAACTATATAAAAAATTTGCTTTTATAATTCACTAGAGCTTTCCAAATAGCTGACTACCCCCACTTCCCTTGAATATCCAAACTAGACCAGAATACTTTATAAGTCAGATTCACAACACACTTACCTTAGACTTTGTTATCAATTCAAATTGGACCAAAATAGTTTACAAACTAGATTCACAACATACTTATCTCCAACTTTGTTATTATTCCAAATTAGAGCATCTGGTTCATCAGTAAGAATTATGAACCCTCTCCGTAATACTACTATCCACCTGTTCCGCACCTCTATCTATTTACATGCAGCTCCAAAGTCTCTGTTGATTTACACTTATAATTGAAACTAAGATTACCTCGTGAAATAGCCATATCTCTTAGAGAAACCAAATGATTTAAGTATCTTGTCAAATCTAAAGGTAAAGCTAGATTATCGCACCACAACTAGGTATACTATTTTTTTCAATCAAAGCCTGATTTCCATTACCCACATTACCCAGTTTCTAAGCAAGGAGATCTCCTATCACCGGGAATTGTTTTCCATAGTTCAGTGATCCATCTTTAAAACTTTTGGGTGGGTTTCTTATCCAATTCAAATTAAGAAATTCACCCTTTTAAGTATTTACATTTTAAAACAATATGCCTTTTACCTTTCTTTGAAATAAAATTTTAGGTTGATTTAGCCGTTGGGGATATTGCAAAACTGACTAACTCCTTTGAACCCCCAACCACTTGTTTCTTTTGGTTTTGCAATTGAATTCCATGTTGTCCCATATATTCCAGAATCTGAAGTCCTTCGCTATAAGAATTTAAATAAAATTTTCCAAATCTTGTTTTGAACTTCTTTGGGAATATGAGCTATAATCATCAAGCAATGGGTCTCCATTTGAATTTTTCTTTGGATTTACTTGCTTAATTTGAGAGGATGATTAGATGTTTTTCTTCCTTATATGTTTGAATTTTTTTTGGCTTTTCTCTCATCATGGTTGATTGTACAATAGTAGGAGTCATTCTTTGGACTTGTGACTAATATCAAGTCTGACTTGTGAGTAATATCAAGTCTGACTTGTGAGTCATATCAAGTCTAACTTGTGAGTCATATCAAGTCCTATGTATCCTCATAATTGAGGTGGTGATGTTGTATTTTAAAGCTTGTGAGTAATTTCAAGCTGAGTCTTGTGAGTAATATCAAGACTAGACTTGTGAGTAATATCAAGTCAATGATTCTCATAGACAGTAACCTATGAGAATGGATCTCCAATTGTGAAGATGATCTTTTTTTGTATCAAGATTGAAGTCTTGTGTTGTATCAAGAATGTGGACCTCCATTTGTTTAGTTGGTTATACTATGTGATATATTGTTATTCATGGTCACTGAGTGCTAAAAGTATCCTTTAGGGATTAGCTACCCCTAGAGTAAATTACTTTAGCATATGACTATATGGCTTGGGGTAAATTATATATGATCATCAATATGAATGGAATAATTCTTCTAAGTATGATATGATCAAGGTGGTTCATTCATTGAACTCGTTCCATAGCATGATAGTGCACAGGATATTAAATAATACACCTAATTTCACTAAATATTTGAAAATCCCTCCTAAAATTGTATTGTTGAACCCCCCTCCTAATATATCTTTGAAATTAAGAAAAACCCTATTTTCACCAAATATTGTAGGTACCAATTTTTATCACCCGTTATTTTTAATACCCCCTTTATATCATATTATCAAGTTGTAACAAACAGGAGCCGTGACACATCTTAGTATGAGAAAACCATATGCTAAAAAAAAATATTATAATGTTAATAATGATCCCACCGAGACTGCATGGGATATTGATCAACTTGAATCTTTGGATAGTGCAACGAAATAGTAATGGGGAAAAAAACATGTGTAAAAGAAAACCTAGTAAAGAGATCAATTTAATAAAAAATGTAAAAGATTGGCAATCTGATAGTTAATACAATGCTTAGAAAATATGAGAATTGCAGATGTTTCACACCAAGCCTACTAGTCTACCAATTTTGTATCATGTAAATACAAGTATAGCCATAAAGAGATCATGATTTTTGTAAGATTAATAAATTAAAATCCATAAAAATGAAGAATTGAAACCCTTTCATTGATGGACTTGCCTACATTCCTATCAAAACAAACATCATTGATGTTTGAACCCAAATGAACATAGAAAAATTCATCTTACTTTCCAATAACACCATATAACCATGTGCATACCTTGGATTGGGGTGATTCACTAGATGCAATTAATTTCCTTCACTTCCTCTACATATATTCTTCTAATCAAGGGAACTAACAACATTTAGTTATGTTTTCTTGGGTTATATTATAGGCGAGGGAAAAAGTCTCCATTGTTAAGTTTCAGGCATGCAATAGTTATAAAGACACATAGATGGTGAATATTATATGATACCATTTCATGGTAATGGTAACACATAGGGTACGTAAATAAGGATTTATATTTTCACCTATGTTCATGTCAGTTCCAATACGATATTAAGACAACTGTGTTGCATATAATAATTGAAATTACATTTATGAATGTAGCTTTGAGGATTGAAGATAGGCAATGATCAGGCCAAGGAACACATCAATAACTGGACATGCAAAGGAAGGAAAACTAGTTCTAGTGTTTATTCCAACACAGAAACGTGCATGCACTACTACATTTTTAATTGAGTCACCTCTTTGATCGTTCTCCAATAACATAAAGTTGGCTAACAATTAATACTTGAGCACTCAAGAAACTAGGACTGATATGAATCTAATCCATGATTTGGAGGTATAAATCTATCCCATAATTTGGGTGTTATTCCTTAGTAGTAGTTACAATTGAATGAATCCATTCCATGATTTGGATGTATGAATATAGACCACGATTCAGAGGTTATTCCTTAGCAAAAAATAGGAATGAGATGAATCCAACCCAAAATTTGGAGGTATGAATTGAGCCCATGATTTAGAGGTATGCATCCATCTCACTATTTGGAGGTTATTCCTGAGCCCACCCAAATAAAATAACCCCCAAGACTTTTATTACTATGTCAAATTAAAAAACCTCTCTTGACCCCTTAATATAGGGAAATATAATTTTTGAGGTTTTTAGGAGTATTCAAACTCCAATAATGAATGGACGTGATATAATATTACCTCGATAGTGAACCCCCCGTGGATATGATAAGATGGATAAATAATACAAGTATGGACCATGAATTTATTAATTAATGATAATGGGATAAAGCATAGAGAAATATAATTCGAATTGTCCATGCAAATGTCTGAGTGAACTCAAGTTATAAAGCTTCAGTAACAAATGAGTCGCTCAATTAATGCTTTAGTCAAATCTTTAGTTGAACTATCAGTGAATATAATCATTTAAGTCAAGAAGAGCTTAATGTTCATCAATCAACATGCATCAGAGATCCATGCAAAGTTTAATAATAGAAATTATACATGGATGGAACTAAGCGTGAAGCACTGATGACACTTAAGTTAAACTATTAACTAAGTGATCAACAGTCAATTAACATTCAGTTCAAGCAAGTTAAACATTTAGTTCAAGTTAGTTAACATCCAGTTGAAGATGATGAACATTGAGTTAAAGCTAATTGAGGAAAGGAAGGGCGCCAATATTTTCATAGAGGGAGTTCTAGTTAGCTCCTTCTTGTGAATGCACTATGTGGTGCTCTCAGTGTGTTTACTGAGCCTCCTCGATGCTACCTTCTGCATGCTAGTATTTTTTTACTTGTTATTAATATGCTAGGCATATGGAAAGTTCAACATAGTTGCATACAATTGTTTTTGCAGGGTTGCATTCAGGGATAATTTTAGGAGCGAATTTTAGCCTAGTGGGCTATTTTTTGATGTTTTTCTCCCAAAAAAGATTCACCATTTTGCATGTTTTGAAGCCCTATTTCGCCCAATTTTGATGGGGTAAAATTTTTTCACCCTAAAAATTGCCAAATTATTATATAAACGATATAAAATCCTTGGAAATTAAAATATTTTTGAAAATATCGCTAATCATTTTATAGTTGTTGTTTTAAGAATTGGTAATACTCGCCAACATTTATACACTTTTAAATAAGTATGGTTCCTTAACATCATCCCTAGTTGCATTAGATCTCTCTTCTCTACTAATGTGTTGTAAACCCTTATCTACAAATCTATTTATCATACTCAAAGAATTGTTGTATTGTTCATCCTCCTTGTTTGGAGGGTTTTGCTAGGGTATATCTTGTCTCTCGTGGTTGATTTATGGAGCTGATTTATAGGGTTGATTTATGTGGCTGATATATTTATAAGATTCACATGTGGCTGATATATTTATGAGATTCACATGTTGCTGATATATTCATATGCGGCTAATAGATGAGATACTTATGTGTTGAAATTTATGGATAAAAGTTTTAAAGTTCAAACTTCTCCAATTTTACTCAAACATCAACAATTATATGAGGATTTGATGGTTAGACTCCTTTTTATTGATTTGATCTTTTAGATTCATGGTTGTCCCTGAACGCTTGCATCTTATTAAACTTTTATTTTCATATTATGTTTATAAATCTATATTTTTAATAAAATTTTAAAATTCAATTTAAGCCTATTAAATGTTATTCATTTTACACTTAGAAAGTATATATCTAAGAATCAAAGACATCCCTTAATTTTGATTTTGCATGACTTATTAATTCTTATAAGCCTTAAACTTTCATGCTACACTTAATATATTTTGTGAAAAAAATAAGTTTTATTCATATGGGATTGAATCCTCACTTCACGGATAATCAATGGTTTTTATCTTATAGCATTTTTTGATGGTATTTTGAGATTTCACTTATCTTTTCTATCCTTCAAATTAATCAAGATCAAGATCTTTGAGTGAAATAAATCAAATATATTAAAATATTTTACTTTCAACTCTTTGATTTTTTTTATATGATTTTTTTGTGTTTAAATTTTATTTATTTTTCAAATTGATGAATGATGAATGATAAATTTTATTTATTTTTCAAATTGATGAATGATGAATGATGAATTTTATTTTCAATTTATTTTATTTATTTATTTTTTGTGTTTAAATTTTATTTATTTTTCAAATTGATGAATGATGAATTTATTTTCCAAATTGATGAATGATGAATTTATTTATTTTTTGTGTTTTAAATTTTATTTATTTATTTTATTTATTTATTTTTTATATGATTTTTTGGTGTTTAAATTTTATTTATTTTTCAAATTGATGAATGATGAATTGTGTTTAAATTTTATTTATTTATTTCTCAAGGATATTACCATAGTTTATAATTTATTTGTGATTTTGATTCTTTATTTATTATTGTTAATTTTTATGTTACTTATATATAGCTAAGGAAACGGTGGTTCTAGCGTTAGATGTATTTCATTTCACCTACTTGGATATAATTTTGTTAAAACATGTTTCGGTTTAAATGCTTAGATGACGATATATTCTACCTAACATCCACCTAAAAAGTAATTCCTCCCTACATACATACATATATTTCCACTCAAAAAAAGTGTTTAGATCGAATTTTTCTATTACATCAAGCTTGGTTTAAGGAATGTAAAGTGAAAAGTAGTTCGTGTTCCATTTCCTACCTTATATTAAAATTAAAAGGCGTATATTATACAAGTGATTTGTAACTTTGACTTATTCGTTCATTCACCAAATTCTTGAAAGGTTTTCTCATACATGCAATTATTTTATGATGACGTTGACAGCTTTGAAGAATGATTAAATCAAAGACAAATCGTGGAGAAAATGTCGTGTATGAAGTTCATTGATAATTAAAGTTGGTGAACTTAAAAGGTTTGTATGAGTTTATGACGGTAAAAGCATTTTTTTTTCCAAAGAAAAAATTCGTAAATATTTTATTCACTTTCAGTAGATGGCCCAAAGCATGAAGAAGCAACGCTACGTTTTCGATTCACAATCATAAAGAGAAACATTTTCTGCTCAAAATTTAACAAACCACGCAATTACATCGTTTGGAAGCGCATTTCACCGAGTTATAAGGATCAAATTGGAAGAATATGTTCCTATTTCATATTCAACCCTTTAATGATGACATGGTAAATTTTATAAAAAAAATCATTTTAAAACGTAGTAATATATTAAATATTTTTTTTTGTACATTATGTAATCAAATTCAATATAGTAATAAAATTTGTATTGTTTTACTCTATGGTTTTTAATAAGTAATGTCTAATCCAAAAACCCAAAAAATTATATAGAGGAAATTTTAGAAACATAAAAAAATACCTAGTAATATAAAGAAATTAATTGAAAAATATTTATAACCAATCAAGATTCATTTGTCAAGTAATAAAATTTCTTGAGTTGAGAAGAAGATGAGGCGCGTCGGCTCTTCCGCGGCTAGGGCCAAACCCTAGCCGCCCTGCATCCTCCAGGCTGCGTGCGGCCCTACGGCTCCTCCTCGCTGCGTGCGTCTCCGCGTCCAGCAGGGTTGCGCTTTGGAGCTGCGTTTTTTGCTACGTTTTTTGCCTTTCTCATCCGCCGCGGCCATGCAATCCTCTTCCTCCGGTGGTCGGGCCATGGATCCGATGGAGGCTTTCAGAGTTCTTGTTAGATCTGCAGGCCCTAGGTCAAAGGCCTCCCCTCCTGCCAAGTTTGTTAAAAAGATGGAAGATATCCCTTCTCTGGAGCTCTCCCCTTCTGATCCGTGCCGCATGGCCCTTATGCTCTCAGAAAAATCCCTCATTGGCAAGTTCACTGGTCTGTGGCCCAATCCCAAAGCAGTGGATCAATGGATAGCAGAACGTTGGAGCTCCTTGGCGCCCTCCCATATCTCTTTATGTGCTGCAGGAAGAGGGTATTTTGTGTTTATCTTTGAGAACAAAGAAGAGCGGGATCTAATCTTCAGATCTGGACCATACTTTATGGGATCGAGGGGGCTGTTCTTAGCTCCTTGGTCTCTGGATTTCAATCCTGAAGCAGAGATCACGGCTGCCCCAGTCTGGGTCCGGCTCCCCCATCTTCCTCTTCATCTTTGGGGGAAAATCTCCCTTGCTGATATAGGAAACAAGCTCGGTCGTTTCCTGGATAGCGCGGAACCTAAAGGGGATCAGTACACCTGTGCGCGCATCTGTGTTGAGGTCAATCTCGAGAAAGGGCTCCCGGAAGCCCTTCATCTCACCCTGGGCGAATGGAGTCACATCCAAGAGCTGGACTATGAGCATATTCCCTTCAAGTGCCTCCGGTGCCATGTTTACGGTCATTTCGCGAAAAGCTGCCCCAAAGCTCCGGTGACGGTGGCTCCTCCCCCAGCCACTGGGGCAGACTTCCAGCCAGTTGCCAATAGGCGAAGGGCTCCCCGGAAAAAGGACTCCAAACCAGAAGTTCCCTCCGCAGAAGAATCTACCCCAGCTAATAAAAACAGATTTGAATCCCTTCAAGAACTTGATGACCAGGAACTAGAAGCAGCAGTAGCGGTTGAAGAGACGTTGGAGCCAGGTTCAGGCCAGGAAAAGGAAGCACCAGTAGCAGAAGGGGTTTCAGAAGTGCGTATCCCCTCTGGTACCGCGGAAGACCCCACACCTGAGTCCCTTGGCCCGAAGAAATATCCCATCGATTTGGGTGGCGAGACCTCAGCCCAGGTAGGGCTGGCATCCTTGGTCCCTTCCACAGAGGAAACCTCCGACTCTGAAGGCTTTTCCGCTCCTTCTCCTCCCCTCACCAGAGGATGCAAGACGAACAAAGAACGCAGAGAAAAGGAAGCAGCCTCAAACATCAGTGCGGGCTCTCAGAAGAAACTGGATCCTTTCATCAAGGGACACTCCTCTCTGCCGGTTTAATGCTTTGCTTCTGCATTTTTCTCTGCTCACAATTTGTGAGAGTCTATTCTTGTAAGCAATACTTTTCTCGAAATAGCTTCAGGAACATTTGGGATTCATTTCTCAAAGCTCTCTTAAGAAGGCTGACTGTTTTATTTGAGGCCAGCAGCCTTCTCTCTCAGAATTTCTCCTTGTAAGCTTGGCTGGGCTACAGCCTTTTTTAAAATTTATAAAATTTTTCTGTTTCTGTTAAAAAAAAAAAAAAAAAAAATTCTTGCAAAAAAATCAAGGTTGGATGAAAATGAAATACAATCTACACAATGTCCATTGAACATAGAGATCGATAAATATAAAAGATGATGTGAACCTAAAAAATATGTTCATAAATACCAAAACTATTATCTTGAATCATTTCAATAACAAACTTCACTTCTTTCCAAGAAGAAACATATAAATACTTATAAAATAACACAACAAAAAAACTACTCTTGTAATGCACATACATGAAAAATCATTCAACAACAGGAACAACCTAACCAATATTGAGATCCATTAAGATAGGGAATCCATTTATATATGTAATTGGCCATTCAACTCTGCAAATCAAAGGAGATACATGCTCCCCTAGGGGAAATAATCATTTGCAAAGGTATCTTTTCTCTCTCTAGTGGAGATGTACACTTATGTAGGTTGGTAGTGGACCAGTGATGCTACGGAGGATGTATACTTCCTTTGCTTAGGAAAAACCCTTGGAATCTAAAGAGGGTATCATAAACCTTATGAATTAATAAGGAAAGAAAGGTTGGAAGTATCCTAAGAAAGGGTCGATGGTGATGGTGGAAACATCCTAGACAAGGGTTCAACTCAAAAGTGGAATCAACCTGAGAAAGCACGAAGAGTTACTCCAATTTGAACTTGTAATTTTGATAGGAATGATTGAAGGTACCTCTTCCCCTTGAATCCTTATTCACAAGCCAAAGGAAAAGCTTAGTTGATCATGATTAATTTCCTGCAAACACTGATTGTGATATCAAACAAGAAGGAAAGTTTTCCTCTGATGACTTTTGGGGACCTTTGAGAAGTACATTAATCTATTTTTAAATACCAATGGATTCATTCAAGATATATGGATGAAATATTCTAGTCAAGTATCCATATCAACCATTCACAAACCCAACGAAAGAGGAAGTGGCCCACAATCTAACTTACTTGCATAAATATCCATGTGTCACTTCTCAATCACCAATTAAATACTCATCAGAAAGTGATCAAGGAAATTTATCCAACATGAGCCTTGATAATTATGTATGTTTTCCTAACTAACTAGCTAGCTCTGTCATGTCTCAATTGAATCTTGAAGGTACATATTCCTTGGCATGAGCTCCCTCCCCCTATCTAATTATGATAACTCTAGCATGTACTAAAACACGAAACAAGGTAGAAATATGAAATTAAAATAGACTCGACAATCAATGGTCATGGTGTAAGTAGGAATAACATAAGCAGGATCAATGAGTTTAGAAATTAGAATAAAGATAAAAAAATAAAAAAATAAAAAATTTACTTTTAAAACCACTTAAGTTCAAAACTTTCAATTTTCATGATCACATTTCTAAAATCCAATAACCATTTGATTAACCACAGTTCCAAATCCACTTTCATAATCACATTTCCAAATTTCAATAATCATTTGATTTAACATAGTTATAAATCCATATCCCTTGATTCCAATCATTCAACTACATTTATTATAAACTAGCATGAAAAATAATGAATTCTAATTCTAATTTTGTGATGTCCCCATTCAAATAACTACATAGCAGGACAAATTCATCAATCCTACTAGTTCCCTAGGTTGGATGGATACATTTGGAATTTTAATAAGGGAGCTAATAAATGATGTTCAGACATTAGAATGGAATAAATATTTANCTAAAAGAGAAAACTGAAGTGGCAATGGAGCATGGAGACACATGGATATTATGGGGCCCGCACAAGCTAGAATTTATTTTCCACATGGCATCCTCCTCTTGCAATTTTGAATCCATGGGAGGCATAATGTTCTTGGTTGAGTTAGAAGGCTAATACACTTGGCCATATGCATCATAGGTCGAATTTGGAAGGAAATGTAGCTTACATGGGAGATCAAGAGTCAAATAGGATATTCTTAAATACTTGGGCTAGATTCCCTAACATCTATGACATCTATGACACCAATGATGAAGATTCTATGACATTTATGACATATTGCAGACCTAAAGGTTGACATCTGACCATTATGACATGAGGCCTAAATATAGAATCCAAGAATGCTCTCATGTGAGTTGGGAAGCTCAATGGGTCCCTACTTGAATTGGGGGAAGATGGAAGGCTAGGAAAGGGAGGACACATGGTAAATATTGAGCACATACCCTAATTCGAATTGGCTTGAGTTTGTGGATGGATTAGTAAGCTTATAAGGCTAAGGATGTTTATAAAATGCATGGATCAACAAAGAGAAGGGATTTTTATCATTTGAGAAATTTTCATTTGTGAAGAGAGAGAGGCAGTGGATGACTAGTTTCTTGCCTTAATCAATTTCTAGGGTGAAAGATTCCCATCTAAGTTGGTGTTTCGAGAGGCCATTCAGGTATTTCATGGATATTTAATGGATTTTTTATTTTTAGGTGTAAGCTACAGGGAATGTCTTGGTTTCTTCTAGTGCAACAAATTCTCTCAATCATTTCCAGTCTTGATTGCGCTTTGGGTGAGCTATTGTACTCTTTGAGAGAGATTATGATTGTCCATTTATTATTGTAATAATATTAATATAATATGTTCTTCATATTCAGAAATTTTCAGGTCGAAATACGAAATGGTTGTATGTAAAAGTGATTATTAATGAGCAAACAATGACCATTTCCCCACTATATTAATGTATGCCATTGTAATGTTGATGATTTTAGATCAAAGAATGTTTCTATAATATATTTATGATGAATTGAATTCCATTTATTATTATTACAAATTTCGTATTCAACATTTGAGCATTTGAAGTCATCTTACTCGGTTTATTTGCATTTGAAGAAGGTTTGGTGCCATTTCCCCAAGTGTCACACTAGTGATTTTGTAGTTGTTTTGGATAAGGTTATAACAGCCTTTATAAACTGAATAATGATTCACATGAGACATTAATAATGTACCTTAAACATCCTATTCCTCTGTTCATAAATTTGAGTGGTTTTGGGATCATTTGGAAATCCATTTTCAGCATTTACTGTGGGGGAATTGGAACCCTAATTTGCTAGTGAAAACTCCTACCTTATCCAGAATATTAAACAAGTTTACATAAGTATTTGGAACATAATAAATCATTCCTAAACATCATATTCAAGTATTAATACCATTCATATACCTTCTCATAATATTTTGGAGCATTTGGGTCAATTTGGAGACCTAGACATCAAAACTAATCAAAGGTCGAGATAGGGAAAAAGATGAAAAATTGGTCATTGTAATAAAATTTATTGAAAATGGACATTACAGTTGTATCATATCATGGTATTGGAACCTGATGGTATTAACAAGGAGTCAAATAAATAATCCATCACCCTTAGAACCTGAATTTGAAGGTGTTTTTGTTGAAGAAGAAAAAGTAGAACAAGAAGAGGTACATTCTGTTGAAACTATGACTAATTAGGGGAAGGGAATCCCTGGTGATAAGGAGAAATATATTAAACTCCTAAAACCTGTCTTTGATGACATAACCAATAACATGAACCAACAACTTATGAAAGGATTTGAATTGATGTCTATCCAATTTGGAAGTAAAGGAGTAATAGGAGATAGCAATAGTTCACAATCAGAAGAAAAGAAGACAATGGGTGGCCATATTTTCTCAAGCATAGGGCCCCATAATAGACCCCATGAATTTCAGAGCACACCAATTCCTACTACACCTAAATTTCTTATACCCGAAGAAAATCCTAACATTCAATTTGAACCTGATACAACGGTGAAAGAATGGGGTAAATTGGATGAAGATTGTAAGAAAAGTATACCATTTAATCGGTACTTTATTGTTGCAAACAAACTCAAAAGGAAGGAAGAAAATAGGTCTCTATACCGAAACTAAGAATTAAATTGTGCCACTCCCTACTTTTTATGGTTCCTCTCAAAGTACTGCTAACACTTGGGTGAAAAAATTAGATGTGTATTTTTAGTTGAATCTGTGGTGGAAGAAGATGCCTTAGGAATGGCCATTTTTCACTTGGAAGGAGATGCCAATGAATGGTGGTTCCATGGCCTAAAAAATTTGGGTCATGATTAGGTTAAAACATATGGATAATTTCTTGACAGGATACTATAGAGATTTGAGCAAAAAAATCTAGAATTGTCTTTCAAAGAACTAACCCAATTGAAGCAAGTCAAGAACCCTCTTGATTATATGATGGACTTTCAAAAATTATTAGTCAAGGTGGATGATGTGCCTATGGGAAGGTTCGTATTCTTGTTCACTGAGAATTTTTATGCACCCTTAAAAGGTTTGGTCAAATCCCACAATCCCACTACATTAAAAGATACAATGAGTTTTACTAGAGATCTCCAAAATGTGCTTCCTAGAACAAGATTTCCTCCCACGCCTAACTCCAGAGTTGAAGAGAAACCTTCGAAAAGAGATGCATATGATAAGAATCATTGTAAAAGAGATTCATTTGAAAAGAATAATAAATAAGGAATAAACATGGATGAACTTCGAAGAAAAAAATTGTGCTTCACATGCTTTCAACCATGGACACTAGGGCATAAATGTACTAAGGGAAAAGCTCAATACATGGAAGTATTTTATGATAATGATGAGTATGAAGGGGGTATGGATGAAGAAGGAAAAATTTCAGATCAAGAGGAGGCATATGATATGGCATTTGAGGAAGAAATATAAGAATAAAATAATCCTTTAGTGGACAAAGCAAGAATGGAAGTACTTTCAGTAGTGCCCCGCTATCACACTATTCGATGCAAGGGTGTGGTACTAGGAAAAAGAGCTTCATTTTTGGTAGATGGAGAAGCCACACATAAATTCATTGATGCAAAGATGGTGTAGAAAAGGAAAATACATATTGAACCAATTAATGGCTTCACACATTCCATTCACAGTCACAACACAATGCAGTGCAAAACATGGGTTCCAAAGATGCAAGTCATCGTAGGTAACTATACTTTTATTGATATTTTTATGTGTTTGATGTCGCTGATACTAATGTGGTTTTGGGAGTGAAATGGTTTTATTATATAGGGTATCATACAAGAAATTATCAAATTCCTAAGATGAAATTTCAATATTTGAAAGGTGTACTAAGGGTTGTGTGGGGGAAACACACTTACCTAAATCAAGTAGTGACTTGCAATAGTATGATATCTATATTCATGCATGGGGACATAGAATGGGATGATAAATGTCATATCACATCTCCCAAGCCAAACATAATTTTTTTTGAACACTCAAAGGAGATAGAGAAACTATTGCAAAAGTATGAAATGTTTTTTAGAGATCTTCCACATGGTAGACCACCTGATAGGGGGTTTGAGCACAATATTGTTTTGGAGGAGGGTACTTCACCCATTCAAATACCATATTATAGACATAGATAAAAAAACCTTTCAGTTTAATGATTTAGTATATTTTAGGTTGCAACCATATAAACAAACATCTCTCAAAACGAATGGAGCAGAAAAGCTAAAACTAAGATATTATGGCCCATACAAGGTAGTTTCGAAAATTGGGGAGGTAGCATATGATATAGAATTTCCGGAAGGGAGTAAAATAGATAATGAATTTCATGTTTCTTGTCTCAAGAAATATCTTTTTCAGAAAATTGTCTCTTCAGAAATACTTCCTCCTTTGGATGATGAAGGTAATCTCACACTTGTTGCGGAAAATATTTTGAAGACAAGGGAAAGGAGATTGAGAAGCAGAACTATCAAAAAATACTTAATACAATGGAAGGATCTACCAAGAGAAGATGCCACATGGGAATAGGAGAATATTTTTTAGCATACAAATATGAAATTGATTGAGGACAAGCAATCTTTGGTGGGGAGGACTGTAATGTCTCCATTCAAATAATTGCATAGCAAGACAATTCTATCAATCCTACTAATTCCCTAGGTTGGATGGATACATTTAGAATTTTAGTAAGGGATATAATAAATGATGTTCAAATATTAGAATTGAATAAATATTCAATAATGTAGCTAATTAAATAAATACAAGAGAAAATTGAAGTGGCAATGGAGCATGGAAACACATGGCTATTATGAGGCCCACACAAGCTAGAATTTAAGTGCCACATGGCATCCTCCTCTTGCAATTTCGAATCCATGGGAATCCTAGTGTTCTTAGGTGATTTAAAAGGATAATACTCTTGTCCATATGAATCATAGGTCTAATTTGGAAGTAAATGTAACCTACATGGGAGAGGAAGAGTCAAATGGGAGCTTCTTGGACACTTGGAATAGATTCCCCAACATCTATGACGTCTATAACACCAATGATGAAGATGTTATGAAATTTATGACATATTGCATACTTGAAGGCTGAAATCTGACCATTATGACATGTCAGGCCCAAATATAGCATCCAATAAGGTGCTGATGTGATTTTGGTAAGCTCAATGGGTCCCTACTCAAATTTTGGGAAGATGGAAGGCTAGGGAAGTGAGGACACACGGTAAACCTTGAGCACACACCCCAATTTGAATTGGATTGTATTTGTGGATGTATTGGTAAACTTATAAGGATAAGGATGTTTATAAAATACAAGGATCAACCAAGATAAGGACTTTTGATCATTTGATAAATTTTCATTTGTGTAGAGAGAGAGCTATTGGATGACTAGTTTCTTGCCTTGTCCAATTTCGGGGGTGAAAGATTCCCATACAAGTTGGTGTTTGGAGAGGAAATTCAGGTATTTCATGGATATTTAATGTGTCTTGTATTTTCAAGTGTAAGCTACATGGAAGCTCTTGGTTTCTTCTAGTGCAGCACATTCTCTCAACCATTTTCAGTGTTTATTGCATATTCTTAATCATGGATGGATTGCGCTTTGGGTGAGCTATTATACTCTTTGGGAGATATTCTCATGATACATTTCCCATTATCATGTATAAATACCAAATAGTTGTATGTAAACGTGATTATTAATAAGCAAACAATGACCATTTCCCCACTATATTGATGTATGCCATTGTAATGTTGATGATTTCAAATGAAATAATTTTTATATGATGTACTTATGACGAATGGTGTAATACCCCGGTTTTAATCCCCACTTGCATTAAAATAAATAAGATACATATGTTGTAAATAATCTTGGTGCGGAGCTCAAGGACAAGGCCCCACCATAAGATTTGGTTATGTTGTGTTTCTGATTAGGAATGGTCATCGATGGTATATCAGGACATGCGGCATATATTTAATTACGACATCATGTAAACCCGTTTTTTTTTTAATTAAAACAACTCAACCAGCTATTTTCGCAGCAACTAAATTGAGAAGGGGCATGATTCCAAAGGATAAGGAAAGGGGGACATGAATGTGGAACGTGGAGTCACGAGAGAAAATTATGTGTCACCACCTCCCTTGGTTATTTTGCTTTTGTTGGTTGAGGCAGCGATTGGATGGAAAGAAGACCGTTGCCATGCCACGCTTGCTCTCCTCTCCATGACGTGGGAATCGTTTCTTCCCACTCCCTCGAATCTTGGCTGTTCGTCTTCCTCATGCAGGGCGGGGGAATAAAACATTATACAAACCATTGTGTGGGGTTCGTCTCCTCTCTCTCACGCTAATTGCTGGTCTGCAATTCGTTTTTCACCCATCCACGAAGAGAACCAATTTTGTCTCCACGCATTGGACTGTGGATTGTTTTGTTCACCATTCGGATCGTAGTGGAAATTGTTGGGATTGCTTTTCCACGGATTGATGGGATCGGGGGTGATTCTTCCTATGAATCCATGTTGAACTGTGTATGTTGGCCGTGAATTTTGATCATTTTCTGATCTATGTAAGTTTCCCAGCGATAGTATTGAAGGTTGGATCGTTGTGGGTTCATCGGATTTGTCCCTGGACTATTTTTGGGTTGGTGAATGATGGCCTAAGGTGCTTGACAAACCTGGTAGGTTGAGAACCACACAGACAGAGCTATTGAGCTGGGTTTCTTCTCCACAACCCCTGAAGAGCATTGGAGGGAAGATCAGGGTCTGAGGGACTGCGTTGCAGAGAAGGGGCTGGCTGTAGAATCCAGGCTTCCTCTGGTGTTGGTGTCTGCAGCTCTTCAGTGAGCCCACCAGCTTAGCATTAGCCTTTCCTAGCTCCTGGATGGAGTGACAAACCCAACTCTATTGGCTTGGCTGATCTATTGTTCACCTGATAAAACCAACCATGTTGGCTTGGCTGAACTGTGTACTCTTGTGGTGTTGTTACCCTTTTGCTATGTGTAATCCTGTTAGTTCCTTATTCCTTGTAAATTCATGCTTGGCTCGAGGGTGGAAGCATTGCTGAGAGATCTAGGAGCATGCTAGCCTATGGTTGGGTGGAACATTGCAATGACATAGCTGGTTGTGGAACGATTTATTTATAAAGATAAGTAATCTTGTCTATTTTACTTCTGCAAATCCTATTTGCTGTTAATGGTCATGAGGAACATGTTGAATGCTTGTATGAATGTATGTTACTTCCACTGTGTATGATAAATAACTATATATGCATGTTTTAGTTCAAGCATTTTATTTCAGCAATTTTTATGAATGAACATGTTCATGGGGCTGGTAGCCCGGATGGTTAACTCCATGGTAGCATCCTCTTCGCTGGTCAGAGGGTCGGGGATGTTACAAATGGACTGAAATTTATGCGTATTAGAAGTTTCATATTCATCACTTAATCATTTGAACTCATCTTACTCAGTTTATTTGCATTTGGACAAGATTTGGTGCCATCTCCCCAAGGGTCCAACTAGTGATTTTGTAGTTGTTTGGGAGTGTTGGAATATAATAAACCCACTCATAAAATAATTAATCATTATTTGATTAATTTCCTACCCACTAGCTTAGATAGTTGGCATCCACTTGCACCTTAGAGTCAACACTTGCCATCTATATCCTAGGAATGATTTATTCCTGATTCTGGGTTGATCTTGACCACTTTATAGCCATCCAGAATTGGTAACTGTGCTTTACAGCAGAATCTGCTTTATTCTGTTTTTTCTGCGTTATCCTGCTTTTCTATAGATAAGGTAAATCTAGTCAACTAGGAAACTGGTAGCTTTTGTTGCCAACCCATCCTCCATTATTTTCTCTCCATATTCTAGGATTAGCAAGTCTTTCCTTCACTCATCATCACTCACTCATGCTATTGCTAATTCGTGAGGTGCTTGGTAGATTGGGAAAGTGCTTTAGTCAACTATGGGGTTTATCATAATTAGTAAGCTTGCTTTATGAGCTAGCTTGAGTTGTCTTCATGCAACTCCTTTTTCCTTTATAAGGATGTATTCCCTATGTAATAATATCAATTATCATTTTATTGATCATTCATTAATGTGTGTTCATTAATTCTTCTTCTTCTCTCATTATGCTAATTCTCTACAATTCTCTGTGAGGTTAATTGTGTGCCTAGATCCTTAGTTAGTTTATGAAATTCCTTATGCCATCAAGGCTTTAGAATTTCTACAGGGAGAAGGTTATTACAAACTTTATAAAATGAATAATTATGCAAATGAGACCTTAATAATATCTCTTAAACATCCTATTCCTCTATTCAGAAATTCGAGTGGGTTTTGGAGAATTTGGAAATCCATTTTCAGCGTTTACCCCAAGGGAATTGGAACCCCAATTTGCTAGTGAAAACTCCTACCTTGGACAAAATATTAAACAAATTTGTAGAAGTATTTAGAGGGTCATAAATCATCCTTTAAAATCATATTCAAGTCTTAATATGTATCATATACTTCTCAAAATATTTTGGA
The DNA here is from genome assembly GCA_001517045.1 of Pseudotsuga menziesii. Taxonomy (NCBI): domain Eukaryota; kingdom Viridiplantae; phylum Streptophyta; class Pinopsida; order Pinales; family Pinaceae; genus Pseudotsuga; species Pseudotsuga menziesii. The sequence goes on from LPNX010282287.1 coordinate 1,159,606, forward strand.
GCATTTGGGTCAATTTGGAGACCTAGACATCAAAACTAGTCAATGGTCGAAATAGGGAAAAAAGTGAAAAAATGGTCATTGTAATAAAATTTGTTAAAATGGGACATTGAATATATTATCATGTAGTGCACAGTTTAATTCCATATTATGTGGTTTCATTCTCTGTTAATACATTACATACTCACCTTATACATAGCCACACATATATTGATTGGGTTGAAAAGGAATAATTGTCAAGCAACATTAGGTGATTGAAGCATGTTGTCGATTTATTTCAACTATGATAGCATACCACACACAATCATATTGATGCATTTAGTTTATATTAGGCTACTAGGTTACAATAGCATAATTTCAATTAATGCTTTATTTGCTACCAGGCTACCATCTTACTAGAGGCGATTACCAATTAATGCTTTATTTGCTACCACACTACCAACTTACTAGAGACAATTATTAATTAATTCTTGGTGCTTAGGGTTGCAACATGCCTCATATATGATTACTAATTATAAACTTGATGAAAAGAGTGGAAATGCATAGAATCATGTTGTTTATGGATCAAATTTGTCAATATAATACAAATTCTCCATCAAAATTAACCTAGGAGAAAGAGTTATCAAATCACCTTATTTTTAAAAAAAAATTCTCGTTCGAATCCCTTCATTTTGGACAAGTTTTATAACAAAAAAAATCAACATGGATCTATATCAAAAGGGTGTGTAACTTTGACTTCCATGCATTCTTCACAATATTTGCATACTTTTGCAATCTTCTGGTACCATTCTCCTCCATTAATATCTAATGTACAATATCATTCAATTCTACTCCAATCCTTGGATGCTCAAACTAGCCAAAGTTGACAAAACCATCAATCCACGACTAGTAGTGCAACCACCTTACATTATAGCACACACCCCATCCAATAAGTGATAATTATGACATACAGTAAACTACACATGGAGGATTCGAAGCTTGAAAGAAGACAAGGTCATGGACTAGAATTTTGAAGTCTTGCACAATATCCTAATGGCTTATGGCCTAGAACGATGAAGAATATTCCCATCTACAAATCCAAAAAAGGCTATTTTATTATGAAAGGAATATTAGTAATGAAAATGCAACGATCCTATGATCCTAGGACATGAGAATTTAATTCTTTGAGTCGCAAATGAAACAATGCTAGAAACTAACAATCTGACTATTACATCATATTAATCCTATTAGTAATAATATACTACATATGTGTAATTAGTACTACTTTAATTGTATAGTTACTCAAAAATTCAAACCACAAAATCATAGCTTTAATAAATTTTATAAGATCAATATAGCCCATTGCAAAGTCACAGCATAAAAAAAAATCAACTACTGTAGTATTGAAAGGAATTAATAAACATTAATAAGGAACTTATATTTGAGTAAAAATAATTATAAAAACATCGATCTCGATCCGAGATTCCATCCATATCTTGTTGTAAATTCTTGTTCAGCTAACAATATAATGAACTTTCATTATTAACTTTATTATAGTTTTAAGTTTGTTGCACAATTTTATCTAGGTATGAGAATTGAACAACTAGAATCATTGAAGAAGCTACATCAAACGAGAAAATACCATTTAAACTTAGTTTTATAGAGTTTTAAGGTTTCATTATGATTTAAATTTTGATAAATAATGCTAGAGGAATGTGTGGTAGACTCACTTGGGATTCTCTATTGGTTGTTTCCCAATTCAAGCTTAATTTTAAATGCTTCAAAGTTTCAATATTGTGATTTAAAATTTGATAAATAATTCTAATGAAATGTGTAGCATACTCACTTGGGATTGTGTCTATGTTGTTTCCTAAACATTGATTCTATAAAGACAAAATTAAATTTTCTTTTGCATGGAAAAAATTGTTGTGTCCTTCTATGAAGAGTAAAGTAGGTCATGAAAGGATTGAAAGTCTCCAAATGAGTTAAGATAATAATAATAATAATAAGCTAAGATAAAAATACATATTGAACTAAGTGATCATTTCCGAGTCTTAATATTTATTCTGGGGATTTATACACAATGGAAACATAAAAGGATCCTCCAAAATCACCAATTTGGTGAGATTGGAAATCACGTGGAACAACTTGTTATTAAAAGACCAATTTAACTTCCATGATTATAGAGATCTAGTCTTACCAGATTGTGGGAATATGAATTTTGAACAATTTTGTATGTCAAATCCCAGAGATAATCGATTAGATCGCGTGGGTTGATATTTCATGCCATTATAATAGCTAGAAGAAGAGATTAAAATTCCATGCATTTTTTGCTAAATCTATCAAATTTTGAAAGCGAAATCGATGGAGATTCAATAAAATTGTTTCCTAATAGATAACGTACAAAAGTGGCCAACTCGTCAAATTATGTGAGGAAAATGAAGCAACAAAATTTACAACACAGAGTTAATCACCAAATATCATTAAGATTGGAATCATTATGCCGAGAGAAAATTGTATCTTACTAATGTATTATTGATTATAGCAGGGTGAATTTATATAGTAATAATTTTGACCATATGATCATCCCAAAAATCCACCAAACTACATAAATCCAGTGAAGGAAACTCATCAATGATTTTTCATGTCCCCATTCCAATAGGTCTACTAGTTGACAATGTTGACCCACCTACTAGTTCCCTAGTGTTGTAAAGGAAAGTATCCTATGGCAAGGGTTTAAGAGGCTCTCAACATACTGGGGTTGAAAGAGAGATGTACAATGTTTAACAAGCATATATAAGCAAGTTTCAAAGATTGGAATGGTTCATACCTTAGCCAAATGAAGGTTGATCCAAGCATTCCTTCAATCCTCTTCTTGCTCCTCTTGCTCCTCTTGCTCCAAGAGACCTGCAAAATGAATTATACCTTCCTCAAACCAATATGACCACATATAAAGCAATGATAATCAAATAAACATGAAATAATAATATGATTAACATCATAATATGATCATAAACAGAGATTCAATCACACATTGAACAATTATTTGGGAAGAAGAAGGACATCACATCTTTATTAATCTTGAAAACAAGTACAAGTATACCTTCTCTTCAAGTTCGGTACCTCACAAAACCTTGATATGGTTCTGTTGCTTCTCTTCTCCAAGGAACTCAGCCTCTAAGCTCTGCAACACAAGGAGAATGCTTTTAGGGCAAAGGTGTGGGCAAAGAGAGCTCCAAATCCTCCAACACAACAATGCAAAGATTCAATTCCCCTCTCATGGACCTCCCTACCTCTATTTATATGCTTAAGGAAGAGTAAGGGGAGAAGACAAAGTAGTTATAACTGAAGGATTCAGTTGCATAACTACCCAAACTACCCAAATTTCAAAAGACATGTTTTTTGACATTTTTAAGAGGTGTACGCGGGTTGCAGAAACAACAGTGGCGTACACAAGGAGTACACGTGGGTTGAAATGTAGAAAAGTCACATATTTAAGGCATATGTGACTATTATATATAGCAACTCGCATACGTACGCAGGTTTCCTTAAGGTAAATTCGTGTACACATCAAAAACTCATTTTTAAGGTATTTTTGGGCATTTTCAGACTTTGGTGTCTTTTGGAAAGTTTTAGCTAATAGAAATATATTTCCAACAGTGTAGAGATGAGGTCAAACAGAATTACAAAAACCAAGATATGGATCCTCCAAGTTAGGTTTTTTCAGTGACTTTTAGTGACTTTTCATGAAGTGTCGTCATGGAAGTGTCGACATGCGACGAAAACATAGGAAAGTGGTCACAGGCAGAGATGTGTAATTTTGAGCTATAACAAATTCCCCCTAATGTATGAGGTTAGAGGGGAAGACAATAGCTGAAATACATTATAAAGGAAACAATTGAGTATGGAGAGAGCAGAGAATCCAAGATCAAAAGGCTCTAACAAAGGTACCTGAAAGAGAGATAAATGTCAGAAAAAACTGATCTCTGGGACATACAAGTCCATATACAAAACATCGCCATAAAGATATAGGCAGATCCAACATATGTATAACTGATGAAACTATCATGGTCGCTCAATATGCAAAAAGGTGCCATATCAAATCTAGAGGAGTCATGGCCACAAATGAACAAGGTGGATCCATACTTAGCAATCGATCATAGCCACAAAAATACAAGGTGGATCCATGTCTCAGCAAAATGTCATATAAAGTGGAACAAGGTCTTACACAACTTGGGAAATAGCAAAATGATGATGCTACTGTCGGCCCAAGGTCTTCAATCCAAACTGCCCAAAAATGGTATGAATCCTAACCATGCAAATAAAGGAGCTGAAGTCAAACATGGAGGAAACCATTTGATTACCGGTCAATGATGAGAACTGTTAACAAACACAAGGGAAACCACCATTAATGAAAATGGTCCCCAAGATACCTAGTACATTCTAACAAGTGTGAATAAAAGGACTTGAAGTCGAACACTTGAAGAATCCATTGAGTAGGAGACATTAAGGTATTCCCACTATCCAATAGCGAGGGAAATTGCCACTGATGACTACAATTCCCAAGGTACTGTCATAAAACTCTAAATCACATTCCTAGAACAAGATGTGTTGTAGTCGATAGGAAGAGATCCATTGGAAGGAAGGCATTAAGGCATCCTTCATCATCCAACATGAGGTAAATCAAAGACTAATTGGATCGGGAATTGGTACTGAATTTCACGACAAGGAACGCCGAAGACATGATGTAATGAACTGATACCAGGGAATGGTCGACAAAAAAGGTCAAGGAAATTGTAGAATGGCCGACAAAGGTTTAATCCTTGAATAGTCAGAATGGCACAAAAGTGACTTAGGTAGCTTTTGACACAAAAGGACCAACAAAACAAATCTGCAATGTAGGAGACATTGACAGATTCCCCATATAATTGGAAAAGAGACCAACTAGAGGAGTAAGAAACTCTGAATTGGGATAAGGTTAAACTACTAGGACCCAACTGTTGATAGACTCAAAACTGGTGATTTGTTCAAGGAAACAAGACTTGTTTCCATGATGTAAAAAACATGTGAATGAACTTCCCTTCCCCTCTTTCTTGTAAAGGTTTAATGAGTCCAAGAAAGCAAACTCAAGACCATCTTCATTTTTGGAAAGCTTGAAGAAAAACAGAAGAATGCTTGATAAAGCACTGATTCATGGATTTTATGAGCCCAAACTAGTACATGCTCGATGGTGTTTTCATAGTTTAGAGAGTCTGAAAACTCCAAAGAAGACTCTAGGGGGTGCATTTTCGTACAATTTAGTCTCATGAGGCCGTAAAAGTATAAAACAAACCATAGAAGAACTCTCTTAGCTTCCAAAGAAGTAAGGCACATTTTTTTCGTAGTTATTCAGGAAGGTCCGAAAAAGGTTAAATTACCACCTACCCAATGCTCCTTCAAAAGCAGCATATAGCCTGAGTTTTACGAGTGTGAATGAAGGAAAGATCACTTGGAAAGATCCATTTGATTACGAGAAATGGGGCTTACAACAATAAACTTGATGCGTTGTTATTTAGGTTTTAACGAGCATGAAAAAGACATAAAATACACTCGAAATATTTTTCATGTTTTGGTATAGAGCATGAAAAAGAGAAAACTAAGCTCATACCGGGGGTTCCTTTTCTGTAAGTTTAGTCCCTCAGGTCTGGAAAAGAGATAAACCTATGCCTGAGAATACTCTTCTCAATTCCGAAGAAAAGAGAGTGTTCCTTTCTCATATTATTCCACATGGTCCGAGAAAGATATAACATATCACCAATGTGGATGCCCATTCACATAACAGACAAGTTTACTTGGCAGTCAAGTCTATTTTGAGGAGTCATACTTGGGCCTAAAGAAACTCAAAATATTTCCCGTGAAGTTTTAACAAGTCTGAAAAAGTCAACTCGCGGCCTCCTTACTGTTTTTAATGAGCTCGAAGGAGAGCAGAAAGAATGCTCTAAATGCGAGGAGATGCGTGTCATAGGAAGGCGAAACTAGTTCCAAGCGCAAGGAACAGACATATGCATAATGCAAGGAATATGAGCAAGATAAAGACACTCAGGGAACATATCCTCAAGGTAAAAGGTGTCAAGTTTCAAAGGAAAAATGATACAAGGCTTAGCAACGATGAGAACAAAGATGAGGGCTTATACAATGAGCTAAAAGCGTGGAAGCCAAAATCAGGCTCATAAGCATGAGCAGGGCACATGTGAATGTAATTACAACTTGAACAACAAGGATAGGCCAGTAAACATTTTTGAATACAAATACAAATACTGTCTCCAAGAAACAACAACATGAGGATCATATTCAGGAAAAAAAAATCCGATGCAGGTCACTTTGGAAGAAACACATGCGACTTTGCTATCTTCTACAAAATTTAAAGTCAAGGCAGAATCAACTGAAGAATATTCTATAGAACCAAGGCTCAAGGGTTTATAATCAGTAAGATCAACCTCAGAAGGAGAGAAAAAATCAATAAGGGAGATAGAGTCTGTAGGAACAAACTCAGTATCATAGGAGTTGAAAAATTCATAAGAAAAATCAAACTCATCAGGATCACAGACTTGTTGTTCAAAGGGAGAGTCCAAAAACTCAACAAGGCCAACATAAGAAGAAAGGTGAGGCTTACTAAAAAAATCAGGGTTATACTTATTCACAACTGAAACAGCATCCAATAGAATATCAGACTGTATCAAAGAATCTCGGAAGACTTCATCCGAAGGAAGGAGATCATCTGAGATAGGACACATGTCTAAAATTTCAAATGGATCGATAGAGTGGATAGAAAGCTCCATGGTTTGTATAGGATGACTCACTTGGTCAACTAATGGGACCATGTCCCAAGAAGGTAAGCATGAAAACAGATGTTGCTTCTCAGTAGAAATTGAATGCAAAGGACATGAGGCCACATAGCTCACCTGTGGCGGGATAGTGTCTATAGAAACACTAGGAACCAATAAAGGAAAGACCTGGTCTCTAGTTGGGTCAAGATACAGATCAAGAAAATCCAACTGATCGATAGTGACAATTTCTTCGCCATGATTAAAGTACATCACATGAAATAATATTGACACCACAGCTTGCATGGCATAGACATAATCACATCCAAGGAGCATATTGAAGTCCAAGGGGTCTTATATCACCATGAAGTCAACTAAGATGGTCTTCCCACCCAAAGTAACAGGTGTTCGAGCAAGAATTCCTAAGGCTATACAAGTTGTTCTATCAGACGTTAGTAACTAACTAGCAGTTGACACAAGGCTGGTAGGTCCCATGCCTTGCCAAGCACGAGCAAACAAAATACTAACTGAGGCTCCTTCATCAATAATAAAATGAGAAATTATGTGTGATTCAACTTTGACCTTTATCTGGAATGGTGCATTAGAAGGAAGGCGCGGCTCAACTAGGCTATCCCAATTAAAGGAAGCAATCTGAGAGCTTGGTGGGGGTTGATCCGAAGCAAGTTTAGTTTTCCCTTGTTCAGTAAGTTCTAAACTGGCAGTGAAGAAAATGTGACTAGTAGACACTTCACTCTCTGAAGGAAGAGTGGGATTGATCGATATTGAACTCAATTCAACCGCTTCGTGAAAGTCACTCCCTGAACGGAGAGTGGGATTGAACAAAGATGACATTGGTTCAATCACATTAGGATCACTCTCTGAAAGAAGAGTGGGATTGACCAAATTTGATATTGGTTCAACCACTTGATCAACCAAAGGTTGAGTAGGTTTTTGAGAAACTATAGCTTGTTCAAGAGAAGAAAATTATTGATTCTTGGACCACACTCTTCGCACCTCTGCGATAGCAAGGAACTGGTGAGTAAGATGATCTCCCTCACATAGCTTACAAGGGAACTTAATTTTTCACTTCGAATGACTAGTTTTCTCAACAGTGTCAACATGATTAGCAGTGGCTGACTATTTGCTCTTAGCATGACCTACAGAGGCTAAGAGTTTTCCCCCAGCATGAACACCAGAGGCTGGTTTTTGAGATACTTCAGGATGTTCAAAAATGGGATGACCATGAAACCAAACTCTTCACACCTCCACAATAGAAGGGAATTTATAAATAAGGTGGTCTCCCTCACAAAGCTTACAAGGAAACTTGGGCTTGTGTTTTGAACAGTTAGTCTTTTCAACAGTGTCAACATGACTCACAGTGGCTAACAGATTGTCTTCAACATGAACCACAGAGGTTGAGAGACTTCCCCCAGCATGACTTGCAGAGGCTGAGAGACTGCCCCCAACATGACTTGTAGAGGTTGAGAGACTGGTTCCAACATGAATTTCATAGGTCTGACGGGCACCACCAACATGAACAACAGAGGATGAGTGGTTAGGATCAACATGCTTTGCAATAGTTGAGTGTGTGCCCCCAGCATGAACCACAGAGGCTAGGTGGATGGATCCAACATGACTTGCATAGGTTAGATGGGGAGGTTCAACTTGAACATCAGAGATTGAACGGGTTCCCTTAGTATGAACTGCAGAGGCTGAGTGACTAGATCCGACATGACCTAGAAAGGTTGGAAGTATCCCACCAACATGATCAACAGAGGCTAGATGGTGAAGATCAACTTGACTTGCAAAGTTTAAGTGCTTAGATCCAACATGACCTACAGAGGTTGGATAGGTGCCCCCAGCATGAACTGTAGAGGTTGGGTGGTGAGGTTCAACTTGATTTGTAGATGTTGAATGGGTGCCCCCTTGCTTATGTGCCTTCTTCCTATTCCTCCTTCTTTTAATCCTTTTAGACTGCCAGTTACTAGTATCAGTACTTTCACCGCATGAGGTAGAAGGAGGAGGAGAATCAACTACAGGTGAAGGGGAAGTAGTGTTTTGATGCCCTTAATATAAGGATATTACTTGAGAAGCATCATGAGCATTCAGGATAGTTGGAGTGGAAAACAACCACACCGGTAGCCTTACGGTGAATCCAGGTAGATTCAGGGTGGCCATCAAGGGAACACCAATATTCCCCATGAGAGGAATAGTACAAGGATTTCCCAGCATGGGGATCTCTTGGTTGGTATTCAAAGGGGCGCTAGCCATAGTTTCAAACTAGGAGAAAAAGTATGAGGTTGATACGCAACCAAAATTCCAAAGCACACACCTAAAGGCACACTAAGTATAGACAAACCACACAGCACTCACTCAAAATTCTTAAATCCAAACAGAAAAACAAGTATAAGATACGCTTTCCAAAAGAAAGATGATAGATAGTTACTTGGCATCCCTGTAGATGTTCTTAGGCACAAGCAGAGGAATCACCCATCACCCTCCCAAACCTTCTACTAGGGTTACCTTCCAAGTCCGTCCAAGGTCAACCAGAAGTAGCCTTCCAATGCACCTGTGTATGAACCCTAGATGTCAAAGAGAGTAAAGGCTACCTTAAATATATTAACAGTTTGAGGGGGGCATTCGCAAGCCTGGTTCATATGCTGGGCAGGGTAGCAAATCCTGAAACCCTGTCTAAGACAGAATCCCTAGATGCGCAAAAACCTTGGTCTACGCTTTGACAAGGAATCAGAGGGTTATCTCCTCAGTCCAAGCCTCCACACGGCCTCGTGCTTAACTCCCATTTGAGAGGAGCTGCCCAGATACAATCAACGTAGAAAAGGGTTTACCTAGTGATTGGCCAACTACATTTGAGTTTTAACACTTGTGGGGAGTTTAAACTCCCTATCCCACAATTCTAGCCTAAGCTAGTTGGTGTATGACCCTATAAAATAAAACTTACTAGTAATTTTTAAATTATATCGTTTATTTTAAGGGTTGTTTTTAGTCAGAGGGTAAATGGCATGAAACTTATGTGGTTTTTTGACTCAAAGTTGAAACAAAACGACTAAGCAAAGAGAAATGAAATGCAAAAAGCAAAAAGTATTCTCTTTACTTTTCAAATAGAAACTTGAAAGCCACAAAAGAACAATTTCTTTTTATTTTTATTTTTCAAAAACAATGATATGCCATGCAATCTAGGCTAAAAAACTAATCTACATGCATATAAAGTAAACATGTGTTTTTTCTTTTTCTTTTATAAATGCAAAAGAAAAAACAGCCTATCAACTAATGCAAGCAATTAATGTAAGCAAAGCAAATAGACAACTACTCTACACCCCACAAACAAACCCTAGGTTTCGCTAAAGTTGGATATCAACCTCTCTTGAAAGGAAGGCTTAAAAAGGTAAACAAGCCAATAACTTTGGAATGAAGAGACTGAGCAATAAGACTGACATAAAAAAATGTCAAGAAGTCCCAAGTATCAATCTAAACCTACAAACATAGGTTGCTCAGTACCTTGTCCAACAAGGTCAAGCCAAAGAAGGAGGTGGGGGGGGGGGGGGAA
>LPNX010282287.1:1169996-1212864 GCA_001517045.1 Pseudotsuga menziesii
TGCAAAAGAAAAGCTACCTACAAACTAAATGTATGTAGATAACAAGAATAAATAAAAAGGAACTTTTCTATACAACCACCAAACAGACTCTAGAATGCCCTAAAGTGAGTATAAACCCTACTTGCAAGGAAAGCTTGCATAAGAGACAAGTCAACTAATTTGGCATGGTGAAGTTAACCAGTAGAAGAAGAAGGAATCCAACACCAACAAGATTTTGAACTCAGAAAAAGATCACTGACATAGGCTGACCAAAAACATAAGCCAAAAAAATCATACCAAGCAAAGGAGGTGGGGAGAAAGAGCAAAGAACAAATCCTAATACTATAAATAGGCTTACCACATAGATAAAGAACAACCAATAGGGATGAAACTAACTCCCTAGATTCATGCACCTGCAGAGGACCCCAAAAGACCTACCAACAACCTTCAAACAGAAGAAAAAACCACAAAAGAGGATAAAAACACTACTTAAAGGGGCATATGCAAGTTTCACTACTGACAGGTCGCATGTCATACGCGGGTTGATAGCACAACAAGTCGCGTGTACAAGCACACCCAGGTTGTATTACTTACAAGTCGTGTATTGTACACAGGTTGACAGTATAGAAAGTCGCATGTACCAAACTAGACACGTGCCTGTTCAATCTGCAACTCGCGTATGGGTGGAAAAACTCCCAAAAAAGGTCAAAAACTGCCTTAGGAAGGTAGGGGAAGTGTGCTATCAGACTTAGAAGGTGTTCCTAAGTGGCAAGAAAGACCTGAAACCAATGCAAAAGACTGAAAGAAAGATATTGAAACCCCAAACAGACAAGGCTCTCCCCAGTGGAGTTGCCAGTTTTGTTGTAAAGGAAAGTATCCTATGGCTAGGGTTTAAGAGGACATCAACATACTGGGGTTGAAAGAGAGATGTACAATTTTCAACAAGAATATATAAGCAAGTTTCAGAGATTGGAATGGTTCATACCTTAGCCAAACAAAGGTTGATCCAAGCAGCCCTTCAATCCTCTTCTTGCTCCTCTTGCTCCTCTTGCTCCAAGATACCTGCAAAACGAATTATACCTTCCTCAAACCAATATGACCACATATAAAGAAATGATAATCAAATAAACCTGAAATAATAATCTAATTAACATCATAATATGATCATAAATAGAAATTCAATCACACATTGAACAATTATTTGGGAAGAAGAAGGACATCACATCTTTATTAATCTTGAAAACAAGTACAAGTATACCTTCTCTTCAAGTTCGGCACCTCACGAAACCTTGATCTGGTGCTGCTGCTTCTCTTCTTCAAGGAACTCAACCTCCAAGCTCTGCAACACAAGGAGAATGCTTCTAGGGAAAAGGTGTGGGCAAAGAGAGCTCCAAATCCTCCAGCATAACAATGCAAAGATTTAACTCCCCTCTCATGGACCTCCCTACCTCTATTTATATGCTTAAGGAAGAGTTAGGGGTGAAAACAAGGTAGTTACAACTGAAGGAGTTAGTTGCATAACTACCCAAACTACCCAAATTTCAAAAGACGTGTTTTTTTGGCATTTTTAAGAGGCGTACGCGAGTTGCAAAAACAACAGTCGCGTACACGAGGAGTACACGTGGGTTGCAATACAGAAAAGTCACGTATTTAAGGCGTACGTGACTATTATATATAGCGACTCACATATGTACGTGGGTTTCCTTAAGGGAAAGTCGTGTACACATCAAAAACTCATTTTTAGGGTATTTCTAGACATTTTCAGACTTTGGTGTCTTCTGGAAAGTTTTAGCTAACAAAAATGTCTTTCCAACACTGTAGAGATAAGGTCAAATGGAGTTAGAGATGTCAAGATATGGGTCCTCCAAGTTAGGTGTTTTTTTAGTGACTTTTCATGAAGTGTCATCATGGAAGTGTCGACATGCAACAAAAACATAGGAAAGTGGTCATAGGAAGAGATGTGTAATTTTGAGCTATAACACCTATAAGGTTGGGGGAGGAGGCATTAAATATTGCAATAAGGGAGCTATGGGACCCAAGTGAACCTTAGTTTATCATTTACAAATTAATTTGGGTTATACAAATAACAAATATGGATGAAATAAAGTGTCATTGCTTCATAAGGACATTTGGAGGTCCATGGGGGCCTTGGGTGGATATATGCTTCCTTACACATGTCATGACTTCACCCCAAATTAAAAATTCTGAGTGATTGATTTTTCTTTGAAGGTGAAGAGTCATCCAATGGCATCTCATGAGCACAAATATTTGAGCAGGTGAGTAGAAGTAACTCCCCACAGAAGAGGAAGAGTCTAGAAAGAAACTAGGTGCCATGTGGAGCTAGATTCCCCGTGCTTTATGACAACACTGATGGAAGATCATATGAAAAGTCATAACTTATTATAACCTGTTTGCAGACCTATAATAACCTGACTTGTCAAGGATAAAAATATCCTCCAAGAGGGAGCACTTTGGACTAGGTGGAAACCCTTCGAATTTGGTGGAAGATGAAGGGTTGAATGAGAAGACCAATTGGCATGGAGGTTACTAAACATAAAGGATGAGGTGGGGGATTCCTATGGGAATGATTTTGAACTTAGAGGACCTTATGAGGGTTAATATTTCATGAGTAATGGAAATGGATTTTTATCATCTGTGAATTTTCCTTTGGCATATGGAGAGAAATTGCTTGTCCTTTGCACAGTGACTACACACTTACCCTACTAGTGAGCCAATTTCGAGAGAGTGAGATTCTCATCCAAATTGGACATGGGAGAGTACATTAATATCTCTCATTGGGATCTTCAGAGAGTTTTTTATTTCATATAGGAGGCTGCTTCTGTTCATGACCCATATTTGTTCCCATTTTCTCAAATTCCACTTCCATATTTCCATGTTTTCCTATGAAGGTGCACTAATGTGAATAGTGGTTGTGCCCCATTGACTTAAGTTGATTCCCAAGATCTGATGTATGATGTATGGGGATATGTAATATCATATTCACATGCTCTATAAGTCGAAATCAGAATAAATACATATGCAAATGTCCACATTTCCAAGTTTTCTTGTGACTGGTTTCCATGTGATGATTTTCCCTTTAAATGGAGATTGTCTATCTAATGTATATTGTGAATTCGGTCAATTTTATATGATTTTAGTGAGATATTGAAATTATTTGAATGGTATATATTCATATTTATTTGTTTTGAACCATTATATGCACCATTTATGAGTCGAAGTTGAGCTTTATTGTGTCATTTCCCTTAAGCAAATATCATTGAAATTGTGCATTAGAACATGAAGTTTTAATTCTCTGTTTCAGAACTCTTACCACATATAATGATCATAAATGAAGTCTAATTAAAGTACCCATGCTATGTTCTAAAATTTGGGAGGTTTTCTTAGAATTTGGAGAGCCATTTCTTCCCACACCCTAAGGGGAATTGCACCATAAATTGCTAGTAATTTTTCCCTTTTTGCCATCATGTCCAAATCAAGTTGCGGATGTCTATGACCTGTAATAAAAGAATCATAGCATCTATTGAAGAGTATTAAGACTCCACACATCAGTACCTACCAAATTCAAGACCCACTTGAGCCACATATAGTTTTATTTTTCCCAAAACGTATCCTATTTGAAAAAAGATGAGAATATTGTAGGAATATTTCATATTTTGGGAATATTGTTTCGCTCGTAACTCAGAATTGGGAGGAATTTGGACCATTGGAAAGATATTGAAATTCTATACAACGTTTCTTTTTTTATTTTTTCCTAATTCCTTACCATTTTTCTGTGGTGAGCGTTTTAGTAAAAAACCATCTTTTAAAATATGCTTTCTTTGTTACTAAAATGCCTGGTCGGACAAATGGTAAGGAATTAGGAAAAACTCAAAACAGAAAAGTAGTAGATAATTTTAAGACCTTTCCAATGTTCTAAAATGCTCACAATTGTGAGCTACAAGAAAATCGTTATGTCCAGAATATGAAATATTCTAGGAATCTTTTCACTTTTTGTTAAATAGGATACATTATAGAAGAGGTTATAATTTTACACATACAAATTCCCCATAGTCCAAGCTAGTGAAGAATATTTTTCCAAAATTTTTCCTTTGTTGGGAATTTTCGAATTGGGACATTACAAGTGGTATCATAACATGATCTTGGCACCTGAAAGAGATCCCTTATCATGTTTCCTTATTCTTACCTTTCCCCATTAGAAACTAAGACTAGAGATCTTAATAGTGAAAGAGAAGGAAATGAAGAATGTAATCCTAGTTACGAACAGATTAGGAAAGAACTAGGATTTGGAGATATGGAGGGAAAAGAAGATAATGGAGACCTTAAAACATTCATTACATCATCTCTTGACACTATGACAAAACATATCATTCAAGGGTTCGAATTGATGGCTAGCCAAATTGGAAGCAAGTCAACACCTGGGAGTAGTAGTGGTACATCCCATGATGAGGGGAATACCCATGGAGAAACCATTTTTTCGAAGATTGGACCTTGTAACAGATCTCATGAGCTCAAAAATTAGAATGAACCTACAATAACCAAGTTTTTAGAGTTCAAATAAGGCCCTTACACCACCTATGATGTTAGATAATAAAAAATGATTGGCATCAAACAATGAGGAATATAGGAAAGTCCTAGCTTTTGATAAGTTAATTAGAGCTTATCTTCAGTTTAAGAAAGGAGGGAATGGGAATGGGGCATATCATATGAACCATGAATTAAAATACACCATGTTAAAAGTAACCATTCCTTGCTTTGATGGTTCCTGACAAATGTCTTCTAGTGCTTGGTTTCAAAAATTAAGTATATATTTCCAATTAAATCCTTGGATGAAGAAGATCCATTGAAAATGGCCATTCTACATCTTGAAGGGGAATCTAGTGATTGGTGGTTCCATGGTATAAGAACCTTGAGACATGATCAAATTTTATCTTGCGAGGGTTTCTCCAATGCATTAATAGAGAGATTTGAGAGGAAAGTACCTGAACTTCCTTTCAAATAACTAGTGCAATTGAAGCAAGTAGGAACTCCTGAAGCATATATGTTAGAATTTGAAAATATTTCAGTAATGGTTTTTGACTTATCTATGGCTATTCTGGTTTTATTGTTTACTGAAGGATTGAAAGAACCTTTGATAGGGCTAGTGAAATCCCACAAGCCAGACACATTGAAGGATGGCATGTGTTTGATAAGGGATTTGGAGAATGTGTTTCTAGGAACTAAATATCCTCCTAAGCTAAATTTCCCTTCCAAGTTCAAGGAAGGTAAGAAACCATGGAAAAATGAGTTGTATACCAAAGAAAATAAAGGAGGAAAACGTAAATAATATCTTAGAAAAAATAAGCTATGTTTTACATGCCAACAACCTTGGGTCCCAGGACATAGGTGTGCCAAGGGGAAGGCACATTACATTGAAGTTTTTATGAATATGATGAGGTAGAGGAGGAGGAAGAAGAAGCACAACTTACATCCCAATAACAAGGGGATCAAACAAAAAAAGAAAAACTACCCACTCCTGATACAGGAAAAATTATAGCACTTTCGGGTGTACCTAGATTCCACGCCTTGAGGCTCAAGGGAAACATACAAGGCCAAAAGGTCATGGTTATAGTGGATGGTGGATACACTCACAATTTAATAGATGCATTCTTGGTGGAGAGTAGAAAGTTACAAGCTGAAAATTTTCATGGTTTCACAATGATCATTCCAAGTAACAATTCTATGGACTACACTAAATGGATTCCAAAGCTTCAAGTTACTCTAGGAAATCATACTATCACTAAAACATTTTATGTAGTGAATGTGGATGATAAAAATGTGGTTTTGGGAGTAAAATGGATATATTATTTAGGGTATCATACAATGAATTATCAAGTCCCTGAATTAAGGTTCAAAAATTCAGAAGGGAAACCCATCTTGTTGAGGGGAATGCACACTTACCCAAATTAAGTAGTGTCTTCTCGTGGAGACACTACTTGAGGACTATCTTGAGGAATGGAGATATTGAGTGGGCTGATGAATGTTTACGTGCATATCCTAAGACCCACTTAAACATTTCCAACCATACTAAGGATATAGAGAAACTATTAAGTATGAGAATATTTTTGGAGACCTTACCCCACGAAGACCACTAGAAAGAGGTGTTTAGCATACCATTGAGTTAGAGATATGAAAAAAACCTATAAAAATGAAGGCTTATAGGAATCCAAAAATGATTTGATATGATATTGAATATTCCATTAAATAAATCTTGGAGTTGGGTCTCATAAGGACTAGTTCTAGCCCATTTGCTTCTTCAGTTGTTATGGTAAAAATGAAAGATGGAACCTTGAAAATGTGCATCAATTTCAAATCATTAAACAAGAAGAAAATAAATAATAGATACCCCATCCCAAGGATTTCTCACCTCATGTATGAGAGCCATGGGGCTAATTTATTCTCAAATTTTGACCTTATATCAAGTTATCATCAAATTCGAATGAGATAAGAAGACATACCAAAGAATACTTTCAGATACCACTATGGTCACTTTGAGTTTGTTGACATGCCCTTTGGCTTGACAAATGCACGATCCATATTAAAATCATGCATGAACAAAATATTCCACAAGAAAATTCCTAATTTTGTTCTTGTTTTCTTTGATGGCATTCTTATTTACAATAAAACTTGGAAGGAACACTTGCATCATCTAGAAGAGGTATTAAAAATTATGCATGATCAATATTTGTTTGCTAAGCTGTAAAAATGTGAGTTTGGTTTGATAAATCTCTTGTGTATTGGAAAAATCATTGGTAAATATGGTGTGATGGTGTATATGGATAAAATAAGAGCCATTTAGAGTGCCCTTGTCCCAAACATCTCACTGAATTAATAGGGTTCATTAAAATTTTCACCTACTATAGAATGTTTGTGAAGGGGTTTGGTCCCAACTCACTTCACCTCTCACTGATTTGAAAAATAAATATACTTTCCAATGGAATGAAGGGGATGAAAAATATTTCCAAATAATTAAAGAGGTAATAAGCAATTCTTCTATTGATCAAGTTTAGGAAATACTTGGTGGGAAACAAATTTGTAGTCAAAACTTACCATCAGAGCTTAAGGTAGTTCCTCACTCAAAAGGATTTAAATTAAAGGAAAAAAAAGTGGGTGAGTAATATTCAAGCATCATAATTTGATATTGAATATGTGAATGGGGGAAATAATGTGGTATCTAATTCCTTATCTAGAATACCTTCTATTTCTCTCATGGATGTAGCCGAAAATTGGAAAGCCCCATTAGAAGCAGAGTATGCCAACGATACATTTTCTTGTGAAATTTTTGATTGGACTAACAATGATAATAGGTATAAGGTATTTGAAGTAATCATACAATAAAAATATAGAATCTATTTGGTCCCTAATTCAGGTTTGATGGAGGAAATTTAAAAAAAGGCTCATGATTTTCCTCTAGCAGGTCACCCCAGTTTCTTCAAAACATACTGAATGTTGAGGGAAATATTCACATGGAAAGGTATGAAGGATGATTTTCTGAAGTATTTTAATGAATTCCCCACATGTAAGAAAAATAAATTGTATCACACTCATCCACCTGGACTCTTACATCCCTTTCCAAGTCTAGCACAAAAATGGGAGATCATTTCCATGGAATTCATCACTGGTTTGCCCAAAGTATTTGGTAAGAATTGCATATTTGTGGTGGGGGACAGAATAAATAAATTTTATCATTTCTTTGTTGTTACTACCGCTTTCATTGCTACACAAGTGGCTGAACTATTTTTTTAAACAAGTTTTTAGAAATCATGGGATTCCTAAGAGCATTGTCAGTGACAAAGATAACAGATTTTTGAGTGCATTTTGGAAAAAACTATTCAAAATGGCGGGGACAAATTTGACACCTAGCACAATCTATAATCCCCAAAATGGTGTCCAAATAGAGAGGTTGAATCAATGGTTAGAAGGATACTTGAGGAACTATGTTAATGGGCAACAAAAAACATGGATAAAATGGTTGCATTTGGGTGAGTTTTGTTACAATACTACTTTCCATATGTACATTTGCATGTCTCCTTTTAGATACATTTATGGTTATGATGCATCTACTTTTATTGAAAACATTTTTTGTTGATACCAGAGCTCCCGAGGATAAGAATTGGATTGAATAAAGTCAAGAAATTTTGAAGGTCTTGAGAGATAACTTGCAAGTTGCTCAAAATCAGCAAAAACAATATGCAGATCAACATAGAATGGAGAGAAAATTCCAAGTGAATGACTTAGTGTATTTGAGTCTGAATCCCTACAAACAAACAACCATAAAATTTAAAGGTTAAAAAAATTTCAAACCAATATTTTATGGTCCCTACAAAGTGATTCGAAAAGTTGGAGAAGTGGCATATAAATTGGAGCTTCCCATGGGAAGCAAAATAAATAATGTGTTTCATGTTTCTTGGATAAATAAG
Source organism: Pseudotsuga menziesii (assembly GCA_001517045.1). Lineage (NCBI taxonomy): Eukaryota > Viridiplantae > Streptophyta > Pinopsida > Pinales > Pinaceae > Pseudotsuga > Pseudotsuga menziesii. Next base: position 1,178,453 of record LPNX010282287.1, read on the forward strand.
GTTATAGGGCATAAAATTTCAGTTACAGATACTTTACCACCTTTGGATGATGAAGGACAACGTGTTCTCATTCCAAACAAAATATTGAGAACAAGGGAAAGAAGGCTATGAAGCATAACAATCAAAGAATATTTGGTACAATGGAAGGATTTCACTAGTGAGGAGGCCACTTGGGAAGATCATGAACAAATTTTGTAGAATCCAAAATTGTCGTTTCTCGAGGACAATCAATATTGGGTGGGGAGGACTATCATGTCCCCATCCCAATAGGTCTATGAGTTCAAAATGTTCACCCACCTACTAGTTCCCTAAGTTGGGGGAGGAGGCATTAAATATTGCAATAAAGGAGCTATGGGACCCGATATAACCATAGTTTATCATTTACACATTAATTTGGGTCATAAAAATAATAAATATGGAGAAAATAAAGTGTAATTGCTTCATAAGTACATTTGGAGGCCCATGGGGGCCTTGGGTGGCTAGATGCTTCCTTACACATGTCATGACTTCACCCCAAATTTGAAATTATGAGTGATGGAATGTTCTTGCATGGTGAAGAGTCATCAAATGAAATATCATGAGCCCATGGATTTGAATGGGTGAGTAGGATTAAATCCCCATATAATAGGAATATTCTAGGAAGAAACTAGGTGCCATGTGGAGCTACATTTGTTATATAGTATTTCGAATGGTCCAATTCTGGAGTAGGGAAACTCTGCAGTACTCTTCAGAAGACTGTCTTTAATCCCAATGCCCGAGCTGCTCAATTCTATAATGTGGTTGAAGATCTCGCTCAGGCACCTTGTGCGATGTCTACCCTAGAAGTACTCCAGAGTTTCCCTACACAGCGCAAGAACTTGTTGACCACATTAGGAGCTGTGGACCCAAATAACACTGATTTGATTCACTTCAATGTGGAGAACTATAAACCTATATTATCACATAAAATTGCTTTTCAGATCATTACGAAAGTAGTGGGAAAGAAAGTCTTTCAAACGGTACTAAATGAAGAAGCTTCAACCTCGTTGTTATCTCTGACTTGCTAGAAAGCTCTTGGCTCTCCTGAGCTTGTTACATCACATACGACCCTTAAATCCTTTGATGGAAGGGGTTTCCAACCCCATGGCCTCATATTAGCCCTCGTGGTCGAGCTGGGGGGAAAAAATGTTTCCATCCAAGTAGAAGTGGTAGATGTCCCTTTGGATTATAACCTTCTTTTAGGAAAGAATTGGTTCTATGCCATGAATGTTGTTGCTCAAAAAGTATTTCGAATGGTCGAATTCCTGAATCTTGGGAGAATTGTTACCATTGACCAGCTTGATTTCTATATGCCGGATGTTACTACCTACATGGCTAATAACATCTCCATGTTAGGTCAGTCCCCTCCTCCTTACCAATCGATTGGGGTAGGTATGCTGAAGGATTCATCCCTTATGGGGATTTTTCCCTCTACTCCTCCTAGCATGGATATCGCGACAGTACATATGATCGCCTCATTTGATATTGAGCCCTGGGACCAAAATTTTGTTGATTCCACCTCGTTGAGCCCGCATGAAGCTATGTATGACACCATTCAAACTTATTCCGATGATCACATTGATGACATTCATTTAGTGGCTTCGGATCCTTACCATTTATCGTACTGGTTCGAACCTTCTCTTTCGATTCTAGACTATCTCTCCAAGACTTTTCCTTCTGACGAGTCCATTATAGAGATCATGAGTATGGATGAGCCCATTTGGGAGGATCACCATCATAGATCCATGTTCCTCCCCAATACCAGTTCGAGCAGCCATGATTTCGCATCCTTGTTTCCTATTAATATTGTCAGCCTTTTGCAAAGTCCTATATTGTTGCAAGACATAGATTCTAAAGGAAACCTTTGCAACATTACTCAGATAACCCCATTGACATATCAGCCAAGCCTGATTTTATTGAGCACATTCATGTTGGGCAGAACTACTCCACAGATGAATTTGAAGCATATAAGGCACTTTTAAAGGAATTCCATTATATTTTTGCCTGGTCCTATGAAGAAATGCTGGGATTGACCCTTCCATTGTGGTCCATTAGATTAGAACTTATCCCACGGCTAAACCTGTCAGGCAGAAACTTAGGCAAGTCCATCCTAGGAAGGCCGCAGCTATTAAAGCTGAGATTGAGAAACTTCTAAAAGCTGGTTTTATTTATCCTGTACCTCTGACAGAATGGGTATCGAACGTTGTCCCTGTCAATAAAAAGAAGGGCACCATTAGAGTCTGCATTGACTTTAGGGATTTAAATAAGCTTGTCCCAAGGACAACTTTCCTACCCCGCACATCAATCAGATTATCAACAATTGTGCTAGAAGTGTCATCTTTTCATTCATGGATGGCTTCTCCATCTATAATCGAATTGAGATATTGCCCTCTAATCAGCATAAGACGACATTCATTTTCCCATGGGGAACCTTTGCATACAAGAAGTTACCTTTCGGCTTGAAAAATGCTGGAGCGACTTTCTAATGTGCAATTTCCTATGCGTTTCATGACATTAAACATATTGTTGAACCATACCTTGATGACCTCCCTGCTCATTCATAGTGACGGGAGGACCATCCTGGTCATCTTAGAGACATATTCTTGAGATGATGTCATTATAATATACGGCTCAATCTGCATAAATGTGGTTTTTACGTTGAGATGGGACATCTACTTAGCTTTGTGGTATCCAAAGATGGCATCCAGATCGATCCTTTGAATATTGTTGCCATCATTAATCTACGAGCCCCAACCAACATCCTTGAACTCCAAAGTTTGCGAGGGAAGGAAAACTTTCTTCACCATTTTGTGTGCAATTTCGTTGAGAAAATGAACGGTTATATGCGTCTCCTTAAGAAGAACACTCCATTCTTCTGGGATGACCAATTTCAATGCGCCTTTGATAATATTAAGCATGCTCTGACTCATTCATCCATGATACACCCCCCGAATTAGTCAAAGGATTTTCTCTTGTATATTGTTGCCCTTGCTACTACCATAGCCATGGTTTTAGTGCAGGACAATCTCCACGGTCAGGAGCATGTCATTTATTACACCAGCAAGAATCTTATTGATTATGAAACCCGTTATTCACATGTGGAGAAACTAGCTTTGGCCATCGTCATTGCTGTGCAAAAATTTTGTCACTACATTCTGCTTCACATTACCACCATATTGGTAGACCAGAACCCGATGTACTACATTCTAACTCGTCAGGTACTCGGGGGCAAGTACTCCCATTGGATCATTATCCTTAAGGAAGTCGATCTCAAGTTTGCTAAGGCTACATCAAAGAAATCCTTGGTTTTTTTCGAGCTTATATGTGACCTTCCCTGTGCTACCATAGAATCTAAGCCCAGTGATTCATTTCTAGATGAATTCCTATTCCTAATTAGAACTACTGATCCTTGGTATGGAGATTTGATGATCTATCTCCAGACCCAGCGTTTTTAGCCGCATTTATCCCGTGATGATCGTCGCTGCATCCACCACCATGTGAAGTACTATATTATCTTGAATGATTCCTTGTATAGACGTGGGATCAATAACATTATCCGATGATGCCTCACTCATGAGGAGGCTGAACACGTGTTGAATGATTGCCACTCTGAAGCATGTGGCGGTCATTTATCTAGGATGGCTACAGCCCAGAAAATCCTTCACGCTAGCTATTTTTGGTCTTCTGTCTTCAAAGACTATCATGAGGCGATTAAGAAATGCCCACCTTGCCAACATTTTTATCCCAAAAAATGCACCCTTCTTGCTCTGCTTCACCCCATCATTGCCATTGGCCCTTTTTCCAAATGGGGGATTGAATTCATGCATTGTAATCCTACCTCAGCCAGGGGGCATGGTTACATCATAGTAGCCGTGGATTATTTCACAAAATGGGCTGAGGCCATGCCTACATATGTAGAAGATGGTAAGACTACCGCTCTCTTCTTGTTCAATCATATCATAACTAGATTTGGAGTTTCGCAGTCCATCATCACTGATCACGGATCGCATTTCCGCAATCAAATGATGGAGGAATTCATTGCCAAGCTAGGTTTTCGCCATGAAAACTCTATGCCATATTATCTGCAAGCTAATGGTCAAGTAGAGGCCATTAAAAAGGTTTTGAAAACTATGCTTCGTCAGATGGTTGGAGATCATAAATCCAATTGGCATCTCATTCTTTTTCCACTCTTTGGGCTTATCAGAATTTTGTGAAAACAGCTACTGGTTTCACGCCATTCCAGCTTGTCTATGGACTTGAATTTTTCTTGCCGATCCAATGTCAGATTCCATCTTTACAACTTGTCGTCGAACTTCTCCTAGACACTTCTGCAGAGGAAGCAAGATTTTTGTACTTAAAAAACCTTGATGAGACTTGCAGAGATGCTACCTTGGCTAATGAGGCACATAAGAAATGCGTCAAGGAACAGTACGAAAAATCCATCTAGCCTTGTGTTTTCAACGAGGGTGACCTAGTTTTGACTTATGACCAGAGATATGACAAGCTAGGGAAGGGTAATTTCGAGTCCATGTGGTATGGACCTTTTGTTATTTCCAAGGTGTTAGAGAAAGGAGCCTATGAGTTAGCTGATTATGATGGAATCCCTTTGGGGAAACCTTGCAATGGGTTCTACCTGAAAAGGTACTATTCCTAGGTATTCTTGGATGGTATCTTGTATGTATGTATATTGATTGACTTTCAGTGTGCTTTCAGTATTTTCAAGATGGTTTTGAGTTTTAGTGTCTGCATCTGTTTATACCATGTTTTGGTCATGTAAATGGATTTCTACGGCTTCGTTGATGGTGCGTGCCACCACACCTTGAATCTAGCCTCAGCTGCTTGGCTTCTCTATTCCCCAACTGAAGATTTGGTCAGTTTAGGAGTGGTTTGTTTAGGTCCTTCTACTAATAACATCATCGAGTATGAAGCAGTCATCGGTCTTCTGACTGAAGCTTCCTCCCAGGATGTCCGGATCTAGTAGTTTTGATGGACTCTCATCTCGTGGATTGTGATTTAAACCATGTCTACACCATTAGGAATCCAAGTCTCCTCCACCTCTTCTAGAGGGTACGTTTGTTAGAAATATCATTTGGAACCATTACCTATAGGCATATCCCTAGGGAACATAATGTAGTTGCTGATTCATTGGCTAATTACATCCTAGATTGGTATATTTCCCATTCATGACATTAAATCAAACATGGTACATTGTAAATAAACACTTAAAGACACATAGAACTCATAGAAAATGCATTTATCCATTTGAAACATATAAACACCGTGTAAAAGTCTATCTATATATATATATATATACAATTTTTTTTTACAAAATAGGTCCCGAGACCTCATCTGAAGAACGTAGGATTTCAGGCAAAATCATCATACAAAAATCCTGAAGCTAATAGCTTTCAGTATACATGTCTCATCCACTAACAGTGCTCATGATAACACATCACTGCTCAAGCCACCCTGCGTAGTAGCTTGTTGAACCGGACTGGTACTCCCATCATAGATCTCTGATATCTAGTCGAGAGGTCATCTATATCAACATCTGGGATATCCAGAGTCAACCTCTCTAGGTTCTCCTCTAGCTCCTTAGTGATATCATCACCCTATGGCACGAGGTGAGCTCTGACTCGTATGTCTAATGGAGATGCTCCTCCAAGCCTCGCTGCTCCAACATCTCTATGAAGACAAAACAGGTCTCGTCACTTATCATAAAAAATATAAAACATAAAAAACATAAAAACATTTTCCATTTTTAGGGTTTCTTGATTCTTACCAATGTCAACCCACTGCCCTCCAGGTGGGAGTGGCAGGTCAGGATCACCTATAAAATCTATGCCCGCATAGGCATAGTCCTCAACCATGAGCATCTGATCCCACAGATATTTGAAGAACGAATCATTGAACTTCACTCTGCCCCTACCCGCTCCTATGCGAGACATGACCTGGACCCACCTCAGCATGCGGGGGTCCTGTGCTCTCAGACTCCAGAAAGTCACCTGGGGTCTCATCTGGAGGACCCGCTCAAAGAAGAAGCAAGCTAAGATGGAACCAACGCTGAACTACTTTAGATCTTCCTGCTGACATTTAGTCAGCTTATCCTTGAAGATTGGAAGCAATGCTTCCGCCCAGTTCAACACCGTAGGTGCCATAGCCTCTAGGGCATACAACATATGTGCCCTGGAATCCTGATGTACACCCTAGATCCCTGCCACCCTCTGCATGGTGAACAAAACAATCCATAGAGCCCTGTCCGTCACTGCACTGATGGGGATTTTCTTCCCCGATGTACCTATACTTAGTGCACAATGTTGATCTATGAGCTCTCTAGTGGTAATGTCCCTACCACGGGAACCTGTCAGTGAGATGGGGGCACCCCGTCTTGATAGGTCAGTCAGGAAGTAGATATCTTCTACCTTCACTGTAAGTATATATGCCCCCACCTTGAAATACTGTTGTTCTGTATTCCACATTTTCAGTATGTGCTCCAGTAGTCTCTCATGGGACACCATGATTGGTGTCCGAAAGAACTTTAAAATCCCATAGTTCCAGAGTGCAACAATGCAAACTAGATTCCTTTCAGTAGCAACATCCTCATTATCATGTGTTCTTTCCTTCCATATCACCATATTTTGGAAGCCTAGACCTGCCAAAACAACAATGGTATGCATTAATATCATCCTTGAGTCATTGCAAATCAAAAGAATGAGTAAATTATGCTCATATCACTTGTTTAACTTCTCCACAGCTGACACCACATGTTCCCCATTGGAGACAGGCAGTGGCACCGCCTATCCACTATATTTTTGGCATGGTTCTCGGGTGGTAGCGCCTATCCCCCAAGGGGTAGCTACGGTGCCCACAAATTGGATTTTAGGGCTTTCCAAATAGGCCTAAAACGCCACCAAATCCCAAAATAAAAGCTATGAAATGAAATATAAGGGTCTTAGCTATTACCTATAATTGACGAGACTGAAAACGGACGGTGGGAACTCCTGGTATCAGCTGTGGAAGATCTAGCTAGAAAATGCTCCAAGTGCTCTCTACTAGAGGTAAATAGTGAAATGTTTGATTTTTTACTATTTACTTGCCTTATATAGACATTTTTGGGTCTGACTTATTATAGTTTTGATATTACATCATGTTTTAGTCAAAATCTATTTGTCATAATCCCTTCCTATTGATTTTGGATGCATTTAACACTTGTTTATGAGTCATCTGCAGGTTGAATTTAGTAAAATCTTTGGAAAGTTTTTTTATGGCTTTTTCATACTTTCACAAAATGGAAAAGGTCATCGAGCATTTATTAGGACACTTTGTCATGCTCGTTAAAATCTAGTATCAAAGTTCCGAGTCCAGTTCAAGTTTCTTTCCAGGCTCGTAAAATACAACATTGTGTAAAGAAGCATCATGGATTCTTCTTTTCACATCTTTTTTTAGACTCCTTAAACATGAAAAGATAGTCGAGTCCATTTTCAAATATTTCCAGGCTCGTAAAAAGTGACATTGTGTAAAGAAACCTCATGGAGTTCTCTTTAAACCCTTTTCAGGATCCTTAAATACAAAAAGATTGTCGAGCGATCTTGTCTTCTTCACGCTCGTTAAAGTATTTGAAGAGTCATCCATTCGACAGAAGGTTATCTCTTTCTCTGTTCAGATATGACTATTTACGAGAAAGGAACACTCTAGCCAATCATGGCTAGAAGAGTTCTCTAAGGTATGATTTTACACTTTTTCGGGCCTTAGAGACTAGATCATATGAAAAAGGACCCCCATGGAGTCTTCTTCCATATTCATTCAGACTTTCTAAACATGAACAATACCGAGTTTTCTTTCAGTGGACTCATTAAATTAAACATTGAGAGACCCATTTTGGGAACAAACCCCTCCTCTCTTAGGTTTGTAAAACATATGAGACTGGACTTGTCTTCCGACAAGCTATATCGAGTGTTTGTTACCCTCTTTGAACTCGTAAAACCGAAAATAGGCACTCATCGATCATGATGGGGAAAATGGGAAGGGAATCATTTTGCAAATAATGGAAATTGTTTGTCGTTACCTTTAAACATGGCACTTGTCTGCACAATCATGTCAGCCAATTGGGTATTCAGTTGATCTCTGTGATGATCCACTTTCATGAGTCATGCCAATCCTTTGAGTCTTTCAAAAGAATGCTTTGTCCACTGTTACATTGTGTATCTGTCCTGTCAAGTCATGCTGCTAAGTCATTTTGTCATGCCGCCCGATGTTCAAAGGGGATATGAAGAAGTTTTACCTCTGCAATCTATACAGTCTTTGTGTCAGTATCTTTGATTCAGTCATATGGTTACTACATTCACATCATTCTAGAACTATGTTCCAATTTTCATGTCATAGATGTGGGAATCATCATGGCCCTCCTTCGACGAGGCTATTCCCATCGACATCAGCTCATCATCTGGGAAATAGTCTTAGAAGCAATATTTACTACCTTGAGATCTGTATGCCTTAATGATAGATTCTCTCGCTCTCAACATAGGTTCACAGCATTAACCTTTGATAGATAGAATCGACTAGGTCTTCGACATCAGGACATCTATTCGCACTCAATAGATTATACTAGAGTACCTTGGGAATCATTGACATTAATGGTGATCTCCCTCGCACTTGTTAACAGTTCACATCATCGGTCGGTAATCAAGTGGTTTCTACCATGTTCAACTTCAGATCATTGTAATCACATGGATAGAATCGTACTTTGTGAAAGATGAGATGAAGAATTTGGGCATTTGTTTAAAAGCGCTCATTGCTTTTTCCCAGGTTGCAATGGAGATTTGTATATCTAGCATGGATCCACTTTTGTATGGTCGTGGCTATGCTAAAATTTGCGTCTGTATGACATAGATCTATGTTTTATGTCTAGTAGCTATGTCCAAGTTTGAGTCCTCTATCACATGGATCTAAATTGTATTCTAGTATCCATGCTTGTTTATTCCACTCATGGATCTACCTTGTATTGGTCTGCAACTATGAGTTTGGTTACTTGTGTCTATGAGTCAATATACTAATGTACTATAGATGCCTACTTGACTGCATACTCCAATCGAGCCAACATTTTCATCTCTTGGCAACAACTTGTTCTCAAAGTTCTTGTTTATCGTATCACTCTAAGACTCATGCTTTGGGGGGCATCCTGTTATACCAAAATCCTGTCACCATCATGTGATAAGACCTTTGACATACCTACTTTCCCTGAATCCCAGCTTCTGGAGTGAAGACTAAATGGTTTTTATCTGTCTGTTATACAAATTTCCAGCACCGCACATGTCCCTTTATCCAGGAGTGGTACCCCTGCTTGCACTGCCTTTCATCGGTTGTCCACAAGTGGTACCACTACCCATGGCCCTTGGTCCATAGGCAGTTATTACCAAAACTGCTTTGTTATAGAAGGAGAAGCGTGATACCTTGGGTAAAAAGGGAAAAAAAGAAGCTTCTCAAGGCTTCTAGATGATAATCCTTGAGATATCCCTTATCCCTACTATTATGGGTTGGTTGAGCTTGAGATCCTTCATCCTAGGATCTTAGAGGCCACCTCACCCACTAATTTCTCAACCATCTCTATCCATTAAAGCCCTAAAAATATGAGCTCATAGCCATGGTTGAGGGGAGAACATTGAAGGTATTGTTATGCTGTTGGATTGATTCTTGGCCCAAGATCATTTGGAGAGAGCATAGAGAGCTAGAGTCAGAGATTTTGGGGATGAAGAGCTGGTTTCATGGAGATGCATGTCAACACTAAGGCTTGGTTGTAAACTTATTAATATTTCTAATGCAAGTTGATTTTCTGTCCCATATATATTTTTGATGCTTGATTTCAGATATATATTGCTAGATTCCTTAGTCACTAGCATATATTAGTAGATCATATTCTGGTTGCTTTGATTCATTTCGTGTTGAGATTGATTGCAGGTACACAGGTGGACTAACAAAGCCTTGTATTCCAGATATCTACAGTGTCTAGGGAGAGTTATCAGCCTCTGTGATCTATTTGTTCTGGATCTGAACCATTCAGACTAGTGGAACACCTTGCTGTCCACAGGAGGTGAAATATTCCAGCTAACGACATTTCCTCTGCTTTTTTACAACAATGATGGAATATTCTATGACAAGTCAGAAGTTATTGCAGAACTAATTGTAGACCCATGACAACATGACATGTCAGGGATAAAAATATCCTCCAAATGGTTATAGTGGATAGTGGATCCACTCACAACTTCATAGATGCAGTCTTGGTGGAGAGGAGAAGTTTACAATATGAAACTTTTGATGTTTTCATATTCATCATTCCAGGTAACAATTCTATGGACTACACTAAATGGATTCCATAGCTTCAAGTTACTCTAGGAAATCATGCTATCATTGATAATTTTTATGTAGTGAATGTGACTGATACAAATGTGGTTTTGGGAGTACAATGGTTGTATTCTTTTTGGGATCATACAGTGAATTACCAAGTCCCTGAAATAAGGTCCAAAAATTCAGAAGGGAAACCCATCTTGTTGAGGGAAATGCACACTTGCCCAAATCAGGTAGTGTCTTCTCACAACATGAGGACTATATTGAGGCATGTAGATATATATTGGACTGATGAATGTTTAATTACATATCCTAAACCCCACTTGAAAATTTCCAGGAATCCTAAGGAGATAGAGAAACCATTGAGTAAGTGTCGGAAGGTTTTTAGAGACCTTCCCCCAGAAAGACCACCGGATAGAGGTGTTGAGAAAACCATTGAGTTAGATATAGGAACACAACCTATCAAAATGGAACCTTGTAGGAATCCCAAATGGATTTGAGATGAGATTGATGAGACCATTAGAGAACTCTTGGAGTTGGGTCTCATAAGGCATAGTTCTAGCCCATTTGCTTCTTTAGTTTTTATGGTAAAAAAAAAGATGGAACCTTGAGAATGTGCATTGATTTCAGAGCATTAAACAAGAAGAAAATAAAGAATAGATACCCCATCCTAAGGATTGATGAGCTTGTGGATGAGCTCCATGGGTCCAATTTATTATCAAATATTGACCTTGGGTCAAGTTATCATCAAATTCAAATGAGAAAAGAAGACATACCAAAGACTGCTTTCAGATGCCACTATGGTCATTTTGAGTTTGTTGCAATTCCCTTTGGCTTGAAAAATGCACCAGCCACATTCCAGTAATCCATGAACAACATCTTCGACAAGAAACTTTGTAAGTTTGTACTTGTTTTCTTTGATAAGATTCTTATTTACAGTAAAACTTGGAAGGAACACTTGCATCATCTAGAAAAGGTATTCAAAATTTTGCATGATCAATATTTGTTTTCTAAGCTGTCAAAATGTGAGTTTGGTTTCACAAAACTCTTGTATCTTGGATGCATCATTGGTAAAGATGGTGTGATGGTGGATATGGAGAAAATAAGAACCATTTTAGAGTGGCCTCGTCCCAAAAGTCTCATTGAATTAAGAGGGTTCATTGTAATTTTCATCTACTATAGAAAGTTTATGAAGGGGTTCTCCAAACTCACTTCACCTCTCACTGATTTGACAAAGAAATATTCTTTCCAATGGCATGAAGGAGATGAAAAATATTTCCAAATAATGAATGAGGTAATAAGAAATTGTCCTATTCTAACATTGCCTAATTTTTCTAAATCATTTGTCTTGGAATGTAATGCATCAGGAGAAGGCATTGGAGCAGTCCTAAAATAAGGAAAACACCCAATAGATTTTGAGAGTAGGAAGTTACAACCAAATGAGAGCATTTACTCCATATATGATAAACAAATGATGACCATAATGCATGATTTTATCAAGTTTAGACAATACTTGGTGGGAAAGAATTTTGTAGTCAAAACTAACCATAACAACTGAAGGTACTTCCTCACTCAAAAGGATTTAAATGAAAGGAAAAAAAAGTGGGTGAGTAATATTCAAGCATTTGACTTTGATATTGAATATGTGAAGGGGAAAAATAATGTGGTAGCTGATGCCTTATCTAGAACACCTTCTATTTTTCTCATGGATATAGTAGAAAATTGAAAAGCCATATTAGAAGTAGAGTATGCCAAAGATAAATCTTCTTGTGAACTTTTTGATGTGACTAAAAATGATGCTAGATATAAGGTATTTGAAGGAATCATATAATGCAAAGATAGAATATATTTGGTCCCTAATTCAGGTTTGAAGGAGGAAATTTTAAAAAAGGATCATGTTTCTCCTCTAGTATGTCACCCCGGTCTCTTCAAAACATACCAAATGTTGATGGAATGATTTGCATGGAAAGGGATGAAGGATGATGTTATGAAGTATGTTAATGAATTCCCCACGTGTTAGCAAACTAAATTGGATCACACTCATCTTGTTGGTCTCTTACATGCCTTCCCAATTCCAACACAAAAATGGGAGAGCATTTCTATGGACTTCGTCAATGGTTTGCCCAAAGTATTTGGTAAGGATTTCATATTTGTGGTGCTGGATAGACTCACTAAATTTTCTCATTTCTTTGTTGTTACTACCACTTTCATTGCTGCACAAGTTGATGAACTATTTTTTAAATAATTTTTCAGATTGCATGGGCTTTATAAGAGCATTCTCAGTGACAGGGATATCAGATTTTTGAGTGCATTTTGGAAAAAACTATTCAAAATGGTGGGGACCGTTTAACACATAGCAAAAGATATTATTCCCAAAATTATGGCCAAACAAGGAGGGTGAATCAATGGTTGGAAACTATGTAAGTAGGAAGAAAAAAACATGGATAAAATGGTTGCATTTGGGTGAGTTTTTTTGCAATACTACTTTCCATATGTCCATTGGCATGTATCCTTTTAAATAAATTTATGGTTATGATGCATACACTTTTATTGACCACATTTTTTTGGTGATAGTAGATCTCCCAAGGATAAGGATAGGATTGAATAAATCCAAAAAATTCTGAAGGTCTTGAGAGATAACTTGCAGGTTGCTCAAAATCAGTAGAAACAATGTGCATATCAACATAGAAAGGAGAGACAATTCAAAGTGAATGAATTGGTGTATTTGAGGTTGCATCTATAAAAAAAAGCACCATAAAAGGTAAAGGTTCAGAAAATATAAAACCAATATTTTATGGTCCCTACAAAGTGATTCAAAATGTTGGAGAAGTGTGTTGTAATCACACATATCACATAAGGTTATCAATAATACATAGATAGCTGCATATAATCATACAGATACAAGAGACATGAATAGGTGGTAGAATAACAAATATATTAGTTAATCACATGAGGGCCCATACATACACATAATTGAACCAAGTTCTTATCTGGATCAATAGCCTATTATATAAGATTACAAAACAATTATGAGTAACCACTTATCGGTTCGGTCAACCGACACAACCTTTGGAGGCTGACCTAATATTCGATTAGTCGGTTAACTAGTCTAGTCAGCTCACTGACTAGCACCTCAAACATCTCCTCCAGGAACAAAATATTTCTTTGTCCCGAAGAAACACGGGAGGAATAAAAAATATGTCTTAAGTAGCTTCTTCTCTTTGTTTTGTCTTCATGGGCTGTGTAGTCTAATAGATGGTCATTTTTGTACACATACTTCAACTATGGCTTCTCTTGTAGTTGCCAGTTGGTGATAAAATTATTCCCAACTATGGAGAGCTCTCTAGATGTCTATAGTCAAATTTATAATGATGGAAGAGGTCGACATTTTCTCCTGAATTGAAAGATCTAAAATATTACTCATGTCGGGACCCAAAAATTGGTCTTTTTCATTTGTTGTGTTCATCAACCTTTGCATTTGTGGACAGATGGTGTCCAGTTTGTCAATGCTAGGGAGAGCTTGGTTCACCCACTGATGAGCTTATTTTTCTATCTTCTCTAGCTTGGTTGTTTCCAATACAATTTTATCTTGTATTGTGCTCCTCATTGCTTCATTGAGACCCTGTTAATTCTATAGTGTCTTAATATGTTCACGGGTTTCTCGAGCTTGCTGAAATACCTGACAATAGTGGGTATACCATCTGTGCAATAATTCTTCTGTAGTGACTCACTCTTCCAGATGTTCTTGCAGTACCTTATGTGCTTCTCAGAATGTTGTGTACTATTGTCCTAATAGTACAAATGTTTCTTCTTTTCGCTTTGCTTTCTTGGTCTATAGTTGTACCTAAATTTTTGACACAACGCTTTCCAGCAATTGGTAAGCTCTCTCTACTGGTTTGTCGGTGTCAGTTTCATTTTCTTCTAGTACAACTATGTGAGTCAAATTCCTGCATTTGATAAAAAATTTGACTTGTTCTTCTTTCAGTTTTTCTCTTTGTTCTTTTTGGTTTTGAATTCTTGTTGTAGCTTCCTGCATGAGTGCACCCAATAGCTGGCCCAATTATCCATCTCTAAGTTTTGGTGTGTCAACTGCAGTAGTCGACCCTAGTTGATGAAGGTGAATAACCGTTGGTGTTTGTTGTGTCTGCTATTGCTCTTTTTTCTTCTTATGTTTTCTTTTTCTCTTGTGTTTGGAATGATGGACCACTACTAATCTTGACGAAATTGATGTTGGATGCTGCTACTACGTTTGATGCTCTTCAGTTGATGGGTTCTCCATCGACTATACTTCTGCTATGGTAGGGTTAACTTGATGACTTACATGGGTGGGACTTGTGTTTGTTTGTGCTTCCAATGGTGTTAAAGATGTTGGTTCTATATTTGGTGGATGTTCTGAAGTTGTTGGTGGTGATGGGGATGATGAGTGTGTAGGGGTTATTGGGGTAGTTGGGATGCCTTCTGTCGATGTGGGATTTTTGACTTCTAGTTTTAGGTCAATGGGGTCATAAAATTCACTGGAGTCGAAGAGGTTATCAATGTTTTAGTCGATTGCTAGTGCATCACCCTGATCATCGTCCTCTAGGTCTCCGATTAGTTCATTGGCTAGTGTGACGGTTGGTGTGAATGACAAGGTTCGTGCTCTGAAAACTTGGGATGACTTGGTCGGGATTTCTAAGAAATGTCGATTAAATAACTCACACAACTTTCGGTGGAGGTGAGATTTGGGTGGCTTGTATGGTGAGGTTTTGCTGGGAAGAGCTCGACTCAATGAGTTTGTGAGTGGTTGTGATCTACTGAGCTTTGAGAAATAAATATGGCAGCTTATTGATAAATTGTTGGAGGTCGATGTCTTTGTCCACTTTCTCCTTAAGTGTTTTCAACATTGCACTTTTGCACAAGTCAACAGGACTGATGTTGGTCGACACTGGAATGTCTTCCTGTATTATTTGCGTTGGGGATGGGGGTGGGGGAGTTGAAACTAAATCAATGGTTTCTACTGTAGAAGGGTCTGTAAGTTTTAAATTTTTAGCTTTGGCTTGCCTTCTCTCTTCTTGGACAAATCATTTGAACTATTCCTTGATAGAGACTTTTTTTTAGCAGCATCTATCAATATGCTAGTTGCTTTTGCATGTAATTCATCCTCATAATATGAACTATATTGGAGGATAATCTTGCGCTTCCCTTTTCCTTTTGTTGTAATTTCTAGGCGTTTCTGAGACTTGATAATTTTTGTAGCTAATTGTAGTATATTCTTTTTTTTCAGCTAATATTATGGATTCTATGTTTATGTTTCTTCCTCCTCCTGCTATTGATTCTGGACCATGGTGTTTTGTTATGTCAGTACAATGGTTTTTTATTCTATTGGTGCATTTTCAATCTGAAGAAGGTTTTTCTCTTCTGTTAGACTGTCTTCTGAAGTGAAGGTACTGATGTGCAGGAGAAATTCATAGTATTTCTCTTTTTCCTGGTCAGTCAGTGGTTCGACAATAGAGAAGTCAATCTATTTTGCACCTGCCAGTATGGCTTTCTTAGTTTTGGATTATCGGGCTAGCTCACCGACAATCTCCTCGAATGTTGGATAGTAGTCGATAGGTTCTACGTTTTTTGTGGAATCTTGTGAATTCCATACTGTCATGTGGTTGAGGTCCAATTGGATGTGTGTTGATGGTGGCAGACTTGTTCGAATGTTTTGAGGCACACTCCATCTGGCTGTTTGGATTGTTAAATTTTTAAAATAGTTCTCCAAGAATAATTTCCCTTCTTCTAGTTCCTACTAAGTTCCACCCATAAAGAATCGCTTAAAACACCACATGTGGAACTTTGTCTGTTCAAGGAAATATTTATGCCCGACTGGACATAGGTGATACATAGTTATCCATATTAATAACTATGGGAACCTGATTATTTCCCCTGATTCATGGAATTTTACACAAATGGATTTGAGTATGAAAACCATGTATTGAGCCCAACAATATACTTTCCCTGATGTTTCTATGCAGTCGACAGCTTCCAGCATGTCGAGTTTTAAATCACATCCTCCCCTTGCGACAGTCCAGATTGAGGACACAATTTTGTCCACTACTTTGGGCGTATATTCTTTAATGTGACCAACAATCAATCCTTTGGAGTTTTTTCCCATTGGTGTTCTTGTTAATCGTTCCACCAGTCCTTCTTTGATACCCATGGGAACTGGGTCTCCTTTGTTTGAGAGCCTAGTTGGTTTGTAGATGGTCGTAGCTGATATTTCTATTGGTGTGTCTAAGTAAAAATTCCCATTGTGGTACCAATTGATGATAAATTTAATAATATTCTCTTTCACCCCTCTGAAACTTTCTATCAGGGGTGCATTGATGTAATTCAAGATAGTGCTATGGTTTATTTTATTCCCTTCTTCTATCATCCTTGATTTACCCGTGTAATCCCATTGCTTGATTTCTTCCTAGTGTTGTGCCCATGAAGTTTCCTGTAATTTTGATTTTTTTATGTTCTCCAACCATTTCACGAGTGGGATTATAGTGGATTCCAACTATTTTTCTTTGGCTGTTTTGTCTCTGGTTTTCTTTGGGGTCATGTTGTCAATTTCTAGCTTGACTTTCTTCGTAGTTAATTTGCTTTCAGAGGTCTAGTAATTCTGTCACTCTAGCTCTTTATTAAAAAATATGAAGTCTTCATCTGACGCAGTATTTATAGGTGTAGCGAATGACGATCTTGTCGATGGTTCTATTAATGGTTGATTTGATCATAAAGGACGCTCTATTGAATGTAGATTTAATGCGTCTTGGTTTTGGTGCTCCTTCTTACCATAGTCATAATGGGTTCATTAGACCTTTTGATCCTCTTGTCGATGTCAATGATATGGTCGATGTATGTAATTTCGATGGTGAAAATGTCGATTATGATCGGATGGTGTTCTACTACATCTATCAATATTTCTTGTCATTTTGGTTTTCTTTTTGGAGTAAGGTTTTTGCTTTTTCTAGTTTTTCTAGTTTTTGTTAACAGTTATAAAACTGCATTTCTTTTGATTTTTTTTTATAGTTTTGGTACCATTTTAGTTGGGCATTGCTTATGAGTTTCCAAAATTCTATGCCATGTAATGTTCTCAGTCAAACTGAACCATTGGCATTGATTTTTTCAACAATGTAGGTTCCCATCCACTCTATGTGGAGTTTATTTGGTTCCCCTTTCACATGATTGTTATACAGTAGTGCAAGATTCTTGACTGACAAGTTTGTTTTTAATGTTTTGGTCATGCCAAGCCTTTTGTTCTTGTTTCTTAATTTCCTCGTGTAGTACAACAATTAGGTGGTGCTCTTCTAGTGTTTCTAATTGCATTAGTTAGTCCTTCCTTGCTTCCTCGACATTGATGTGTAAGATGTTGGCTATTAATGGTGTCTATTTTCGGAAGTGTAAAGGTACGAATTCTTCTTGGCCATAGACTAATCGAAAAGGTGTTTGGTCTGTCGATAGTTTATATGCTATTTAGTATTCCCATAATACCATAAGGGATCTTCTCATCCCAGTCATATTTGTCGGCATTGCATATTTTTGTTATACCTTTTATTAGTGTTTTGTTGAATGCCTCTATTGTCCCATTTGATTGAGGATGATAGGTTGTGCTTCGATGGTGATTGATTTTGAATTGTTCTGTTAGTGCTGAAATGGTTTTATTAATGAAGTGTGACCTTGATCACTAATTAGGGTTAGTGGGAAGCCGAACCTAGTAATGATATTTTCATAAATAAATTTAGCAGCTACCTCACTGGAGCAGGTTTCAACAGGTTCTGGTTCTGCCCATTTAGTTACATATTCTACTGTTGTTATGATGTACCTTGCACCTTTTCTTTTTGTTGGGACTGGAAATGGACCTATAAAGTCAATAGCCTAGATTTTGAATGTTAGGCTTGGATTTACGGATATCAAGGGAATCTATGTTCTAGGTAAAGGTCGACCTAGACGTTGGCAATGATCGCATTTGCTAACAAACTTCTTATAGTCTTTGTGTAGTGTCGGCTACCATAGTCCTGATTGTTGGATTTTCTTGGCAGTTATAATTGACTAAAAATGTCCTCTTGCCAGGCCATGGTGTGCTTCATACATAATGTCTTCTCATTCATGCTCTAAAACAAATAGATGTAGTACTTCATCCAAACCCATTTTGTAAACAAATCCATTAATTAGGATATATGGTGCAACTTTCATGGCTAGAATTTGTTTCTTCTTAGTGTTCATGTCTTCAGGTGCTTGCCCATTCTCTAGAAATTGTGTTATTTTCTCCAATTCTACAAGGACAACTTTTATTCAGAATAGGTGTGCATCGGGTAAATCATCTTCGACTCATGTTGGTTCCTCCCCCATGTCTATTCTCGACAAGTGGTCAAGCTCGACATTCAGTCTTCCTGGTCAAATGACAACTTTGAATTTGAATTCTTGAAATAGTAACAATGATCGACAGATTCTTCCATGGTGTAGAGATTTATTTACCAGATATTTAAGTGCTAGATGGTCAGTGTAGAATATGAAAGGGTTATCCAATAGGTAGTGTCGATACTTTTGGAGTGCAAAAACCATCCCTAATGCCTCTCTTTCTGTTGTTGAATAGTTGTGTTTTGCCTTATTTATTTTCTACTATTGTATATGATTGGATAGTCCATTCCATCTTCCCCAGGTTGTGTCAAAATCAAACCTATTGCTAGGCCTGAAGCATCAATATGTACATGGAATTTGATCAACCAATTTGGGAATTAGAGAATGGGTTCTTCGACTAATTTTCTTTTCAACGTGTCGAATAATGTATCACATTCTTCTGTCAAGTTGAATTCATAATCTTCTCTTAATAGTTCTTCCAGTGGGTATGTCATATAGGAGTAATGTCGAATGAATTTTCTATAATATCCTATATGACCTAACAATACTCTGACCTGTTTTGGATTCACTGGTGGTTTTAAGTTGAGGATTATTTTTATTTTTGCAAAATCTACTTTGATTCCTTCCTTGCAAACAATGTTCCCTAGTAAAATTCCTATAGTGGTTAAGACGATACATTTTTTTATATTGAGAGATAGTTGAATTTGATGACATTTCTCAACCATAATCCTTAACCATTTACAATTGTATTTTAGCATGGAATAGATCGTCCATTTGTCAAATTATAATGCCATCATTTTATAAATGTATTCTTGAAATGTTTTGACAACTATTCTTGAAAACACTGTAGGTGCATTCTTGAGACCGAATGGCATCACTCTGTGAGAAAATGATCCAAATTCACAGACAAATGTGGCCTTTTTCTGGCCTTCTTTGGCTATTGGTACTTGGTTGTACCCTGAGAAATCATCTGTAAATGAGTAACATTCGTGACCTGTGACTTAATTTAGGATTTCATTGGCATATGGGGTCGGAAATGGATCTGTTCATGTGACTTTATTTAATTATCGGAAATCGACACAGATTCTTAGCTTTGTGGGGTCGTGTATGTTCAGTTGGATGACCATTGGGATTCCCTATTCCAACTGGAAGATGGGGTAAATAGTTCTTGTTGTGAGCGTATTGCCGATCTCCTTTTTAACTATTTCTTTGTATTTGTGAGCCAAATTGTAGGGTCTTTTCTTGATAGGCCTCGCTTTAGGTTTGTTGTCAATATTCATCTCACCCATTTGTTTTACTAACCCTTTTAAGTCTTTGTAGTCTTGAGCAAAGACATCCTGAAATTATTTCAGTAAGTCAACGATTTCTGCTGTTTGCTCTTCACTCCAATAATCATTGATTTTTTCCATTTTCGGTCTGTTATCATTGTATATGTCGATTTCTATGATTTTGAATTTTGCGTCCATCCATTCTAGTGTATTTATTTCATTAATCTGTTGAATAACTTCTTTGAACTGTGAAAATGTCGTTGGAAAGTCTGCTTCCATTGTCTGGTCGGTATCAACTTTGTTGGTTGATTCGATTTTGAGTATCGTTTTGACTGGTTTGACCATCTTTGGGTGATCAAATTTCCACTGAAATATTTTCCCATGTGTATGTTCATTATCTAATTGGAGTCTCATTGACTGTTTTATTTTGTTTGATCAAATATTATGACATGCTGCATTCAGTCAACTATTCTATGTTGATTTGTTAGTAGTTGGTTGTATAAATTTTTTTATTTGTTTCGGAGCTTCAACTAGTTTTTCGTCTTCTGGTATAAAGTTAAATTCTTTAATAAAATTGTCTCTAAGTTCATTCCATAGGAATGTTTAAACTCGTGCTTCTTCCATTTTATAAAATTTAGTTGGTAAATCATCTAGTGTTGAGGGAAATAGGTGTTTCCATATACGTTCGTCTTTGTAACCAAATCTTCTTTATTCTTGTTCACATGTTCTTATGTGTTTTTCTAGATCTTGTCCTTGTGTGAATACATGTATTTGTGCCTGTTTAGTTAGATTGCTACCTTTAAAACTTTCTATGAAGAAAGTCGAAGCTGTTTTCCACGTTTGTAGTCTCGACCAATGGGTGTCCCACCATCAAGCAGCTTATCTTGTAAATGTTTCTACCAGGATTTGGAGTCGGCCATGCTCACCTAGGTTCTTAGAACTTGTTCTACATGGAGAACTGATGACTCTCTCTCTTTATACCAAAATTTTTGTTTATTATATACGTTTATTGGTGTCAACGAGGGGTATTCCCTTATTTTATTTTCAAATATTTTAGGAATAACCGATACAGATAGACATTGTTAGGTTGATTTCTTCTGGATAGCCCGAATAGTCCAACGACCCCTTGCTTGTGTTTCATAATTTTTTTATTTCCCAATAATATAATTTTGAGTCTGAATTATATCCTAATAAGTCTTGGTTTCCTAGATGAAGTTCACCATAATTGTTCAATTTATTATAATCTTCATTATGTTGAATCTAATAGAGTTGTCAAACATCGACTTCCTTGTCTATAGGCTCAGTCTAGGGTTCTCCTTGTGCAGGAAAAATGGGGACAATAACTTTTTGTCTGTTCCCTTTTATTTTTATTCTTTCCTTGTTCAATTAGATAGATGCCTTCATTTTTCTGCCCCATGGGAATCCTACAAAGGATGGAAAGGAGTTGGATCCTTCCTTAGGTTCGATGATTTCGAAATCGACTTTTTTCGAAATGCCTTTTATCGTTGTATCAACATTTCTCCAAACCCCAATGGGTTCGATCAATCCTTGGCTGGCTAGCTTTAAATATATTCCTGATTCATTCAGTCACGGCTTACCCAGATATTCCCATGTATCCCTCATCATGATATTTAGTTGGGATCCAAAGTCGAGAACGACTTGCCGAATGTGGTAGCCTTCTATTTCGAGATTGACAAGTGGGTCGACATCATTCTTATATTTTTTATTTAAGCTTCATATACTCTTAGTGTGTTTATTTGTATCATTTTTGTCAATAATATTGTGCAGCAGGCCAATGAATTGTGCCAATGACCTATCTTTATGTATTAGATTCAATATTTCATGAAGTGTGTTCTGCAACTTGTCATCGACATCTTCTTGCCTAGCAAATTCTCAAAACATGTCTGATGCATCGCTATACAATTGTTTTTTCTTTGTATGGTTAGGATATTCACTTTTATCTTTAATCTTTCTTATTCTTGGATTGTCACCTCCAATTTTGGTTCCTTGTCTAGTTACTATGTGTAGGTTTTTTGTGCGAATTATATCAGTTTTTTGAACACAAGGCAAGACATTAAAATTTTTCTTTTTATTAATTTTGTCAAGTATGGTGGGGTAATATTCCAATGAGTGGTCACCTACACCACAGTTAATAAATTTTTTTAGGTTTGTTCAGTCTTTATATGCACAGTCTGCATACCGGTGTCCTTATTTATAACATGTGAAGAATTGAATCGGTCATCGTGGTCGATTGTCATGATTTCCATAGAATCATCCTCGACCTCCAAATCCTCCACAACAGTTGTTGAATTGGCGTTCGTATCTACAACCTTCATATTGTCAATTGTTTAGTACATTTTGTTTGTTTCAGGCATTATCATTGGTTTGGGCCACGCCATTTGTTTGGTAGACTGCCAGATAATTTTGTTGTTTTTTCAAGTTTAAGTGGCATTCAACTATCGTGTGACTCTTAACTTCACAGATTGCACACCAACAACCTTTTCCATTCTTCATGTTGTATGGGAAATATTTTGTCGTATGATCTCCATGCTCCTGAAAGATATCACATAAATATTTTTTCTGAACAAAATAGACATCTTGTCGACTTACATCCTATCGACAATTATCTTTGGTGTGGTCGGATCTAGAAAATTTGTGCACCAGATCTCCTGACCCTTAAGGTTCAGTTCTCGCAAGGATTTCTGCATGATTTCCAGTTGTTCTTCAATTCATGCGTTGACAACAGGATATGTTGGGTAGTCCTCATCCATCTCGATCTGCAGAGATTTTGTGAGTGCTTTGTAATACGTTTTGAATGTTTCCAAACTTATATGTCATCGAATCTTTTGGTAAAGTATTGCAAGAAACCATTGAATCAATAATTTTTCATCAATAACATAGTCTATTTGGCTCAAGAGATATTTCCATCTTTTATCATAGTCTTGGACGGTTTCTACTGGACTATGAACCATAGACTTGAGTTTTTTTGCTGCTAGATGCTTTGCATCTGGTGTTTTGAAGAAGGATAGAAATTGTTGCTTGATCTCTACTTTAGATGTGTTAGGTGTTCTTTCGGTATAGGTCATATACCAAGTTAATTCTCTTTTTCATAGTGCACCTACAAACTGTGCCATTTGTTTATCCTCATTTGTAACTTGATTTGCCTCCCATATCGACTTGTAGATGAACCAATGTCACCTGGGGTATTCGTCACCCTCATAGAGGGGAATGTGTGTTGAACTGTGCCCCATGTCAGCGTCGAATTCCTCTTTGGGGGGTTTCGATGGTGGGGTTGGTGGTGGGGGTAATGGGATACTTCGTGTATCTCTTTCTCCATATCTAGTCTCGACGAAACTTTAATTTCCATCGGATATTTTTTTTGTCGGTTCTGTTTCAACAACTTGTCGATTAGTTTTGACTTCTTTGGTCGATGTCCAATTGTATTGTTGTGCTCATGAGTCTGACTGGTCTATGTTTTGTAAAGCTTTGTTTGGCAAGGGGGACGCTCCTTCATGTCTAGGGTAGAGTAAATGAATGCTTCGGTTGGATGGGTACACCTGAAGTGTAACCCAATTTCCTTCCTCAAGTCAACGGATCACTAAATTATTGTCATTATTTACTTCGTCATCTATTCGTCTCCATATACCGAACTCACCAGCTCTTAGTCTCAATTCCTCCTCAACAATGGCCTGCATTCGGGTACTTGGATTTATCAGAGACAGAGGTATTACCTCCTGGGGTATTTCTAGTTGGAGAGATTCTTGCTGATCTATCCACAAGTCTTCCTCCATTGGTGACACCTCTTCATCTATGCCTTCTTCATGTCGATCATGACCTGACTACGACAGATTTTCCTCATGCTTTGCCACCTTGGAAACCATTCTTCTTTGGAGTGCTATAGCTTGCTCTCATATCTCTTCCCTTGTTTTTTTCCTTTTCTCCCTTTCTATATTTTGTAGGTTCGATGTACCTTTGTGAGTCACTATCCGCTCAATTTCCTTATTAGGTCAACTTGTCATTGCTAGTGGTGGTAGTTTCTTAGGTCAACTAGAATCCTTTTACTCTGCCCTGACACATGGCCAGCTACTCCCCCATAGTTTACCTGATTCTTTAGTAAGCTTGGATAGTTCAGTCTATTTGTTTAGGAAGTACTCCCACTCCCTTTCTGCAGTAAATTTTTCCCATGCCTTCTGTTTTTCTATCCAGTTAGTGTCTGCAAGCAGTTCAATGAGTGATGGTCGAGGTTCTACTATATGACCTACTCCTCTGTTGATTAGAAATTTGAACAACAGGGTTGGTAGCAAACAAATAAATTCCTTAGTAAAGTCGGTATAGAATATTTTTTCAATACTTTCAACTAAAACTCTCTCCTCTACTGCTTCTTCTTGACAGAATTTGTTTACAATTTTCTCAAACCACTCCGACAGATTTTTTTCTTCCTTGGATCATTTTATTAAGTAATTATAGGTCTTTAGTTGCTTCTAGACTCATTTAATACTTTTTTCAACAACTAAGACACCGATTCTACAAATTTCCCATGGGTTTCGGTGAAGAATTTATCCTTTTCCTGAGAAATGTTCAATCTATTTCTTCTCTCATAATTTTGTAAATAATTTGCAATCTTGTACTCCCACCAATTCTTAGTATCTTTCTATGAAATCATTTACATATGGTCATGTCATCCATATATGTACTACCGGAAACATAACCAATGTTGTAATCACACATATCACATAAGGTTACTAATAATACATAGATAGACGCATATAATCATACAGATATAAGAGACATGAATAGCTAGTAGAATAACAGATATATTAGTTAATCACATGAGGGTCCATACATACACAGAACTGAATCAAGTTCTTATCTGGATCAACATCCTATTATATAATATTACAAGACAATTATGATTAACTACTTATTAGTTTGATCAACTAACACGACCTTTGGAGGCCGACCTAATCTCTGATTAGTCAGTTAACTAGTCTAGTTGGCTCACCGACTAGCACCTCCAACAAAGTGGCATATCAATTGGAGCTTCCCATGGGAAGAAAAAATCATAATGTGTTTCATGTTTCTTGTCTAAAGAAGTTTATAGGGAAGAACATTGCAGTTTCAGATACTTTACAACCTTTGGATGATTAAGGAAACCTTGTTCTCATTCCAAACAAAATATTAAGAACAAGGGAAAGAAGGCTACAAAGCAGAACAAAAAAGAATATTTGATACACTGGAAGGATTTTCCTAGTGAGAATGCCACTTGGGAATATGAAAAAATTTTGCAGTATCTAGACTTGGCATTTCTTGAGGACAAGCAATATTGTGTGGGGAGGACTATCATGTCCCCATTCCAATAGGTCTACTAGTTGAAAATGTTCACCCACCTACTAGTTCCCTAGGTTGGGGGAGGATGCATTAAATATTGCAATAAGGGAGATATGGGACCCAAAATAACCTTAGTTTATATTTTATAGAATAATTTGGGTCATACAAATAATAAATATGGAGAAAATAAAGTGGCATTTCTTCATAAGGACATTTGGAGGTCCATGGGGGCCTTGGGTGACTAGATGCTTCCTTACACATGTCATGAATTTACCCAAAATTCAAAATTATGAGTGATGGAATTTTCTTAGAAGGTGAAGAGTCATCCAATGAAATCTCATGAACCCAAGTAGTTGAATGGGTGAGTAGGAGTAACTCCCCATAGAAGAGGAAGAGTATAGGAAGAAACTAGGTGCCATGTGGAGATAGATTGGAGGACCTTAAGAGGGTTATAAAAATATTTCATTAGGAATGGAAATGTATTTTTATCATTTGTGAATTTTCCTTTGGCATTTTGAGAGCAATTGTTTGTCCTTTGCACAGTGAGTGCACACTTATCTTGCTAGTGAGCCAATTTCAAGAGAGTGATATTCTCATCAATGTTGGACATGGTATAGGCCATTTAGAGCTATAATTTTGGAGCTTCAGAGAGTCTTTTATTTTATATAGGAGTTTTCTTCTATTCGTGACCCATCTTTCCTCCCATTCTCTCAATTTCCACTTCCATATTTCCATGTTTTTCTATGAAGGTGCACTAGTGTGAATGGTGGTTGCACCACATTAATTTATGTTGATTCCCAAGATATAATGTATGATGTATGGATATTTTATATCATGTTAACATGCTTTGTAAGTATAAATCAGAAGAAATACATATGCAAATGTCCACATTTCCAAGCTTTCTTGTGACTAGTTTCCATGTGATGATTTTCCCTTTCGATGGAGATTGTGTATCTGATATATATTGCGAATTGGGTCAATGTTATATGTTTTTAGTGAGATATTGAAAAAATTTAAATCTTATATCTTCATATTTCTCTTTTGTGAACCATTATATGCACCATTTATGAGTCGAAGTTGAGCTTTATCATGGCATTTCCCTTAAGAAAATATCACTGAAATTGTGCATTCGAATATGAAAGTTTAATCCTCTGTTTCAGAACTATTAACAACATATAATGAAATTAAATGAAGTCTAATTATTGTCCCCATACTCTGTTATAAAAGTTGGGATGGTTTCTTAGAATTTGGAGTTCCATTTCCTCCCACACCCTAGGGAGAATTGCACCATAAATTGCTAGTAATTTTTCCCTTTTTCCATCATGTCCAAATCGAGTTTGATATGTCTGTGACTTGTAATGAAACCATCATAGAGTCTATTGAAGATTATTAAGACTCCCCACATCATTCCCTATCAAATTCGAGACCCACTTGAGACATTCAAATCCCCCATAGTCCAAGCTAGTCAAGACATTTTTTCCAAAATTTTGCCTTTGTTGGGAATTTTCGAATTTTGACTTTACATTATTGCCAAATTTCAAATGTTTTTCCATTTTTTATTTTAGTTTATTATTAATTAGAGTGTATTTTTAATTTAATTTTTTCTTTAACTTTGTTTCATTTTGAATTCTCATGATTCCTAATAACATTTTTAATCCTTAGAACATTTAGTAGATATTTTTGAAAATGACAAAACTATGCCACTAAGATCATTGAGATTATGTCGACATTCAATTTGAGTGAATACATTAGTTGATCTCTGAGATATTTTTAATCACAACACAAGTATTGATGAATTGATTGCCTATAAAAGATGAAGGGATTCAACTATATAAGGGGCAGGTGGAGGTCTCCACACACTAGAAAATGACTGCATTTTTTTTCATCTAAAAAACTCTCATTATTTTGTGAGTTGTGCTTTCCAGGGGAATGAGTTAGGATATGTTTCCAGAGAGGTCAATGGATGAATGATTTTTGGAAAGCAATTGTCTGATTTTTATATTTGGAAGTTGTTTTGCAAACTTTTTGTAAATGTTTTTTTGCAAGTAATTGAAGTTAATTTTCCTTTCTTTATTCCACTGGAATTTCTGTAGGTTTGAGTAAGAACTAAACTTTGTATTCAATTTTTATTTAAATTCTTATGATTGTGATATTTAGAAATGTATTTTCAAAAAATTGCAATTACTGTCTAATTCAAATTCTTAGGACTGTGATATTTCAAAATGTCTTTTCAAAATATTCCAAATACTATCTAAATTTAAATTAATTTCTAATTCATTATATTGCCTTTAGATTCATTCTAATTTTGTATAAATGAAAACATTCTTGTGCTCTTTCATGATTGATGTCAAGGGGTTTACAAGTTTTAAGTTTAATTATTTATGATAATATGATTATGGAATATCTTTTATATATTTTGATTATTATATACTTCATTTATAATTGAATTCATAATGGTTTCTAAATCACTTTTTCTCATGTGTAGGATGTTAGTTTTTCAACATTAAGATAGCATTATTAGGATCTTTAACTGAGAGAATAACAAGTATAGAAATCAAACACAAGAGACAATGAACGCAGTGTTTTTCCTCAGGGAAACCATAAAGGAGAAAACCCTACAACTTTCTCAGAGCTAGAATCAGCACCAAAACAGTAAAAGCCCCAAAACAGTAAGTGATCTCCCAATAGTAGTAATCTTCTTCTTGACTAGCCCCAGTGTCTTCTCCTTCCTCAACTATGCACTACACTTGAGTGTGGATGAGTTGTGTGATAAATAGAGACTCAAGTTATTTATTTATACTAATCCTGAAATGACTAAAACCCTACCAGGGCCGACCTCTACTAGGAGAGTCTAATAACCCTAGTTCCTCAGAACTACGGGGACTTTAACCCTTAGACAATTGGAGGGTTACTCACTATGAATTGACATGACTTGTTTACATCATTGATCCTCTCGATCGAAACATCGGGGCATGACAATATGACTCAATTACATTATAGATACATTCCGGAATAAACATCGAGTTACAATACATAAGATACATAGATGAATACATTCTGAAGTTACAAATACATCAACACTCCCTCTTAACTAGGAAGGTATTATTTCGACACAATTTTCAATATCGGTCTTCTTCTCTGTATCAACTGGATCATCTAATCATTTCCATCTCAAGTATTCTGAGTCTTCAAGTCATCTTCATCTTCAAGTCATTGGATCTGGATCATCTCTCGATCTGGATCATCATGGGACATCATCACTGGATTTGGATCATTTCTCGATCTGGATCATCATGAGGTATCATCACTGGATCTGGATCATCAGTCGATCTAGATCATCACTGGCTATCATCACTCGATCTCGATCATCACTTGATCTGGATCATCACTGCTGGATCATCATCACTAGACCTTGATCATCACTTGATCTGTATCATCACTGGATATCATCATTGGATCTCGATCATCACTGGATCTGGATCATCCTTGGTGCTATCTCATGATTCTTCTCATCACAGGAAGTTCTATAGAGCCAACCCTTTTTCATGCTGGTTGTCATCCTATCCTCCATGTAGGTCTTCTTTAGCACTTATATCTTACCTACTCATTAGAAAGGCACAGTACTCACATCCATCCAGGAGGGAACACATCCTACCACGGTGATGGAATACTCTCACCCAGGCCAGAACACATCCTACCACAATGATGAATGACTCTCACCCAGGCTGGAACACATCCTACCACAATGATGAAATATTTCCACACATTCACCCAAGATGGAACACATCCTACCACAATGATGAATAACTCTCACCCAGGCCAGAACACATCCTACCACAATGATGAAAGATTTACACACATTCACCCAGGCCAGAACTGATCCTACCACAATGATGAAATCTTTCTGCGCTTACATTCACCCAGGTCAGAATCACATCCTGCTCACAATGATGGAAGGGATCTGCACTCAATTCTGATCTTGTAGGAACCAATCCTACAGTCATATCAGAATGGTCCTTAGTCCTCCTCGACTAAGCTACCTGGTAACTGACCAGGTGCCTCCATTCTCCTAGAGAATGGAAGTTGCCCTTTCATCCAACCTGCTCGTTAGAATGGCCAACACTCACATCTGACATGGAAGGAACCTAATCCTTTAGCCATGACAGAATGGTTCAGCCCTTACATCTAATCAAGTGGGAGCATATCCCTCCATCACATCAGAATGGCTACTCAGTCCTAGACTGAGTGTTCCCGGTACCTCACCAGGAAGCTCCATTCAAAGAATGGCAATTTCCCTTACATTTGTCCTACTCAATAGAATGGCCAACACTCATATCTAACATGAAAGGAAGAAATCCTCTCACCATGACAGAATGGCTCATCCATTACATCTGACCTACTCATCAGAATGGCTACTCATCTAAGCACTCATATCTGACATGGAAGGAACCAATCCTCTCACCATGAAAAAATGGCTTAGCCCTTACATCTGACCATGGAAGGAACCAATCCTCTCACCATGTCAGAATGGCTATGGGACTCATCACTTTCCCTTGGAGGAAAATTCTATCTGGAGAACACCAAGATTCTCCTTGAAGTACTCGAACTTCACCCTAGCCATTGGCTTCATCAATACATTAGCTATTTGTTCCTCCGTTGCAACATATTGGAGCTTCACTACTCCCCTCTGCACCATATCCTTGATATAGTGGTACTTGATCTCAATATGCTTCAACTTGTCATGGAACACTGGATTCTCTGACAACTTCACGCAACTCTAGTTGTCACAATGTATACAAGTAGCATCCAACTGGAGATCAAATAAATCAGACAGTATATTCCTAAGCCATACTGCCTCACAACTAGCTGAACAAGCTGTGACATACTCTGCTTCAGCTATACTTAGTGCAACATAGGATTGCTTCCTGCTAAACCAAGAGATCACACCTGACCCCATACTGAAGCAACACCCTGAAGTTCTTTTCCTATCGATGGCACTTCCTGTCCAATCTGAATCAACATAACCCTCCAGGTTAATCTTTTGATTTGCATCATACTTGAGCCCATAATCAACTGTACCCTTCAGGTACCTCAGAATATGCTTTGGAGCAATCAAGTGAACATGTCTCGGATCTATCAGGAACTGGCTCAAGGTGTTCACAGCAAAGAAAATATTTGGTCTCGTGTTCATCAGGTACATCAATGACCCAATCATCTGACGATACATCGTATCATCAACCATCATTGATGAAGCATCACTCAATAGCTTTAGGTTCAAATCCATCAGTGTGGTTATAGCCTTGTAGTCCATCATCCCAAACCTCTTCAGGATCCCTACTACATACTTCCCTTGTCCAAGGAAGATTCCATTTGTACTCTTCCACACCTCCATACCTAGAAGGTAATGCATCATTCCCAAGTCCTTCATTTCGAACTCAATAGAAAGCTTTCTCTTCATATTAGTAATCAACCCATCCGTACCTGTCACAAATAGATCATCTACATACATTAGAAGCATCACTCGGTTTCCATCCTCAACCTTGTAGTAAAGGTTGGAATCTGCTTTACTCTTGGTAAAGCCCAAACTAGAAAGAAAGATTTCATTTCTGCCATACCAAGTCTTGGGTGCCTGTTTCAAATCGTACAGGGATTTCTTCAATCTACACACATGAGAATTATTGTCATGTGTCTCAAAACCGAGTGGTTGTTCTACATACACTTCCTCTTCCACTACACCATTCAAGAAAGAAGACTTGAAATCCATCTGGTGTATCTTCCATTTCATTACTGCAGCCAGAGCAAGTACTGATCTGATGGAACTGTATCTAGCTACAGGTGCAAAGGTTTCTTCATAGTCTATTCCTTATTTCTGAGAGAAAACCTGAACTACAAATCTTACTTTATATTTTTCAATGCTACTGTCTGCAACATACTTGATTTTGTAGATCCATTTGGAAGTTACAACTGAATTCCCATTTGGTCTTGGGACAACATCCCAAACATCATTCTTCATGATTATTTGGTACTCTTCGATCACAGCATCCTTCCATTCTTTCCGTTCTACTGCTTCTTTATAACTGGAAGGTTCTTTATCAATGAACTCACATAGTGAAGCTACATACCCGGAGCAGGATCTGGTCCTCTTTCTTTCTCTGTGATTTTCTTCTGGAGCCCCATATCTTTCTGCACCTTGGATGAGTTCTCGTACCCAAGCAGGTTTCCTCTTATGAGGATTCTTCTCCAGAGGTGGATCTAGAGGTATTTGTGGTTCTTCAAATTCTTGATCTTCTTCTTGAGTTTCTTCATTCATGGTTGTATCATGAATTCTGGGTGCTTCTGCTTCTACTTCTTCGGGTTCTTCAGTAGGTGTCTTTCTGGATTTGTTGTAAGCTGTGTCTTCATCAAATATCACATCCCTACTGATGTCAATATTCTTGTATCCTGGGAAATAGATTCTATAAGCCTTCGAGCTTTCAGAGTATCCCACAAATATACCCTTCTTTCCTGAATGATCTAATTTGGTTCTCTTATCTTTTGGAATGTGTATGTACACATGACAGCCAAATATTCTGAGATGGCTAACTTCTAGTTTCTTGCTGGAGAATTCTTCTTCAGGAGTCTTGTTTTCGAGTACTCTATGTGGAGTACAGTTCTGTACATACACCACTGTTCTAGAAGCTTCATCCCAAAGATGCATAGGAAGATATTGATCATGAAGCATGGCTCTAGTAGCTTCCATGATGGTTTTGTTCTTCCATTCTGCAATCCCATTCTGTTGTGGATTATAAGGAGTGGACAACTCCCTCTTAATCCCTGATTCTTTGCATAGCTCTTTGAATTCATTCGAAGTGAATTCTCCACCATTATCTGATCGAAAATTCTTAATCTTGTTTTCATTATGGTTTTTGATCAAGGCTTTGAAATCCTTGAAATTACTAAATACTTCGTCTTTATTCTTCATGAAGTAGACCCATGTCTTCCTAGAAAAATCATCAATAAAAGAAACATAGTATGCATACCCGCTTAGTGAATTTGATGACATAGGACTGCATACATCTGAGTGGATGATTTCTAGTATGTCTTTGGCTTTGCTTTCGCTGCTGGGAAATGTCTTCTTTGTATTCTTTCCTTTTACACATCCTTTGCAGACACCATCATGTTTTGCTTGGAATTTTGGAAGACCTTCAACAACTTTGCTTGTAATAGGTAGTGCTCTGTAATGCACATGTGCAATCCTTCTATGCAAAAGCTCATTTGGCTCTACTATGTCATGGACCAAGTCTTGTTCTGGATGGCCCTTCAATTTGTACAACCCTCCTTCTTATTCTCCAATCACTACTGCAACATTGATAGTCTTACCTCTTGGCCACATGATGAGTTGACCATCTATGAATGCAAAACTCATTCCTTTTGCATCCAATGTTGATATGGAAAGAAGGTTCTTCTTGAGTCCTGGCATAAACAATACTCTGTTCATTGTTAGAGACTTACCAGAGTCTAGTTTATATGAATATTCCCCACTACCTTTTATTGGATATTGGTAGTCATCTCCTAGCTTCACCTTGTGAGGTGATTCATGTTCTGACAGTCTTACAAAGGATTCCTTGAATCCAATCATATGTTTGGAAGCTCCACTGTCTATAAGCCAATCATCACTACCATGAGTAATGTTACCTGTGAGAGAGAAAATCAAAACATATTCATCCTCACTTGAAGAATCTTCACTTTCATATCTAGATCTTTTCTTGGATGGTTCATCATCCTTTGCAGCATGAGCATGATGCCTTCTTTTGTTCCCCTTCTTCTTATGAGAGTGAATCTTGTTCTTAGGACAATCTTTTGCAAAGTTCCCTACCTAATCACATGTATGACATCTTGATCTAGATATGTTCTTTCTAATATTATCTCTATGATGAGGATTCTTACCTTTGGAGTGATGGGTACCTCTTCTGCCTTTCTTGGAGTGAACTGTGAGAGCTTGATCTTCACTTGCTATCTTCTCTTCTCAGGCTGCTATTCGTGCTTCTTCTTGAGAACATTCCTCCCATAGTCTGCTGAATTTGACTAACTTCTTTCTAGCACAGATTCCTTGGATGAATGAATCCAATGACCTAGGAAGGCTATTCAGAGTTGTTATCACAATCTCTGCATTCTCCACTTCTTCATCTACAGCTTCTAATTGTTCCTTGATCTGAGAAACCCTTGTGAAGTAAGACTGGATAGTTTCTGCATTCTACATCTTCACATTCTTCAGTTGATTCCTTAGAGTCATCTTCCAGTTTATGTTCTTCCCTTCAAACAACTTGGTTAGGGAATCAAACATAGCTTTATGTGTCTTAAGAGAGGACACTTGTGGGATAAGGTGGTCCTTGATAGAATCAGCAATGATCCTCTTTTCCATAACCATATTCCTCTTATGTAAGGCCTTTGCCTCATCGCCCTCTGGAACTAGAACGTCCTCATGGATGTAGGAGTCTAACTCATTCTCTTCCAGGACCAGGGAGATCCTATACATCCAGGCTCGAAAGTTATCATCTCCCTCAAGATTTTCATCAAGCTTGGTATGATGAGACATCTTAATAGAGAACCCCAAATGGAAATACAAAATATTTTAGATCTTACCAGGTTCAAGATGTCGGATCTAAAACTTGAGCTGAAATCCTGCAGAGTTGGTTTAGGAGCAAATTAGGGTTTTGATTTTCTAGAGATCTATCCACCCAAATGCCTTGAAATTTGTCCCTAACTTTGATTTTGGGGAGGAGATCAATTAAGGCATGGGCTCACTAAAAAATTCCTCTTTTGTGAAAAGCCCTAATTTTCGACAGTAATGACAGGTCCAAAACTGAAAAACCTCAGAATTGAATTATGCTTCGACAGAAAGATGTGCCCTAATGAGGAGAGTTATTCCACCTTACTTTTGCTGAAAATATGTGGAGGAATATCCACAAACTAGGAGGCCCTAGTTCCCGCAGCTACACAGTGTCTTATTCTCAAGTTAGCTCTGATACCATGTTAGTTTTTCAACATTAAGCTAGCATTATTAGGATCTTTAACTGAGAGAATAACAAGTACAGCAATCAAACACAAGAG
>LPNX010282287.1:1212897-1227064 GCA_001517045.1 Pseudotsuga menziesii
GGATAAAATCCCACAACTTCCTTAGAGATAGAATCAGCACCAAAACAGTAAAAGCCCCAAAACAATAAGTGATCTCCCAACAGCAGTAATCTTCTTCTTGACTAGCCCCAGTGTCTTATCCTTCCTCAACTATGTGCTACACCTGAGTGTGGATGAGTTGTGTGATAAATAGAGACTCCAGTTCTCTATTTATACTAATCCCGACATTACTAAAACCCTACCAGGGTTGACCTCTACTAGGAGAGTCTAATAACCCTAGTGCCCCAAAACTGTGGGGACTTTAACCCTTAGACAATTGGAGGGTTACTCACTATGACTTCACATGACTTGTTTACATTATTAATCCTCCCGATCAGAACATTGGGGCATGACAATATGACTCAATTACATTATAGATACATCCCGGAATAAACATCAGGTTACAATACATAAGATACATAGATGAATATATTCCGAAGTTACAAATACATCAACATAGGATAGGGAATATTTTGTAGTTTTATGTTATTAAATTGTTTGATTTAACTGTATTAAACACTTTTCCGAATTTGGTGCTTAAACAATATTTAGGAGAATAATTATAATGTTTTGTTGTGTGTTCCTAAATTACTGGTGCACTTATGATATTATGGTTACTTTGACCATGTCCCTGCTCATGTGGATTCTCTCCACTAGGTATCACATCCCATAGATTCCCGAGTCATGTACCATGACTAACTGATAGGAACTCTATCTGCTACTTCCTATTAAGGCACATCACTGCTCCCTCTTCAACTATAGGCATTTTTATGTATTAGACCAAGATTTTCCCAGAAAAAGGCTTAGTAAGAATGATGACAATGTTTCTCATCTGTGGATATGTACTAGGTACCAAATATAACTTACTAGAAACCTCATAAATATTGACTTCTTTTCAACATGCTCTATCTAGAGAAACATATGTGATCCTTCCTCGATAATTATACTAGTCTATTTTCATGTATCTTTGAATATTTATTCCATTTTTCGAGACATTTATTTTACATACACTTTGACCAAGTAGGTACTACAACAAAATATTTCTACATACATACTACAAAGCATATAACAAATCCTGGGACTTTTGACAAACAATATACATCTCAATTAAATTGAGATCCTCCAAATCTAAAATAGGAATTATAATATTTCATATTTATCTTCATATGTGTGGCCATGGATTTACAGTCCATCATCTTGAAACTCTTCAAGATCTTTTACTAGAAATTTTTCTTAACTGAGAAAAAACTTTGTCTGGTGAGTGCCACACTACTAATCATAAGAATTATAACAAGATTCTTGAATATAGTTCTCATCTTCCTTCTGAAGATGAGCATCATGCATGTCTCCTCTAAACAGAAGATACATCAACTATTTTTACTAGTTCTTCAAGAGATAGCAAATATAGCTACTCCTTCTCATCATTAGGATGTGAGAATCATAATCTGGGTCCCACATCAAAGATATTTCATGCTCATATATTTCTGGAGCTCTTCTTGGCACATGAACGTAAACAAGATAATTTAATTATATTCAAGAGTCTTTACATCTCTCAGAATAGCATTAGGGATTATATTCTAACTTCTTCCTAATACATTGGAACCTCCTGATACGGTACTAGAAGCTTCTTGCTTCACATCATCCCACTTTATCTCAAGTTCATCCCTTCTAACTTCTCTACATTCAATACATGTCATTTTTTTGTAGGTTAGGGAATATAGTTTTTCCCTACAAGCCAAACTCAATCAAGTTATTAGCAGCCTTGCATAATCTAGTCATTTCAATAAGACATCTCGTGCCCCTTGGCACTATAAGAATTTGGCTATCTCGTAGCCAATAAACACATGAGATAGTTCACCACTCACATAAAGCTCATGTATAAACATACTCAACTCTTTCAAGTGTTAATCCATGTCACTAAAACAACATTTAATGAAAGCATGTAAGTATCTTTGAAACATATATTGTACTTGTTCTATATTAGAGTACACCTCAATTGTAATTAGCATATAAATATTCCATATTCAGTTGCATGTTCAAATGACATAACATATTCATCAACATTGATAAAACAAATAATAAGTTCCATTTACTATCCACATATCTAGGGATTCCATATGTTCATATAATAATAGTTGTAATGAATGTCACTGAGTCAAATAGATAATAAGCAATTAAAATGTTGAGTTAATTCATATTAGAGTTTAAATACCAAATTCAAAAATATGGGACATTGCATCCTTGGACTCAAAGCCTCATTATTCCTATCTTTAAGAGCAGTGAAAAAAAATAACCCCTCTAATTATTGGACCATTATGATTAATCCAATCTTTACGATAGAATTCTAGAAAAGAAAAAATAGTGTTTGTCTAGAAAGTGAAGGTAGTACTAATAGGCATAACTAGGTTTTCTAGTATTTGAAACACATTACTCTACCACGAACCTCCACATTACACTTACTATGGTTAATACATAGGAGTAGTAAATCAAATCTCTCTTTACTGATTTTTGCAAATTAGAAAAAAATTCCATAGTACTACGATGAAAATAAATATATTGAATTGGTAGATATGGAAATGTTCCTTCCGAGTTGAGAGATGAAACAATAATTTCATTCAAAATTGTCACTTCAAAGTTGAAGAGCACTAATGGTTTTCAAATGGTATTAATTGCAAAATTGTAGTTAATATCGAGCAAGGTTTCCCCCTCTCCCCTTCCCTTTTTGACTTATTAATATGTCATTGATAGGAGACTATTAAGCATGTTTAGAAAAGTCGCCTGCTTAATCGATTTATGACTTGTCTAATTTTAAAGGCTTTTTTCTGCTTGTATATCCATCATCTTCCTTCTCTATATTGAACATATAGTTCATATGGCGAGGTTCCCTTTTGATTGTCACAAGCAAATTTTAAGAATTTTGAAGTACACAAGTTATGATTATCGAGCTCAATCAAGTTTAGTTACGATAATATTATTTGTGATAATAACAATATTAGGTGTATTCTTACAAGTATTTCATAATTGTTATTAATAATCACAAGAGGTGCCCGAGATCATTAAAAATATTATCACTTCTAAGTTACTTTAAATGGAAAGCATGGGACAAGAAAGAATTATTAGTTGAAAGGAAATTAAAATGCTACGATTAAAGGAGGTCATTAACCTTGATCTTGAAGATGATAAATATATGTTTTTTTTAACTAGTTCAAACTAAAATTGATATATATGAGAAAAAAATGAGCAGTCATGAGCTTCAAATTGAAATAGTGCATCGAACAATTCCTAAAACATTGTGGGTGGAAAGGATTTTCCAAGAGCATCGATGATGGAAGCCACTTTCTCTTATTGATTTCTTTGTCTACCTGACACACATTGTATTGGATCCCACTTTCATAATATTTTCTACAACAAAAACCTACTTTAAACCATCTAACTTATTTAAACTATAGCTACCTCGGAACACGTCTTAAATTTTAAGGGTTTTGAGTACATAAAACACGTTTGACATCACACTTTCCAGGTAGTTTAATTAATCTTATCATCTAATATTCAATACTAAGTTGTATTTTCACACAAACAATAATGTTTTAATTACATCGATCCAAGTTAATTAATTTACTTGATTATAAACTTAATTATTAATTCTATAATATAAAAGCTATTACTTATAATCTAATTTTGTATATATTGAATTATAATAAAAAATAAATGTGCAAAATAATTATCAAAGAAGAAACTAATTTTTTAACACTTGTGTTATTAAATTTAAATATCTAATATGCTCAAGTAGGATAAAAGGAAACTCCATGCTCTTATATAGTGACATGCCTTCAAATTTAAATTAAGACCCACGACACCTCCAATCTCGATGGGACACATAATTGAATGATATTGAATGTTGTGTTTGGAAGTTTTTCGCCTTCTCATTCAATGCACAGGTTTGGTTTCTTTCCTATTGAAAATTGTTTAATGAATTCCACATCTTGGTATTGTCGCTTGTTTAATTTTATCTAAGGAATTTATTCTATTCCTCGTTTCTGCTTGATGAATGTTTTGTAAGGTAGCTTACTTGCTGTTGTTGTTGAATGATATTGCCACTTGTTGAATGCTTGTGAGTCACCTATTCAACATAGAATCTCTCTTTAATTTTGGAAAATCTATCAAGAGAGTTATTTTTATGGAATTCCATACCATTATCTACTGCGATAATTGTCCTTCTTATTTTATTTTCAACATTTTTTGAGCTTAGACAAGGTCTTCAATACTGAATATGTTACTGCTAGCTAGTACAATAATTTTGTTTTCTATTTCATTTCCATACTTTTTGAGCTCACTAAAGAACCTATTTCCTTCCCTTATGGATATAAATTGGATCTTGTCGCATTTTCTCTTCCTTGTCGTACCTTCCTACTCAACCTTCTACAATAGGTGGTATGCTAAGTTGCTCCTCCATTAGTGGATTAGGATGTTTGGTCTGGACAAGTATTAGAAATCCCTCAGTCCTAAGGTTTTACCAACGTTACCATATTTTTTTTAATGGTTGACATCCTTTCCAAAGACCAAACCATGATACCACTCGTTGTGCTAGTCGCACCAACAGTCAATAGTTTTTACCATATTTGGAATTAATATACATGAAGCTATAGCTTAATAAATTTATAGTGTTGAAATTTGATAATTTCATTTAATAGTTGTTGTTTTAAATTTATTTTTATACATTTCATTAATATGATGACTCTATGTTGTTTTCTACATTGCATCAATAGGATGGATCCATCTATACTCCACACTCTACACATTATTCTAATCATGAAATATTAAGCACCTTAAATCTCTTTTATCAACTAGTTATTCTGTAGAATATAGACTAAAATATTCATAGATTGGCCTTTCATAATCCCCAAAATAATATTTTTAAGGATGCATTAAACCGTGCAATACAAGTTACCTATAAATCAATTATAGCTTTCAAACTGAATTAGAGGAGCATTGGCTCGTCCTTGCATTAGTAATTTTTTACAAGAACATGAGAACTAGAATTAATACCTTCTCGCTTTCTTCCATTCATAGAAAGATGAGAAGAAGGAGCATGCCCCTCTCCCATACTCTTTCATGAGAAGTTGTTGGCCGATCTAGCGATGTTTCAAACTTGGACCTACTCTATAATTACGCTAGCCCTTTCTAGTACTACTAAAATTTGAGTTAAGACAAGGAGTCGACATCCTCTTGGCCCACATAACATGTGTTTGTGCTGGGTTGGCACACGTGGGTTCCACCTTTTCTTCCTATGTATGTCGTTGAGTCCTTTTTGTCTGCTTGTTTGGGAAGGGGTGAAATCTGTTGTTAGTAGTCTTAGGTGATCATGGTTCGATCCAAAATTGGTTTCAAAATTTCAATTTTGGAGCCTTTATCAATCAGAATGTGCCATGTAGCAAAGATATTTCGAACCAACAACACAACAGGGATGTTTTATCCTTCGAGCATCTTCTTGAAGCATCACTCTAGTAAATTTTGGGAGGAAGTGTTAAGGAGCACTAGCTCTTTCCCATGTTTGATCCATTCAAATGAGTATCATTGGAACTTCCTTATACTTTTGGGAGGAGAAGGATAGTGGTCCCTTTAGGAAACTCTTGTAATTTAAGTGAGGAGCTGGCCCTTTTTCTCAATTTGGTATTTTGTAGTAAGAAAAGTTGAGGAGAACAAGTTGTATCACACACTTGTTCCAGAAATTTAGATTATCTTTGGTAGTTATTCCCAGCTACATATTCGAATATAAAAAAGGGGAAATGCGGTTAAAATTCAAATTCCAAGCCACTAAGTCCGTCAAACATCTCGTCTTGCCCTGCTGAGCACCTAAGTCAACCAGCTTGGCTTGGAGCTCTAGGATCCTTTGGGCATAAAGGTGATGCGACAAGGTGCCTATAGTCCACAACCATTACACTTTTACCCTACGATTCCAATAGGAATGCAATTAAGATCTATCATGCATATTAGATGGGTCTAAAGGCTTTAACCATAGTCATGGTAAGGATGCAATATCCTAAGGTTGTCGACATAACCTATGGGAGAGACACAATATCCTCAAATCTTCCTAAATAGAGCCCTTTAAGCTCAAACACCAAGAACACATCTCATAAGATGACCACATTTGCTAAGAAGAAAAAATAATTTGTTAATACCCTCAATGGTTGTCATTAAGTTTGACCTCATTATCTTTAAGACCAATTTTTTCCAAGAAATTTCATCATTTTGGTACTGAATAGAAATCTTAATGCAAACATATCCATTATGTTTTCCAAAAAATACATGTTTACCATAAATAAAAATTATATATAATAATATTAAAAAGAACATGGTTATATACATATTTTCAATAAATAAAAGTTATATATTATTGATACTTTTTCAGTTCCTATGTACCTCTAATAATTTTTCATAGTCAACATAATTTTATATTTCCATTACACTTAACAAGTTGCCATAAGAAACATTTATGTACACAAACTCTTAAATATGATAATAAAAATGTCATTTATCTAACATAAAATTCAACATTTCATTAATAAAAAACATATTAATATCCAACATTTCATTAAAAAGAAACATATTATAATACATATTAATATCCCTTATAGATATCCTCGAAAATTAATAATACAAATAAACAATATATACACAACTCTAATGGATATCCCTCAAAAATTAGTAAAACAAATAAAACATATAGACAATGTACATATATATAATTAGGATATCCCTAAAAAATTAGTAAAACGAATAAAAATTATATACAATGTACAGATATGTAATTATTGAGGTAGTAAAACATTTAATTAAGTATTTTTTTTCAATATCTTTTCTACTAAATATTGTGGATTGATTTTTAATTATGGTAATTATGTTTTATATTTAATTAATTATAAAATTAAATATTTAATTCAAATTAATAGAAAATATAATATTAAATGTTTAATTAATTTTTATTTTTACTTATAAAAAAATTTCTATATTAAAAGTTCAATTAAAATTACTTAATTAATTTATAGTTAATATATTCTATATTATAAGCTTTATTAAAATTACTTTATAGTTAATATTTTTATGATTCATTTTCTCAATAATATAATCATATTTACATTATCACATTAGTTATTAATGAAATGAACCACAATGTCAATTAATCCTAGTTTGCAGCCGTTTCCCTTCTCTTGACTCGAAAGAAATGCCAACTTAAACCATGAAATGCTTTCATATAAACTCGATCACGATCAATTGAACGCCGTGATATTTTATCAGCTGTTTTTGGAAGCGGTATTTCATGCAAGATGCGACCCATGAGAACGATCTTGATTTTGGTAGTACAGTGGAAAGTAGAATCTTCCATGGTTGTGTTAAAACTGTTGCCAACAATAATAATCTTTCTCAAATTCTTAGGACTCTAGTTTGCCGCCAATACATTATCATATAGATAAATGTTTGCTGAATACAAGTTAATTTGTGATTTATAAATGTTTGCTGTAATGTAATTGAGTCATGTCATGCCTCGATGTTTCCATCGGGAGGTTCTATAATGTAAACAAGTCATGTCAAGTCATTGTGGGTAACCCTTTTATTGTTCAAGGGTTAAAGTCCCTGCAGTTGTGGGGACCTAGGGTTATTAGACTCTCCTAGAGAAGTCGACCCTAGTGAGTTATTGTCAAATAGGGAATTAGTATAAATAGAGAGTGAGCCTCTCTATTTATCACACACTCACTCACACTCAGTTGTAGCGCATAGCTGAGGAAGAAGAAGTTGCTGGGGCTAGAAATAAAGAGGCTACTACTGTCGGGAGATCATCTTACTGTTTTTGGGGCTTTGCTTTTGATGTTGATTCTATCTCTGAGTAAGTTGCGGGGTTTTCTCCTTTATGGTTTCCATGAGGAAAATATGTGTTCATTGTCTCATGTGTTTGATTATTGTGCTTGTTATTCTCTCAGTTAAGATCCTAAGTTAATGCTAGCTTAAATGATAAAAATATAATATGGAATCAGAGCTAACCTGAGAAGAAGACACTGTGCAGCTGCGGAAACTAGGGATTCCTACTTTTTGGATCTCTCTCCACAGATTTTCAGCAAAATAAGGTTGGGTTGACTCTCCTCCCCAGGGTGCATCTTTCTGTCGAAGCAGAATCTAATTCTGAGCATTTTCATTTTTTGACCCAACACTCCTGCCGGAAATTAGGGCTTTCCATAGAAGTGGAATTTTTGTATGAGCCCAATCCTGGATTGATCTCCTCCTCAAAATCGAAGTTTAGATATCAAGATCAAAGCTTTTGGTTGGACAGAACTCCGGGAAAGTAAAACCCTAATCTGCTCCTTAACCAGCTCTGCAAAAATTCAGCTCCAAATCCAGATCCGACATCTTGACCTGGTAAGATCTAAATCTTTTGTATTTCCATTTGAGGTTCTCAGTTAAGATGTCTCATCATACCAAGCTTGATGAAAAGCTTGAGGGAGCTGGTAACTTCTGATCCTGGAAGTATAGGATCTCCCTGGTCCTGGAAGAAAATGAGTTGGACTCCTACATCAACGAGGAGGTTCCAGTTCAAGAGGGAGATGAGGCTAAGGCCTTACACAAGAAGAAATTGGTTATGGATAAGAGGATTATTGCCGATTCAATCAAGGATCACCTCATACCACGGGTGTCCTCCCTAAAGACACCTAAAGCTATGTTTGATACCCTTACCAAATTGTTTGAAAGAAAGAACATAAACCGAAAGATGACTTTGAGGAACCAGGTGAATAATGTGAAGATCCAGAATGCAGAGACTATACAGTCATACTTCACAAGGGTCTCTCAGATCAAAGAACAACTTGAAGCAGTGGATGAAGAAGTGGAGAATGCAGAGATTGTAGTGACCACCTTGAATGGTCTCCCTGGGACATGGGATTCTTTCATTCAAGGGATCTATACCAAAAAGAAGCTAGTCAAGTTCAGCAGACTATGGGAATAATGCTCTCAAGAAGAAGCTCCGATAGAAGCTCGAGAAGAAAAGATGGGAAGTGAAGATCAAGCTCTCACAGTACAATCCAAGAAAACCAGAACTAGCCACCACAGAGGTAAGCACTCTCACCAAAAGAGTAACTTTAGAAAGCCTAGAGATATGTCTAAGTGCATTTGCTATACATGTGATGAAAGAGGACACTTTGCTAGAGATTGTCCTATAAACAAAAATAGCTCTCACAAGAAGAAGGGAAACAAGAGAAGACTCATGCTCATGCTACAGAGGATGATGAACCTTCCACAAAGAGAACCAAACAAGACAGTGATGAAGAATATGTTCTGATTTCTGCTCTCACGGGAATTATCGCACATGGCAGCATTGATTGGCTTATAGATAGTGGTGCTTCCAAACATATGATAGGAGTCAAGGAATCCTTTATGAAACTATCTGGACATGAATCACCTCACAAGGTGAAACTTGGAGATGACTGCCAGTATCCAATAAAAGGTAGTGGTGAATCCTCATATAATCTAGACTCTGGAAAGTCTATCAAGATGAAAGATGTATTGTTTGTACCTAGGCTAAAGAAGAACCTCCTCTCCATATCTGCATTGGATGCAAAAGGAATGAGGGTTGCATTTGTAGATGGCCAAGTTCTCATGTGTGTTGATGAATATGTAACTTCAGAATGTATTCTTCTATGTATCTTATGTATTGTAACCCGATGTTTATTCCGGGATGTTTCTATTATGTATTTGAGTCATGTGGTCATGCCCCGATGTTTTGATCGGCAGGATTAATAATGTAAGCAAGTCATGTCAAGTCATTAGGTAAGTCCCCACAGTTTTGGGGCACTCGAGTTATTATACACTAATTAAGGTGTAGG
This sequence comes from Pseudotsuga menziesii, assembly GCA_001517045.1. Taxonomy (NCBI): domain Eukaryota; kingdom Viridiplantae; phylum Streptophyta; class Pinopsida; order Pinales; family Pinaceae; genus Pseudotsuga; species Pseudotsuga menziesii. The sequence continues at coordinate 1,222,785 of LPNX010282287.1, forward strand.
CTCGGGTAAGTAATGTTAGGTCGAGCCTACGTGTGAAAATGCAATTCAAGTGAACGGAAGAATATAAATAGAGAGTGAGACTCTCTATTTATCACACACATCATTCACTCTCTTAAGTGAGGCGCACTTGTGGAGGAGGAAATATACTGGGACAAGAAGGCCACTGCTGTTGGGAGATCTCTTACTGTTTTGGTGTTGATTTTATCTCTAAGGAAGTTGCGGGGTTTTCTCCTTTATGGTTTCCCCGAGGAAAACTCTTTGTGTCTCTTGTCTCTTGTGATGTGCTTATGTTTATTGTTGTGCTTGTTATTCTCTCAGTGAAAAGATCCTAAGATCATAATGCTAGCTTAATTGTTGAAAAACTAACATGGTATCAGAGCTAACCTGAGAAGAAGACACTGTGCAGCTGCGGGAACTAGGGCTTCCTATTTTGTGGATCTTCCTCCACAGATTTTCAGCAAAAGTATGCTAGGATGACTCTCCATTGAAGGGTTCATCTTTCTATCGATATGGAATTCAATTTCAAGCATTTTCAGTTTCGATGTGGAAATTAGGGATTTCTACAGAAGAAGAATTTTTGAGTGCGACCTGCATAGGATTGTTCTCCTCACCAAAACCGAAGTTTAGAGACCTGGATCAAGAAATTTGGTTGGGTGAAACTCCAGGAAAGTTAAACCCTAGTTTGACCCTGAGCTAGGAGAAACCCTAAATACTAAAACTGCTAAGTTTTGGTACAGTCTCTATATTCTGATATTGGTGAAGTCTCAGAAGCTGAAAATTGCAGGGGCCAAATATCAAAGCCTGATGAATCCTGTATCCAAAAATCAAACTCAGATTCGCTGTACTCCAGGAGATATGATCTCTCCAAGTTAGGGTTCTGGCCTCTTCCAGAATTCATCCCTAAACAGGACATCTGGGGAGATCTGCAATATCTTGAGCTACAGAGGTCCAAATTGAATTCTTGAAGATGTTCCAGAAAGGGCACGGACGGTAATTTCGGTGATCCAAATATCAGACTCAGAAGATGAACCAGTGACACGTGGCATGCCATACAACTTCGCTCTTCTAAACAGTCCTGTAACAGGTCACCTTGGGAAAAGGATCATAAATCCCAAATGGAGAAACCAATTCTGATGAAACCTATGGTGTTGGATCAGGGACATGCGAGGTTACCTTAGTGCAAAATTTCAGACACATAGGATCAGTAATTTCGGAGATATCACAGAAACAGTAACAGGAATTTCTATAGAAGAAATCAGAAAATTAGGGCTTCCTGTTTTGGGAGCTTCCCTCCACTGTTTTCAGAAAAGGAGTACATTGGACAGCTCCATTTGAAGAAATCTATCTGTTTGTCCAATCAGATCTGAAAGTTTCCAAGTTTTTAAAATTAGGTTTTCTATGACAAACCCCAGATCAGCAAACTCTGGGACAAGGACGGACACCTCAAATCGGTAAGATCTAATCCTTTGCTATTTCCATTTGAGGTTCTCATTTCAATATGATATATCACATCAGCTTGGTGACAAGATTGGGGAAGTTGATAACTTCCAAGCCTGGAAGTATTTGATCTCTCTGAAGAAAATGGATTGGACACCTACTTGAGTATAGAGGTTCCAGTTTCAGAGGGAGACGAGGTTAGAAGCCTTTCACAAGAAGAACTTGGTCAAGGCCAAAGAAGACATCATGCTCATGCTGCAGAGGATGATGAACCATCTAGAAAGAGATCCAGATATGAAAGTGAAGATTCTTCAAGCGAGGATGAATATGTTCTGATATCAGCTCTCACAGGTAACATTACTCATGGAAGTGATGATTGACTCATAGACAGTGGGGCTTCCAAACATATGACGGGACTCAAGGAATCCTTTGTAAGACTGTCAGAGCGTGAATCACCTCACAAGGTGAAACTAGGAGATGACTACCAATATCCAATAAACGATAGTGGGGAATCTTCATACAAGCTAGACTCTGGTAAGTCTCTAACAATGAAAGAAGTATTGTTTGTTCCAGGACTCAAGGGGAACCTTCTCTCCATTCAGCATTGATGCAAAAGGAATGCGGGTTGCATTCATAGATGGTCAAGTCATCATTTGGCCAAAAGGAAAGACTATCGATGATGCGGTAGTAATTGGAGAACAAGAAGGAGGCTTGTACAAATTGAAGGGCCATCTAGAAAAAGCCTTGATCCATGACATAGTTAAGCCAAATGAGCCTTGGCATAAAAGGCTTGCACATGTGCATTACAGAGCACTACCTATGGCAAGCAAAGCTATTCCAGAATTTCAAGCTATTTGAAGGGAAGAACAAAAATCAGAATATGACCTAAAGAAACCAATTGAAGGATGTGAAGATCTAGAATGCAAAGACCATGCAGTCATAAGAGTCTCTCAAATCAAAAACAACTTAAAGCAGAAGTGAAGAATGCAGAAGTGGTGATGGCCACATTGAATGGCCTCCCAGGATCGTGAAATTCATTCATTCAAGGAATGTGTTCCAAAAGGAAGTGATTACTTTCATCAAACTTTGGGAAGAAGAAGAAGCTCTACCCATAAGAAGAGAAGATAATACGGGAGCATTTGAAGATCCGGCTCTCACCATCCAAAGAAGATCCCTCAAGCAATGAGGAATACAAAGGACTCAACTCTTGAAGAACTTCTTATCCTCCTTATATTTGGATAAGAAACGATGCTACCATGAATGAAGAAAACGATGAAGCTGAAGGATCAAGAAGCAAAGTATTCATGAAACAAATAAAGATAAGTATTCAATTGTCATTTCATGATATTGTTTTGTTATGCATTTGTTTATATTCAGTTGATGTATCATGCATGATAGGATGTTTGCATTTATGGAAGTATACTACTAATATACATGCGATGGGTAAGTAGCTCATGGTGCTATACAACTCTCCATTGCTGCTTATCTAGAATGAAACCTCTTTGCTGACATATTGGATTAGTGCACAATCTCAATGTTGTCCTGGTAGAGATGGAAGGAATCTAGAAAGTTTCAGTGAGATATGGATGAATGTTGTATTGGCTAAAGTAGTTGCATGATCATATATTTATGCATAAGTGTTTGCCAATATAAATATTCCTTATGAAATGTTTCTAACCATACAATTGCATTTGACTTGTAGGAAAGACCGCATACATAATCGCCTACAAGCAAAGAAGAATGAAGACTTGTTCTAAAGAACAAGTGACGACATTTCAAGACAAAGAATAATATGATGAATGCAGTGACATCATTGATATAGAACCTTCCAGCCATGAAGAAGTAACTAAGAAGAAATGGAAGACTAGTTCAAGAAGAATGATGTCAGGGCGCAGTATCGAGACCTGAAGAGAAGTTCATAGTTCCATCATGAAGTAGATGGAAACATTGTGGGATACAAAGCAAGATTCGTAGCATGAGGCTTCTCATGAAAGGAAGGCCTAGACTACGAAGAGACATTTGCAGCCAGTAAGAGTTGAAACACATACATGATGAGATTGATGAAGATCTTAACCTTTGCTACAAGGTTGAAGATGCAAGTCTATACACTAGATGGTCACATAGAATATTAGTAGCATAGGAAGCTACTTGTCACTCCGGTACATAATATTTTTAGTGCATAGAGCACAGAAGACAGAGGGAGTATGATGCTTCGCTTCAGAGGGAGTGACTATAGAATATCTTGAGGTTCGACATGGTACGACAGGATGGGCAGATTACTGATGACTCTAGGCTTTACTGAGAGTAAAGCGGATTCCAACCTTTACTACAAGGTTGAAGATGGCAACCCAGTGATGCTCCTACTGTATGTAGATTATCTATTTGTGACAGGTACAGATGGGTTGATTGCTGATACGAAGAGAAAGCTTGCTGCTGAGTTCGAGATGAAGGACTTGGGGATGATGCATTACTTTCTAGGTATGGAGGTGTGGCAGAGTACAGATGGGATCTTCCTTGGACAAGGGAAGTATGCAGTAGAGATCCTAAAGAGGTTTGGGATGATGGATTGCAAGGCTATGGCTACACCTATGGCATCGAACCTAAAGCTATTGAGTGATGCTTCGTCAGAGTCAGTTGATGCTACAATGTATCGTCAGATGATTGGGTCATTGATGTACCCGAGGAACATGAGACTAGACATTTGCTTTGCTGTGAACACCTTAAGCCAGTACTTGACAAATACGAGGAGTGTTCACTTGACAGCTGCAAAGCATATTCTGAGGTACCTGAAGGGTACAATTGATTATGGGCTCAAGTACGATGCGAATCAGAAGATTAACCTG
>LPNX010282287.1:1227552-1243999 GCA_001517045.1 Pseudotsuga menziesii
AAATCCTCTAATGACATTGTGACAACCAGAGTGTTGTGAAGTTGTGAGAGAATCCAGTGTTTCATGACAGGTCAAAGCATATCGAGATCAAGTATCACTATATCAGGGATATGGTGCAGAGAGGAGCAATGAAGCTCCTGTATGTTGCGACGGAGGAACAGATAGCTGATGTATTGATGAAGCCATTAGCTACGCTGAAGTTCGAGTACTTCAGAGAGAGACTTGGTGTTTTCGAGATCGAGGCTTCCTCCCAGAGAAAGTGATGAGACCCATAGCCATTCTGACATGGTGAGAGAATTGGTTCCTTCCATGGTCAAATGTAAGGGCTGAGCCATTCTGTCATGGTGAGACGATTGGTTCCTTCCATGTCAGATATGAGTGCTGAGATCCATAGCCATTCTGATGAGTAGGTCAGATATAAGGGCTGCGCCATTTTGTCATGATGGTAGGGTTGCTCCCTTCCATGTCAGATATGAGTGCTGGCCATTCTGTCCAGTAGGACAGATGTAAGAGCAATTGCCATTCTAGGAATGGAGGCACCTGCTCAGTTACCAGGAACACTCAGTGTAAGACTTGAGTAGCCATTCTGATGTGATAGAGGGATGTGTTCCCACTTGATCAGATGTAAGGGCTAAACCATTCTGTTCATGGCTAAAGGATTAAGTTCCTTCCATGTCATATGTGAGTGTTGGCCATTCCGATGAGCAGGTCGGATGTAAGGGCAAATGCCATTCTCTAGGAGAATGGAGGCGCCTGGTCAGTTACCAGGTAGCTCAGTCGAGGAGGACTGGGGGCCATTCTGATATGATTGCTGGGATGTGTTCCCCTCATGATCAGATATGAGTGCATGCCCTTCCATCATTGTGAGCAGGATGTGTTCCCGCCTGGATGGATGTAAGTGCTGAGCCTTGTCACAGATGATAGTAGGTGTGTCCTATCATGCTGGTGACTATAAGTGCTGTGCCATTTCATAGATGATAGTAGGTGTGTCCTATCATGCTGGTGACTGTAAATGTTGTGCCATTTCATAAATGGTAGTAGGTGTGTCCTATCACGCTGGTGACTGTAAGTGCAGTTCCTTTTCACAGATGGTAGTAGGTGTGTCCTACCATGCTGGTGATTGTAAGTGCAGAGCCTTTTCACAGATGGTAGTAGGTGTGTCCTACCATGCTGGTGATTATAAGTGCTGAGCCTTTCCACAGATGGTAGTAGGTGTGTCCTACCATGCTGGTGGCTGTGAGCACTGTGCCTTTCCACAGATGATAGTAGGTGTGTCCTATCATGCTGGTGGTTGTAAGTGCTGAGCCATTTCACAAATGATAGTAGGTGTGTCCTATCATGCTGATGAATGTGAGTGCTGGGCCTTTTTGATGGGATTGTAGTTTACTACATGATCAGATGTGAGTGTTGGGCGTGCCTTTCTGACGAGCAAGTCAGATGTAAGTGCTGGGCGAAGACCTACATGAGGGTAGGCCTACAACCAACATCAAAAAAGGCTGGCTCTGTAGAACTTCCTATGATGAGAAGAATCATGAGATAGCACCAGTGTTGATCCAGATCGAGTGATGATCCAGATCCAGTAATGATGATCCAGCAGTGATGATCCAGATCGAGTCATGATCCAGATCCAGTCCAGTGATGTTGATCCAGATCAAGTGATGATCTAGATCCAGTAATGATGATCCAGCAGTGATGATCCAGATCGAGTGATGATCCAGATCCAGTCCAGTGATGTTGATCCAGATCAAGGGATGATCTAGATCCAGTAATGATGATCCAGCAGTGATGATCCAGATCGAGTGATGATCCAGATCCAGTCCAGTGATGTTGATCCAGATCGAGAGATGATCCAGATCTAGTGATGATGTTCTATATTGATCCAGATCGAGAGATCATCCAGATCAAGTGATGATGTTCTATGTTGATCCAGATCGAGAGATGATCCAGATCCAGTGAAGATGACTTGAAGACGAGATGATCCAGCTGATACAAAGAAGAAGACTAGTGCTGAAAATTGTGTCGAAAGAATACCTTCCTAGTTAAGAGGGAGTGTTGATGAATATGTAACTTCGGAATGTATTCTTCTATGTATCTTATGTATTGTAACCCGATGTTTATTCCGGGATGTTTCTATTATGTATTTGAGTCATGTGGTCATGCCTCGATGTTCTGATAGGGAGGATTAATAATGTAAACAAGTCATGTCAAGTCATTAGGTGAGTCCCCACAGTTTTGGGGCACTCGAGTTATTATACACTAATTAAGGTGTAGGCTCGGGTAAGTAATGTTAGGTCGAGCCTACGTGTGAAAATGCAATTCAAGTGAACGGAAGAATATAAATAGAGAGTGAGACTCTCTATTTATCACACACATCATTCACTCTCTTAAGTGAGGCGCACTTGTGGAGGAGGAAATATACTGGGACAAGAAGGCCACTGCTGTTGGGAGATCTCTTACTGTTTTGGTGCTGATTTTATCTCTAAGGAAGTTGCGGGGTTTTCTCCTTTATGGTTTCCCCAAGGAAAACTCTTTGTGTCTCTTGTCTCTTGTGATGTGCTTATGTTTATTGTTGTGCTTGTTATTCTCTCAGTGAAAAGATCCTAAGATCATAATGCTAGCTTAATTGTTGAAAAACTAACAATGTGGCCAAAGGGAAAGTCTATTGATGATGCAGTAGTGATTGGGGAACAAGAAGGAGGACTATACAAATTGAAGGGCCAACCAGAACAAGCTTTGGTTCATGACTCGGTAGAACCAAATGAGCTTTGGCATAGAAGGCTTGCAGATGTGCATTACAGAGCACTACCACTTCTAAGAAAAGTTGTTGAAGGTCTCCCAGAAATGCAGAAAAAACATGAAGGTGTATGCAAAGGATGTACGAGAGGGAAGAACACAAAGAAGACGTTGCCAAGTAGCGAGAGAAAGGAAAAAGGAATCTTGGAAATCATCCACTCCGATGTATGCGGTCCAATGTCATCTAGTGCATTAAGCGGATATGTATACTATGTTTCTTTTATTAATGTTTTTTCTAGGAAGACATGGATATACTTTATGAAGAACAAAGATGAAGTATTCAGGAAGTTCAAGGAATTCAAAGCCTTGATTGAAAACCACACTGAAAAGAAGATCAGTACCTTTCGATCAGATAATGGTGGAGAATTCACATCAAATGTTTTAAAAGAGCTATGCAAAGACTCGAGGATTAAGAGAGAATTATCCAGTCCATATAATCCATAACAGAACGGGATTGCAGAAAGAAAGAATAGAACGACCAAGGAAGCAACAAGCGCCATGCTTCATGATCAAGATCTTCCCATGCATCTATGGGCAGAAGCTGCCAGAACAACGGTATATGTACAGAACTGTACTCCACACAGAGTACTCAAGAACAAGACACCTGAAGAAGTATTATCTAGAAAGAAACCAGAAGTCAGCCATCTTAGAATATTCGACTGTATTGTATACATACACATTCCGAAAGAAAAGAGGACGAAGTTAGATCCTTCAGAAAAGAAGGGTATATTTGTGGGATACTCTGAAATCTCGAAGACATACAGAATATACTTCCCAGGATTCAAGAAGATCGACATCAGCAGAGATGTAACATTTGATGAAGATTCAGCCTACATCAAATCCAGGAAGAGACCAGCTGAAGAACCTGCAGAAACAGAAGCACCCAGAATTCATGATACAACCATGAACGAATAAATTCAAGAAGAGGATTGAGAACTGAGAAGAACTAGTGGATCCACCTCAGGAGAAGAATCCTCACAAGAGGAAACCTGCTTGGGTATGTGAAATTATCCAAAGTGCAGAAAGATATGGAGCTTCATAAGAAACACATAGAGGAAGAAAGAGAACTAGGTCCTGCTCCAGTTATGTAGCCCCGCTATGTGACATTATTGATAAAGAACCTTCCAACTATGAAGAAGCAGCAGAAATAAAATAATGGAAGGACGCTATGATCGAATAGTATCAATTGATCATGAAGAATGATGTTTGGGATGTTGTCCTAAGACCACAAGGGAAGTCCATTGTAACTTCCAAATGGATCTACAAGATCAAGCATGCTGCAGATGGCAGCATAGGAAAATATAAAGCAAGATTCGTGGCTCGTGGCTTCTCCCAGAAAGAAGGAATAGACTATGAAGAAACTTTTGCACCTGTATCCAGATACACTTCCATCAGATCAATACTTGCATTGGCTGCAGTGATGAAATGGAAGATACACCAGGTGGATGTCAAGACTGCTTTCTTGAATGGTGTAGTAGAAGAGGAAGTGTACGTGGAACAACCACTCGGTTTTGAGACACATGACAGAGAGTCTCATGTGTGTAGATTGAAGAAAGCCCTGTACGGTTTGAAATAAGAACCTAGGACATGGTACGGTAGAATTGATGGCTTTCTATCCAGTTTGGGCTTTATCAAAAGTAAAGCAGATTCCAACCTTTACTACAAGGTTGAAAAAGGTAACCCAATGATATTCCTACTATATGTGGATGATCTGTTTGTAACAGGTTTGGATGGGTTGATTGCTGATACGAAGATGAAGCTTGCTGCCGAGTTTGAAATGAAAGACTTGGGTGTGATGCACTATTTTCTAGGCATGGAGGTGTGGTAGAATGTAGATGGAATATTCCTCGGACAAGGGGAGTATGCAGTAGAGATCGTAAAGAGGTTTGGGATGATGGAATGCAAGGCCAGAACCACACCTATGGCATCGAACCTAAAGCTATTGAGTGATGCTTCATCAGAAGTGATTGATGCTATGATGTATCGTCAAATGATTGGATCCTTGATGTACTCGACGAACACAAGACCAAATATTTGTTTTGCTGTGAACACCTTGAGCCAGTTCCTGACAGATCCGAGACATGTTCACTTGATTGCTGCAAAGCATATTCTGAGGTATCTGAAGGGTACAATTGATTATGGGCTCAAGTACGAGGAAAATCAGAAGATTAACCTAGAGGGTTATGTTGATTCAAATTGGGCAGGTAGTGCCATCAATAGGAAGAGCACTTTAGAATGCCTCTTCAGTATGGGATCAGGTGTGATCTTTTGGTTTAGCGGGAAAGAGTCCTATGTGGCACTGAGTACAGCTAAAGCAAATTATGTCGCAGCTTGTTCAGCTAGTTGCAAGGCAGTGTGGCTGAGAAAGATATTGTCTGATTTATTTGATCTCCATTTGGATGCTACTTGTATATATTGTGACAACCGGAGTTGTGTGAAGTTGTCAGAGAATTCAGTGTTCCATGACAAGTCGAAGCATATTGAGATCAATTATCACTATATCATGGATATGGTACAGAGAGGAGCAGTGAAGCTCCAGTATGTTGCGACGGACGAACAGATAGCTGATGTGTTGACGAAGCCATTGGCCAGAGTGAAGTTTGAGTACTTTAGGGAGAAGCTTGGTGTTCTCTAGATCAAGGTTCCCTCCAAGGGGAAATGATGAGTCCGTGAGCCATTCTGACATGGTGAGAGGATTAGGTTCCTTCCATGGTCAGATGTAAGGGCTGAGTCATCCTGTCATGGTGAGAGGATTGGTTCCTTCCATGTTAGATGTGAGTGTTGAGCCATTCTGATGTGACTGTAGGATTGGTTTCTACATGATCAGATATAAGTGTTGAATTCCATTCTTGGAATGGAGGCACCTGGTTAGTTACCAGGAATCCTCAGTCTGGGACTGAGAGCCATTCTGGCGCGATGTATTTACACATGGTCAGATGTAAGTGCAGTGCCCTTCCGATGCGATGTGTTCGCACATGGTCGGATGTAAGTGCAATTCCCTTTCGATGCGGTGTGTTCACACATGGTCAGATGTAAGTGCAAAGCCCTTCTGATGTGGTGTGTTCGCACATGGTCGGATGTAAGTGTAGAGCCCTTCCGATGCGATGTGTTCGCACATGGTCGGATATAAGTGCTGAGCCATTCTGGCGCAATGTGTTTACACATGGTCAGATGTGAGTGTTTGGCCTTTCTGACAAGATGAGGTCATATATGAGTGTTGGGCATGCCTTTCTGACAAGATGAGGTCAGATGTAAGAGCTGGGCGGGCCATTCTAACTTAGAGTCAGATATAAGTACTGAAGAATACCTACATGAAGGCTAGGCCTACAACTAGCATGAAAAAGGGTTGGCTCTGTAGAACTTCTTGTGACGAGAAGAATCAAGAGGTAGCACCATTTTTGAGATAGCACCGATGATGATGATCCATACTTGATGATGGTCCAGATCAAGTGATAATCCAGACTTGATGATGATCTAGGTCAAGTGATGATCCAGATCAAGTGATAATCCAGACTTGATGAGGATACAGTGATGATCCAGATCGAGTGATGATCCAAATCCTGTGATGAAGAAGACTTGAAGATGAATATGAAGAGATGATCCAGTTGATACAGAGAAGAAGACCAGTACTGAAAATTGTGTCGAAAGAATACCTTCCTAGTTAAGAGGGAGTGTTGATGTATTTGTAACTTCAGAATGTATTCACTTGTATATTTCATGTATTGTACCTGGATGTTTATTCTAGGAAGTATATGTAATGTAATGAGTCATGTCATGCCCCGATGTTCCCATCAGGAGGTTCTATAATGTAAACAAGTCATGTCAAGTCATTGTGGGTAACCCTCCTATTGTTCAAGGGTTAAAGTCCCCGCAGTTACGGGGCCCTAGGGTTATTAGACTCTCCTAAAGAATTCGGCCCTAGTAAGTTATTGTCAAGTCGAGAATTAGTATAAATAGAGAGTGATCCTCTCTATTTATCACACACTCACTCACCCTCAGTGCCGAGGAAGAAGAAGTTGTTGGGGCTAGAAAGAAAGAGGCTACTGCTGTCAGGAGATCATCTTACTGTTTTTGGGGGTTTTCTTTTGGTGTTGATTCTATCTCTGAGGAAGTTGTGGGGTTTTCTCCTTTATGGTTTCCCCGAGGAAAATGTTTGTGTTCATTGTCTCAAGTGTTTGATTGCTTTGTTTGTTATTCTCTCAGTTAAGATCCTAAGTTAATGCTAGCTTAAATGATAAAAATCTAACACTATCGTCAAAAATTATGCGAGCATTTGTTAAACTCCAACAATTTGAATACAATTGGAGAAGCATGTTTAGCAAATATATCTCTATCCAAATTCCACTCTAAATCACATGGGCATGAAGTAACTTTCCTTCTGATAAGGAATTATTGTGAATGCGGCCTTTTCAGAAGCAGACATATGCAAACTGATTCAATCCCTCGACTAGATGCTCTAAGTGATTGACAATAAGAACTTGGAGGGAATGCAAATATAGACATGTTTGAATTCCAGCTGGTAATGTCACATTGTATTACTCCACAAGAAGAAATTGGCACAAATCTTCTTATAATTTTAATCGACAGGAGTGATTTGCGGGACACTTTTATGTTTGTGTTCGACTATTTTTATTTTTTCATAAAGTACCCATATTGTTCAACTACTTTTATTTTTTCATTTAAGTATGTGGACATGCTGAAAAAAAATATTAAATTATTATTCTATAATAAAAATAATAACTAATATTTTCAAAAATGCAATTCCCACAATCAAATCTAAAGATCGGTCAATTTCAAAACAAATATTAAATTATTACTCTATAATAAAAATAATAACTAGTATTTTCAAAAATGCAATTCCCACAATCAAATCTAAAGATCGGTCAATTTCAAATTTTAACTGCAAATTGATCTTAATTTTTCTTAGTTTAGATACCTTTTTCTTCTCTAATGTTTTTATTAAAATAATGTTTTTCAATGTGTTTTGGTTTACTGTTCAATTTATTGAGATGGAAAGTAAGAGCCTTGTTGTAGCTAAAGTAAGATAATATTGCTTTATATAACCTAAAGAAGTACTAGTTTTATGTATATACAATTTATGGTCTGCCATATATGCAGAGGTTATAAACAATATATACAATTTACTGCTTGACTTGTGTTTATTTGGTTTTGGCAAAGATTGCCACTCAATTAAAATAATTCCGCTCATCTCTAAGAAGTTTTAATGTAATTGGTGTCAAAAATATGTTAATCTTTAATATCAGCATTTAATGGGTTTACATTTTCTTCCGACTTCATAATACTAAACCAACATCGTAGTAAATCGACAGGCCAGATTAAAATATTAAAGATAATTTGAGATTGACAATATAGATTTATAAAATAAGATAGAATTGTTAACACTTATTAAAACAAAGTTCTTAAAACAATATTCTACATCCATACACAAATTCCAATCACAAACTTTGTCTTATGAGTTACTTTGTATATGGAAGCCTTAAATAATGCAACAAGGTGGAGGCAAGACTCTCTACATATTCCATAAAAATAAAAACTGGATGAATGTACAAATAGCAAACGAGATGACAATTGCAAGTGACATCAAGTCCAAGTCCAGTAATCAATAAATGCGGCAAGGTAGATACAAATGAAAATTAAGATACCAAATGTTTTGTTATGTGGCTCAACCCGCAACATGTTTCGTGAAACAAGTTGCAATTCAATTTGATTCTTCATATATATATATATTGCATTAATACTGCTAACATCAATTCTTCTTTTCCAGCAGACCCAAATTTTTTAACATTCATCCCATGTTTAACCATATCGCAAGAGATGACGGGCTAGTTTTCATTCTCAATTAGTGAACCATTGTTTATTTCTATTTAAAGATATAGCAATATAGTAAAAAAACTTATATGCGCAAGCTAAATGTATCCTTCAATCAAAATCTGTTGCATTTGTCAACTGCACACTTTTTTTTGAGCTATATCAGCAAGCAATTCTCTTTCATTACTTTATTTAATTTTAATAGTATTTATCCATCATTTTGATTGGGTATAATTTGATAGATTTAATAATATAGAATATAATTGGTGCAGGCCGAATCAACCATAACCAACCCTATCAACACTTCCAGGATTTGGCGGCTCCTATGCTTAGCACGATTGCCAAGTTTAGCCCTTGGCCAAATTCTATGCTAATCTTGCTTCCACACAACTTGTTCTACGCAATAGGATTTTTTGCTACTTTGTTTCTACAAGAGAGTTTTCGCATGCAGGTTGCCAGATGCATGCGCGATCAACCTTCCGAAATTGCTCCCCCGCAGTTTCCTTTCCACAACAGCTTTTTTGCAAGCGAGTTGCAGGATGCGGGATGCTGTCAACCCTCCAAAGTTTCTTCCCCACAATTTCCTTTCTGCAACATCATTTCCGCAAGTGGGTTGCAGGATTCAGGATGCCGACAACCCTCCAAAGTTGCTCCCTCCAACTTTCCTTCCAAAATTTTCCCAATCGTTCGATCGATGCGGCCTTCACCACAACCATCGATTTCCTCCTTGATGCGGATCTCACAATCCTTTGTGGATCCATTATCATCCTCGCAACTTCCATTGCGGATATCCCCTGGACCGTCAAATCTTCATCTGCGAGCTCAATTACGCCGATTGATTATGGAGTCGATCAATCCAACCTATAACCTCTAGGATTCATTAGCCTAACACCCCTATGCATGCATTTACGAACTATTCCAGCCATTTAAGCACCAAATTCATGCATAAACCAATGATTTTACACAAATACATAAATATTCAGAAAACCACCGAAGTCGACTAATCACAAATACATAGCTCAAAACATTAAATGCATCTAGGCTAAGAACACTGCAAACAACAACTAATACTTCTATTAAGAAAACACACACATAGAGTTCAGATCTCTTCTTCGGTTTTCCCAAAATATTTACAAGTGGAACCAGACGCAGGTCTGTCCATTTATCTGCAAATTTGGAATCCTAATATTGAAGAGTAGAACCCTTATCCGTTCCCTAAGCCACCTATTTGACCTAAACTATAGCCTCATACAACCAGAGTGGTACTACAACTGAAAAACAAACTAAAACAGAGCGTAATAGAAATATCCCTATGTAACCCCCCGGTTTTGACCCCATGGTATTGAATTACATATGATGTAAATATTGTATTGAATCGTGGTGTCAAGCTCAAGGCAAAGACCCCACCATGGATTTAGTGTATTATCTATCGGTGATTAAAATCAATGTCGATGGTTTATGTGCTAGAGAGATGCAACATGTTGAGACATCATGTAAAATGATAATTAATAAAATACCACGACTAGCTACGTGCTGCAACGTTAAAGAGATGGGGGCATGATTTCACAAGGAATAAGGAGGGGGAATTATTCAACCTTGAGCATATGGGGAAAAATCCTTGTCCAAAGGGGAAAACCCATAAAATGGTTAAGTACCCTTTTTTTCTTTTATGCCCAGTTAGCTAAGTGGGTGATGTAAGTTATTAGCGTGGGGCTTGGGAGGTGTGGGAAGTCGTCACTTCTTGTAGGGTCGTCAATCTTGGATGAAACACATGCCCAAGAGAAGGTCAACCATTTTTACCTCATGCGATGGAGACAATTGTCATCCCTCATGCAAGGAGGTAGGCGGTCTTTTCCTCACGTAGTTGTTTTTCTCCTTAGGCAGGGGTAGCTCGTGGGCTCTGTTTTTCCCTTTCACGTTTTGTTGCTGTGTGCGTGTGATTCCGGGAGGCATCCATGCATTTATCTTCCTTGCGTCCTTGGAGCTATTGTGAGTGCATTCATCCACTCTCTTACAGTTCCCGTGTTGTTTTCCCATGACTGGGAAGTTCCTTGTGAATATCCAGCGATTGGGATCTCTGTTGGGAGGTGTTTTTGTTGTTTTCCCCAGGCTGGGAAGTGTCTTGTGATTATCCAGCGGTTGGGATCTCTGCTGGGGTGGTGTTTATGTGTTTTGTAGTGGGACTTCCTTGGTTCATGTTTCCCAAGCGAGTGGGAGAATAGATCCATGTTTTCTTGGGTGTGTTGAGTCTGTTTTGGACATGTTAGGTCCAAAAAGTCCAGGGGAATCGAACTGTTGTTCGGGGGTTGTTTTCATCCATCTTGGTAATTCATCTTGTTGTCTGGTTTGTTTTCCTCAACCCAGATCTGTGTATCTTGCTGTGCATATTTTTTTGTTTTGGTCTGAACTATGTACAAGAGTAGGAGTGGAAGAGGCGTAGAATGTGCTTGATAAACTTGGGGTAAAACCACACAATAAGATGAGAGTGGTTGGTGAACCTTCTTTGCACATCCTAAAGAGAAAAATGTAACA
Source organism: Pseudotsuga menziesii (assembly GCA_001517045.1). Classification (NCBI taxonomy): domain Eukaryota; kingdom Viridiplantae; phylum Streptophyta; class Pinopsida; order Pinales; family Pinaceae; genus Pseudotsuga; species Pseudotsuga menziesii. Next base: position 1,238,707 of record LPNX010282287.1, read on the forward strand.
CCCCGGTTTTGACCCCAAGGTATTGAATTGCATATGATGTAAATATTGTATTGAATCATGGTGTGGAGCTCAAGGAAAAGACCCCACCATGGATTTAGTGTCTTATATATCAGCGATTAAAATTGATACCGATGGTTTATGTGATACCCAGGCACAACATGTTGAGACATCATGTAAAATGCTAATTAATAAAATACCACGACTAGCGATGCGCTGCAACGTTAAAGAGATGGGGGCATGATTTCACAAGGAATAGGGAGGGGGAATTATTCAACCTTGAGCCTATGGGGGAAAATCCTTATCCAAAGGAGAAAACCCATAAAATGGTTAACTACCTTTTTTGTCTTTTATGCCCAATCAACTAAGTGGGTGAGGGAAGTTATTGCCATGGGGTTTGGGAGGTGTGGGCAATCGTCACTTCTGGAAGGGTCATCAGTCTTGGAAGAAACACATGCCCAAGAGAAGGTGAACCATTTTTCCCTCACGTGATGGAGGCCAGCCACATTCCTCATGCATGCAGGGCAGCGGATTTCTTCTCACGTAGGAGGAAGCCCGGGGAGCTCTCGATTTTTCCACGATTGTGGTTGTTGTATGAGTGTGATTCCTGGGGGAATCCATGCATCTCTCTTCCTTGCGTCCTTGGAGCTGTTGGGGTGTTCCCCATTAATGTTTTGCAATTCCCTATGTTTTTCCCATGGATGGGAAGTGGCTTTGAAAGCGTTCAAGGGTTTGGGATCTCTGTTGGGTGGTGTTGTGTTCATGTCCACAGCGGGAAATCTCGTTGTTGTGGTTGCATAGTGAATAGAAAAGAAGATGACGATTTGGGTGACTATTGAGGCTTTTTTGTCCACGTAAATCCATTGATCGTTCGGTAAAATAAAATTGTTGTTGGGGGCTTGTTTTCCCTTAGTTGGGCATCTGATCTTGGATCGTAGGATGTTTTCCTGCAACCTAGAACCTTGCAACTGTTGTCTATGCCTCTGTTGTTTTGGTCTGAACTGCATGCAAGATTAGGATTGGAAGAGACATAGAATGTGCTTGATAAACCTGGTGTGGAACCTCACAATAAGATAAGAGTGGTTGGTGAACCTACTCTACACATCTTGAAGAGGACTTGAAGGGAAGGGGTAACCCTAGGGACTGTGGAGCAGAGAAGGGGACACTTCCTTGTGTTGGGTGTGTAGACCATGTGGCTGTCGGGCCAAATAGATCCTGTGAAGGTGTCCTTAGCTCTGTGGATGATCTCACTAGTTTAGCAGTTATTCCTATCCATTGCCTTAGAATCATGAAAAACCCAACTTGAAGGATGGCTTGGATCATAGCCTTATAAACCCATATGTTGGCTTGGTTACGTCTTGTTGCGTTTGGCCTTGTGTGAAATCCTTGGCTGGTTCTTTATGTGAATGTTGGCTTGGTTGTTTAGCCTAATAAACCTAGCAGTGAATTTACTGGTTAGTTGGCTTAGCTGTTAGCCTGATAAACCTAGTTGTGTATTTGCTTGTTAGACGAAATCCTGATAAACCCATGTCCTTAAGGTAAGTGTCGGCTTGATTGACTGTAGTCCGATAAACCAACTGTTAGCTGACTTGGTTGTTGGCCTGATAAACCCAGCAGTATATTACCCTGTTTGTTTGAGCCTAATAAACCCAGCTAAAAGGATGGCTTGCCTGGTGGCTTGATAAACCCATTTCTTGGCTTGGCTTTGACTAGTATAAACTTTGGATGTGTTACTGTGTAATTCAATGAAACCCAACTGTGTGTTGGCTTGACTGTGGATGTATGAGTTGGGCTATGTGTGAGCCTTATGTTGTTCCCTATATCCTTGTAGAATCATTCCCAGCTCGGGGGTGGCAGTGTTGCTAAGAGATTGATGATCACATCGGCCTATGGTTAGGTGGAACGTTGCAGCGATGTAGCTAGTTGCGGGCCAACTTCTTTTCAAGATAAGTATTCTTGTGTATTTTGTCCCTGCAATTGTATTTGCTTATGAATTATTATGAACATGAAGAATGGTTAAGGGAATGATTTTGTTTCTATTGTACATTAATGAATATGTGTATAATCTTATGAATGATTGTATGGATGATTGCTTCCGCTATATTTTTGTACATGTTGTTAATCCAATGCATGTTCATGTCTTTATATTCATGGGGCTATTTTTCCTGTTTGACAGTTAGTGTAATGGTTTCATCCTATCCATCATCGGTATGAGGGGCGGGGGCATGAAAGTGTGGTACCAGAGCACTCGTTGCAGCATTGGGCCTCAATAGGCCATGTTGAATAGCTGCCAGAGGCATAATTAGCCTCTGTGTTCAGTAGGAAGAAGAGGCAGCCAGAAAAATATTAAATATTTTCAAAGTACTGATCATTCCTCTTCTTGTGTGGCAGTAGAGTAAGCTAAAGATGAGCCGCAGTAGTGGTTGGGTTTGACTAAGGAAGCTGCATAAGAGGTTGTGTTGTCTGAAGGAAGCTGTAGTGACTGGCAGAAGTTGAAGACTTGAGCTGCAACCGCGGGTCGAAGTTGAGACTTGAGCCGTAATGGAAGGTGGAAGTCTAGATTTTCGCCGTTGAAGAAGAAGATGATGGAAGAAATAAATTTGTCTAAGTGTTTAATTGATGAAGATCGAGCCGGAGTAGAAGCTGGTTGGCTAGAGTCAAGTCGCAAAGGCAACAGGAAAAGGAAGATTGAGCCTGAAGCAGTGGTCGAGATTCCAATAGGTGTTCCGCAGTGGCGGCTGGGTTGCCAAGAGTCAAGTCGATAGGGAATGTGACCAAAGAACATTGGGGAAATGGTAGTTTTGCGTTGATAACATCAACAAGAAATCTAGAAGGGAGCCGACGAGCTGACGAACCGCAACAGCGGGCAGAAAATGAGACTTGAGCCATAATGGTGGAAGGCTCAGCGAGATGTGAGCCGATGCATTTCGGCTAAGTCGAGATGACCAGAGGAAAAGAAACAAAATTCCTGAAATTTTTCTAAGTGTTGGAAAAAAATTGGAAGAAACCGTGAAATTTTTTTGACATGGCGACGGTTTTGGAAATTTTTCCCAGCTATAGAAACTTCATAAGTATTCCGCGACAGTGGGTGGAAGTGGAAGTTTTAGCTAATGCATGTCAACTAGGTCGAGCCAACGAATGGTGGATTGAATTTAATGATTGATCCACACCAGTGGCTAGGTTTCCAAGAGTTGAGCCGACGGTACGGCAGCATAAGTGCCAAGAGGTTTGACCAAAACGATGCTGATAGCGACAGCAGAAAATTTGAAAGGGAGCTGATGAGAGAGAAAGACGATGAAAAACCTCAAAGATTTTCCCTAATTTTTTGTTGTGGCCAGTTCAGTTGGATGAAGTTGAGCCAACATATGTTGGATCAGCTAGCCGAAGTAGAGACGACATGTAGTGGCAGAAAAAGGGGAATTGAGCTGATGCAAATCGACGGGATAAGGCCAATCGAGCTGATGCATAGCAGCAGGAAAAATTTGAAAATATTTCCGCAACAGAGGATGGAAGATGGAAAAGTCTTCTGATGCAGCGCGACGGAGGACTTCTGAAGTTTCTATCCAATACAACGGATAGAAGCTTCAGAAGTTGTCTGATGAAGCGAAAGAAGACGTCGACAGGAAGCAGCATCAATCAGGAGAAACTTTAGAATTCTCTCACTATGACGGAAGGCCTGCAGCTGATGAAAGTTGAAGATGTTTCCAACGCAAGCTCAAAAAGGCTGGGAAATTTTCCAGCAGAAGAAAATCCCATATTTTTTCACTACGGCGGAAGTTTTGGCAAGTTCCCATATTGGAAGGAAAGGGGAAATGGAGCCGATATGTCGACTGAGTTTCGTTGGACAGAGATTTTTAGCAGTTTTTTCCACTGAGATCTGCAGGGTTAGAAAAAATTGGAAAAATGACAGTATGGCACAAGCTACATTGATGTGCCTCATCACTAGTAGAAAATGAGAAATTAATGACTAAAAAATGACTAAAATCAGGCTATAAACGACTATTTTTGAGTCGGTGACTAATAGTAGCAAATTACCACTATCTTATAGCTAGTCATATTTCACTAGTCATTAATAGCTTGACTTAGTAGTCATTGATTTAGTCATTGATTTAGTCATTGATTTAGTCATTGATTTAGTCATTGATTTAGTCATTGATTTAGTCATTGATTTAGTCATTGATTTAGTCATTGATTTAGTCATTGATTTAGTCATTGATTTGGTCATTGATAGACAATGATTTAGTCATTGTTTTAGTCATTGATAGTTAATGATTTAGTCATTGATTTAGTCACAGATTTAGTCATTGATTTAGTCATTGAGTTAATCATTGATTTAGTCACTGATTTAGTCACTGATTGCAACCATTAATGACCAAATATACGACTAAATAAACTACAAGATGTTAACATATTAATGACTAAGCTAAATACGACTAAGATACGAGAAATTAGCGACTAATAGTCGTATATATGTGAATTTAGTCATTTTTGTAGTCACAAATTTATGATAGGGCACGGAGGAATCGAACCACCAACCTCCTGCCTATAATTAGGCAGGCGCTCTACCATTGAGCTAGCACCCTTTAAGAAGTTGTTATTGCTTGACAATGATGATATTCAAACAAATTTATGATAGATATCAATCTACAAACTACATCATTATTACTATTAAAACTTACCAGTAACTAGTATTTATGAAAGTAGTCATTTACGCAGTGGAGAATTGTAAATAAGAAGGAGCTACGTTGGATGATTTCGCAAATCTCGATGTTTCGATCCCTACTATGTGAAGGGTAAGGAAGCTGCTGTGTCCCCATTACACACTACTACATTTTGACCAAAAATCCGACGACCGTATTGTCGGATTTTCGACACTTCCCTGTCGCATGTACGACACTATGATTTTTTTAAGCGTCGGTGGATTTTTGTCGGTTATCCGACATCTTTCCAATCTGTCGGTAAGCAATAGCTCAGTTTACCATTGGTTAAATGTAAACCATCGGTTATCTGACATCTAGTTCATATTAAACTTTAAACTTAGCTGTCGTTTAAATGACGATAATGAAAATGTAAGCGTCGGTTAAGCGACGGTATTGAATTTTTATTTTTTTAAATCACCTATAGGCCGTCGCTTAACTGACGATAATGAAAACGTAAGTGTCGGTTAAGCGACGGTATCGATTTAAAAAAAAAAAAATCACCTACAGGCCGTCGCTTAACCGACGGCTATAAGTGTTTTAAAAAAAAAATACAAATGCCATTTCTTATATCAGTTACAAACCTCTTATCAAAATCA
>LPNX010282290.1:0-14513 GCA_001517045.1 Pseudotsuga menziesii
CTAGTTCCAATACCCAGTTTGACCAGTAACCTCTTTTAACAGCTCTCCCATGCTGTTGTCTCCATAATATAATTATTATTAATAAAATATTTTCAATTATACTCCATAACTGTTGACTCTGCTGAGTCATCAATCCCTACTTAGGATTAAGTTTATCATAATGTCTCAGAAAATTAAATAAAACAATTACATAATTTTACAAAATTGGGGTATGTGACAAGAACAGTTTAATGCTTTACCTCTATAAGCTTGGGAAACTAACTGGCATGTATAATCTTCTACTGAATTAAATTTTATGCGACGAATTTTTATTGAATACTTTAGAATTTTGATAAGTAGCACCCGAACCTCTTACCTGTAAATCTGTAAGAGAATGAAAACTTCTGCATTAGCTCGAAAGCTAAGTAAGCCCAATTTTTCATGAAAGTCCCACCTTGTGGTCGCAAAAAGAAAACAAGTCAGTAAACTAAAAAGAACTGTCCAATAAAATACACATAATGTAACAGGTAAATCAGATAATAATTTCCGTAACACACATAACTAATTAAACATTTAGTTGATTGCTTTTGTTATTTAGCTGTATTTAAAAAAATTTAAATTTTTCAGAAAATTTGGGGTTTTGACACCTTCCCTTTCTTCTTGGCTACTTCTTCATAGCTAGAAGGCTCTGCATCAATGATGTTGCTCAACAGTGTCACATAAATGGAGTGTGCTTGAGGCCTCTTTATTTATTTGAAAGTATTGTCATACTATTCTTCATCTTGGATTATTTCTCATTCCCAAGGTGGTCCTCATCGCTCGAGGTGGACCTACCATTTTATTCATATTGTTCTGAAGCTCTTTCTTTCGCCATGGTGTCTTTTACCCGGGAAGTTTCAGGTTCTTCTTCTAAATTGTCATTACTTGTTCTTTGGCATGATTAGAAACATATCATAATTTCTGAAAACATATTAGTAGTGGCAAACATATGTCACATAGCCATGCGACTGTTTTATCCAATGCTACAACATTCATCCATATCATGTATACATGCAATAACTTCTAGATGCATTCTACTCTAATGTTATTAAGTGTGTGTACTACTTTTAATACTCCAGCAAAGAGGTTTCAATCTAGATAAGTAGTAACGGAATGTAGTACAACAACATTGACTTCTTACCCATCATGTGCAATTCAGTAGTATAAATGCAAATACTTAAGCATGCATAACACATCAACTGAATATAAACAAATTCATAACCAAACAATATCATTGAATGACAATTGAATACTCATTTTTTTTTTGTGGGTAGAATCCTTCTTTAGCCTTCAACTTCATCATCTTCTTCATTCATAACAACATTCATTTCTTATCCAAATGTTAAGATGGATAAGTGGTTCTTCAAGAATTCAGTCCTTCATATTCCTCATTGCTTGAGAGATCTTATTTGAATCATGAGAGGTTGATATTCAATTTCTTTTCTTCTCTTATTATGATTCGAGCTACTTCTTGTGTTCACTCTTCCCAGAGTCTACTGAAGGTAATCAATTTCTTCTGGCACACATTCCTCGAATGAATGAATCCCATGATATTGGGAGGCCATTTAAGGTGGTTATAACAATATATTATTCTTCTTCAATTGCTTAGTCATAGAATTGAATAATTCATTTTGGTGTCTTCAAGTATGACACATGAGGGATGAGATGATATTTAATAGAATCTGCAATGATTATCTTGGCTCTATCCTTAGCCTCATCTCCCTCCGACTCTTAGAAATTTCTTACTGAAATATTGATCCACGTCAATTTATTCAAGGATCACAGAGGTATTATACGTCCATAATCGAAATTTGTAAGATTCACCAAGCCTGTCATCAAGGTGGTGTGATTAGTCATTTTGAAATCAAAACCTCAAATGTAAATAGCAAAAATATTAGATATTACCAATTTGAGGTATCCATCCGGGTTCTGGAGCTCAAAGATTTAGGGTTTGTTAGAGAAACCCTAATATTCAAAACTTGGAATTTCAAAATTATGATTTGATAGAAAGATGAGCCCCCTCAAGGAGAGTTGTCCAATGTACTCCTTTTCTGAAAACAGTGGAGGGAGATCCTAGAACATGAAGCCCTAGTTTTCTAATTTCTTCTATAGAAATGACTGAGATTGATTCTGCGGTATTGACAAAGGTTCATATCCTTAAGGTATGAAATTTCTCACAGTGATAGCTTGATAAGTCTTGTTTCCAACCCTATAGGTTAGATAATAAATGGATTCTCCAAGTGGGACTTATGTTGAGTTTCCCAAGGTGACTGTTTTGGGGACTATTCAGCATAGAGAACTTGTATGGACTTCACATGTCCCATTTAAACATTATGGGTCTCAAAAATGTACCACACCCTACCTGGAATATTTGGCAAAATTTCGTTTGGACCTTCCTAGCCCGAGATATAGCAAATCTCCCTAGGTCACCTGTTTATGACTGTATTATGGAGAAGGTTGGAATCCTAATTTGGAGGAACCAAATCTCCTGAAGTATAGATAATTTGAGGGGGGAAGTTTTACATAGTGTACAACACATATTTCCTATCATCCTACAAATAGTGTGGCTTCTGATCCTTCTCCAATATCGCGCTATAGAGAAAGTGCTAGGATTACTAAATTCAATCTTCTAGGGTTTTCAGGCACGAAACCCTAATTTCCATTAGCTACCATTGTAGCTGTATTTCGGCTGTATAGTGAAAATTATATGATTCATAAATAGATACCACCAATATATGCACCCTAGTGAGGCTAGTTAGCCTATCCCTCCTTTCTTAATGATCTGTGGAGAGAACACCTTCAACTAGGAAGCCCTAGTTCCTGCAGGTGCACAGTGCCTTCTTTCAGAGAGGCTCTAATACCATGTTAGATTTTCTTAAGATCTGATTATATTATCAAGGATATTTATCTGAAAGAATAACAAGTACAACAAAATGAATAAACTGTAAAAGATACATAAGACACAAAGAGTTTTCATTGGGGAAACCATAAAGGAGAAAACCCCGCAAACTTATTCATAATAGTAAGATGATGAAAAGCAGTAATAAGAAATGATCAACAGCTAATTTATCTTCTCCTATGACTATCTCTCTCTCTCCAACGCCTTAGAGAGTGTGTGTGGTGTTTATAAATGAGGGACATCACCTCCCTATTTATACCCTTTCAAGTCATTGACCAAATATAAGACTCCAACCTACATGTCATCTCACATGGGGCCCACTTCTCCTAGAGAGACCACAATTAGATATTACATGATGTTACTCTGGGGAATATTTCCTCAACTTATAATAGAGGTTGTACCTCAAGATCTAGACACGATTTAGACATCCTGTAAAGGGGTAACATACATCTCCAATGGGGGTACAAAAACATATAATGATAATATACATTAGAATATCTTCTAAAGTTACAAATACATCAATAGAGATGATGTGACCTAGGTACTGTATCTATGGTTTGTAAAAATCACATTTACTAAACTTAGCGTAAAGTTGGTGTTCCTATAACACATGTAGTACTATGTGGAGATGCTCCTCGTGTTCCTCTTTACTCTTAGAGTAAACTAGGATTCCGTTTATAAAGACCAATACAAATTTATCTAGGTATTTATTGAATATATTGTTCATCATACACTTAAAATTCATGGGTGCATTGGTCAACCAAAATGATATTACTACAAACTTGTAGTGGTCGTATCGCATTCGAAAGGACGTTTTATGAATATCTTCATCGTGGATCCGTACTAGAAGGTAACTGGACTGTAGGTTGATCTTTGAAAATATCTTGGCTTCTCTGACTTGATCAAACAATTCATCGATCCTAGGGAGTGGGTAATGGTTCTTGATGGTCATCTTGTTAAGTTGGAGGTAATCGATGCACATCCCCATCATACCGTCCTTCTTCTTTACAAAAATTATAGGTTCTCCCCAAGGGGACACACTAGGTTGGATATAACCCTTCTCAATTGGCTCTTGTAACAGCAAATTGAGTTCCACAAATTATGGTGCACTCATTTTTATATCTCAAAATGATATATCTTTGCCTATGACCACTTTCCCATGATTCTGTTGCATGTCGACACTTCCATGACGACACTTCATGAAAGTCACTGAAAATAGACCTAACTTAGAGGACCCATATATTGAGTTTTGTAACTCTGTTTGACCTCATCTCTACACCGTTGGAAACATATTTCAGTTATCTAAAACTTTCTAGAAGACACCAAAGTCTAAAAATTCCCAAAAGTACCCTAAAAATGATATATTTTATGCATATGCAAGTTGCATTAAGCAAACCCGCATATTGTACGTGACTTGTCTATATAATACTCACGTCTACCCTGAAAACGTGACTATTTGCATTAAAACCCACGTTTCATACACGATTATTTGCATTGCAACTCACATATGCCTACTTCATACGCGACTGATGTCTTTGCAACCCACGTATTCATGGCAAAAATGTGTTTTTCAAAGTTTGGGTGGTTTGGGTGGTTATGCAACTGGCTCCTTCAATTGTAACTACTTTTCCTTCGACCCTATCTCTTCAGAAACATATAAATAGAGGTAGGGAGGTCCATGAGAGGGGACTTGAATATTTGCATTGTTTTGCTGGAGGAATCAGGACTCTCTTTTCCCACACCTTTGCCCTAGAATCATTCTCCTTGTGTTGCAGAGCTTGGAGGCTGAGTTCCTTGGAGAAGAGAAGCAACAGAACTAGATCAAGGTTTTTCGAGGTGCCGAACTTGAAGAGAAGGTATATTTGTACTTCATTTCATGATTAATAAAGATGTGATGTCCTTCTTCTTCCCAAATCATCGTTTAATGTGTGATTGAATCTTTGTTTATGATCATATGATAATGTTAATCAGATTATTATTTCATGTTTCTTTGATTACCATTGTTTTATATGTGGTCATATTGGTTTGAGGAAGGTATAATTCATTTTTCAGGTCTCTTGGAGCGAGAGGAGCAAGATGAGCAAGAAGAGGATTGAAGGGCTACTTGGATCAACCTTCATTTGGCTAAGGTATGAACCATTCTAATATCTGAAACTTGCTTATATATACTTGCAGAACCATATGCATCTCTCTTTCAACCCCAGTACATTGATGGCCTATTAAACCTTAGCCATAGGAAAATTTCCTTTACAACACCCATGTGATATGGGGATTTTGAAGCCTCACCATGGTCTCAGTTCTATGGAAAATTCTAAGTCTCATTTTTGTGGTAATCCTAGTATTTCCTCAAGAAATACATCTTTAAATTCTACGAGAACCGGAAATTCCTCGATGTGTTTCTCTCTCTCAGCTTCTACATCCTGGATGTTTACTACAAATAGTTTGCAACCTTTACTAAAGCACTTCTTTTCTTGTAAGGAAGATATTTTCCTAATGGAAACTTTCTTAGGTAAGCCTTGAATCTTAGTCTGATTCCCTTCACTATCTATGCACAATATTGACTTGTGTAGGCAATCGAGCATGGCATGGTGTTATTCCAACTAGTCCGTGCCAATAAGTATATTGTACGATCCTAAGGGTAAAATATTTAAATGTATCTTAGAAGGGAAAACGTTCAAGTTTACTTCACAATATCTAACTATTTTGGATACCTTTCATTTCTTACCCGTGTCCAATTGTACCAACCATAGTTTCTCATGTTTAACTTTGTCTAGTTTACATGTTTCAACAATTTGAGGTGATGCATAACTTTGGCAAGCAACGAGATCAATCAAAACTGAAATAGAAGTGTTTGAAATCTTACCTTCTATCTCGACCATAGTAGCCTGATGGTATTCCTGTCGGCCATCCAAAGCTGCATAAATCCTCGATGTGCTAGCTATGTCCTCTATCATTGGTTTTTCTTGTAGGTTATGCAATACTCCATTAGTCTTGTTTTTACAATCTCCAGCATTTGATGGGATGTGGGGTAGCATTGGTTCCTCCATTTGTTGTTGGTATATTGGAATTTGGTGCAGGAACATTGTGATTTGTACCTGTCTTGTTGAAGTTCTTATTGGATCGAAAAATGTTGTTCTCTTTCATGTAAGGAGGTGGGTTGAAACCTAGTTTGCGGTTGTCCGAGAAGTTTCTAGACCTATTTCGACTTCTATTTATTTTTTCTTTCTTAGATATCCATGATCATAGCAAAGCCTAGATTTTTGTAGGGTAGTTTCTAGAGTTTTAGGCATGTCAAACTCAAACTCAATTCTCTCGAAAATTGGGAGGAAGACATCCTAAAAACTGATCTATATTCACTTTCTCATTTTTCATGTAAGGTACATAGTGTAACATATCCAAAAATATGTTAATGAAAGAATTCATGGTCATGAAACCTATCCTTAGCTCATGAAATTATTTCACTTTCCTGTTAAAGAATCTCTCAGACGTGTATTTCTCCTGAAATATTCTGCGAAAATTACTCCATCTAATTAATTTTACCTCATCCTTTTTGGTATGCTTTAGGTCTCTCCACTATCTAGCTGATTTTTCATTTAAATTATAGATGGCTAGATGATCTTTCATCTCATTAGAGTAGTTGTGTACTCATAATTATTTGATCATACCTAGAAGCCATTCTTCAGCTTTCTCCCTGGTGTTCATCTCTCCTTCATAGGTTGGGTATTTTATCTTTCTGAACTCTCCTTTGAGGTTGTCATCATTTAGTTGTTTCTTTCTACAAGGAGAAAGTGAATCATCACTTGAAAGACTATGGAAAACTCTTTTTGGAGGTTCAGGTGTGTGTTATTATTTTCCTTCTTCCTTTGGGTTGCTGGCCCGTTTATGATAAAAACAATTCTTGGATTTGTTGGTTGAATGAGTAGGCTTTCCATGCAGGCTTCCTCCCATCATGTTCTGAAGTAAATATTCATTGATTGCTTTCTACTATTTTCTTTCATTCATATTGTTCTTTGAAGCTTTGTAAGTCTTCTTACAAACTCTGTATCAGGGATGATTTTAAGGAACAATACTTATTTAAAAGTGTATAAATGTTGGTGAATATTTCCAATTCTTTTAATTTCCATGGATTTTAAATCGTTTATGTAATAAATTGGCGATTTTTAGCATGAAAAACGTTTACCCCATCAAAATTGGGTGAAACGGGGCTTCAAAAATTGCAAAATGGAGAATCTTTTTTTGCAGAAAACCCCCTAAAAATAGCCCATGGGATAAATTTCGCCCCTAAAATTATCCCTGCTCTGTATGGTTTTCAATATATCCGAACTAATTCAACCACCAGTTCTTCTTCCCATGTGGGCGTATTCAGTTTTCCTTGCCAGTTGTTATCATCTTTTTCATTCATGATCTAAAATATTCTTTAATCCTGTAGTCAAAATGTTTAGTAACAAAATAATTTTCTATTAGTTAACAAAATTTCAAATATAGTTTTGAAACATTATAATTCTACAACGACTAGTTGGTAGTGCTCAATAGGCCTCTTAGTGTTTGAAGTTGGGCTCTGATACCACTTGTAATGTCCCTAAAATTCATAAAAAAAATATTAGTCTAATAAAGTACTGAACTTCAAGGACATCCTTAAATCTATGCAGAATAAAACTTGGTTGTATATAGAACCTAAGTGTCGACAACTGCTTTCCCTCTATGTGGTCTCATGTCCGGTGATGATGTTTTACATGTTGTTATTCATTTACTTTGACATGTGTGTATATTTCATTTTCTTCTCTATTAGTTGTTTATACTTGTTGACGCTTACATTATGTTACATTTCACTTTTATTTTACATGTCTTTAAATTCGTTTATGGTTTTATTAATAAGAGGATGAATTACCTTTGTATGTCAAGGGGTGGAGTGATGGGGTTTTATCCCTTGAGGGACCACTCGGAAATGTAAGAATTGCTACTAATTAACAGTCTTACTTAGTTTGTCATGAACTAATGGAGGCTCCTAGTCTCTTATGCAGGTTAAATCATTGCTAAACTTTGTCTATAATCATGGGAAGAAAAACATCCTACATCTACAACATACATCTACACTACAGTACTCATGTTCATAGCTGGGTGAAAAGAGGACTAAGTCCTAATCCTAAACTATACCTAATTCCTATTTAAATTAGGTTCATGATGTTTAAATTATATATGTTTATAAACTTTCTTGTATACATTAATGCTAAGGTTTGAAACCTTAATGGCCTTGTAAATATATGATTTGAAACTATATGAAAAAGGGGTTTATGGTTATGGCATAGTCCATATGCCATCGAAACTTTGGAATATCATGACATTGGAGGGTTTTAAGGTTTAAACATTGGTGGGTGGTAAATTATGGAACAACAACATGAACCAAACTATATAGTTATGGGTTTTGATTTCCTTGACAGTAGTGGAAAGGGTGGTGAATTTAATGCTCCTTTGGAAGCGCAGGAAAAATGCCTCAAGATCTGGTATAGTTTTCCAAAGATTTAATTTTGTCTTTCGCTGGTGGAGGTTTGGTGGTCTCATGCTTCTGGTGCCATGCTTCCCACTCAGTAGCCTTCCTACTCTCTCGTAGGTAAGCAATGTCTTTGGTCTGCACAATGTATTATTTGGTTTGATTACGATTTGATGGAATACTCCTGATGGTTCGTGCGTTGGTTTTTCCAGGTGATAGATCGTGTATCTATCATTGCTTGAGAGTGGTGCCATAGGTTTCTTGCACAACCATTCTTTGCGTAAGCCCCAAAATTGGAAAGTCCCTTACTACTGTGTATTTGTTTGACAAAGGTTTCGAGCTGTGGGTGGGGAAATGCATCAATTAATTGTTTCTTTTGGTTGGGGTTTTGATAGATTCCTTGTATCCAAGTATGCAACTATGTGGTATTTCCATGGCTCTGTTGCATGTAAATGTTTTGGGATAAGCATTTGACTGTTCGAATATTGGCTTGACTCTCTGTATAAATTCATTGTTATACAACCATTTCTAATGGGTTTTATTTTAATTTTAATGGAAGCTCTGTGTTTATCTTTATGATGTGTTTCATTACTTATAGTGTCATTGCTTGCAATGGAACCATGGATAGTTCAACTGTGTATTTTATGCAATGTATGCTTATGGTGGTACTGTGAGGTAAAAGCGTGGATCTATGGGTTTATTAATTAATGTGGTTGGGTTTTACCTTGTGGCTATAAGCATGAATCTTGTCTCATCTCTTTAGTGTGGATATGCAGCCAATTGTATGTTTATGTTTTGACCGTGACTCATGCATTAGATGGAAAGAACGAGCTTTGTTTTGCTTGTACTATTATTTACATTTAAGTCTTGTTGGGCACCCTGAGAGGCGAAAACCTTAGTGTATAAATCACAACATTTGGTTTTGGTATTGGATCCTACAGGATTTGATCATGGGTTGTTAATTGTTTACACTGTTAGTTTGATAATTTAGTTTAGACATTCCACAAGATTCGATCATGGGTTTAATTATAACGACTCAGTTTTGAAGGTTTTTAATTATGTTTGTAAGATATTCTGATTCCATGGTTTTGTTGATGAGATTCTACTATCACGATGCATAGTGAATGACTCTGTTTGATAATTTTGTTTATGTAATTAGTTATTTTAATTCGTTGTTTATCATTCTAGTTTTTTATATGAATATATGTAATGACCTACATCCAAACCTTCGCAGGTTTCAATAGCTAGGCTAGGTTAAAATATTTGAAATGAAATATGTGAAATCCCGCAACCAATCCTGGATATGACTCGATGGTTGGGCTGGGTTAATAGTATTTAACAACATGTTTATGTTTTCATAGCATGGATTTATAGTGTTTATTTTAAATTTTTTTATTGGTGTTACGATATGAAGTTTATGGTTTACTTAAAATGTGGAAACAAACGCATATTTGTTGGAAATATGAAATCTGCCAACATCTTGAGTTTATGTTTAGAGATTGCTTTTAAGGGTTTAGGAGATTCGATCACTGGTTAGTTTGTTTCTTTCAGTTTGTAGTTTATTTGTTATTTTTAAATAGATTCTAAATTAATGAGTTTAGAGATTAGTTCCTTGGTCTGTATATTTCTAATTTATAAATAGTTTATCTGAATGTTTTGATGCAAAGTTGGTAATAATATTTTACTCTTAATTGCTATTAAGGTTTACTTTACCCAGCTTTAAGAAAACTTTGTTTAACCTTTCATTTATGTTTAAACAATATATAATAGCTAGTTATCTTAATATCTAGGGTTTAAATCTAATATATACTTTGTTTGATAATTTAAAACAATACTAAGAGAATATAGACTATAAATTCCTACCTAGGTAATAATGGCTGAGTTTAATGTTTAAGCAAATTAATCAACATGTAACATAAAATATCTTCCTAGGGTTTCTGTAGAAATAGTTAAGACTAAGACTTTGTAAATAAGTGAAAGACCTAGGTGAAGCATGCATTCAATGTGCATATTTCCAAACAAGATTATAGACCCTACTTTAATAAAATCTATAAGAACTTAGAGAAGGTAAAAACCTCATACCTATAATTTGTAGTTATTAATGGATAGAACCCTGCACACTCAAACACACATAACTAATAAGAACATAGACTTTTCTCACCCAAGATATTTCAACCGAAGAACTTGGGAACTACCACGTCCAACCCAACCATGACCAGGTACCATTCTTGGTTTCAATATGGATTCCCCCAAGTTGGTTCCAACATGAAAGTAGTCTAGAGATCCTAAAAGCAAGGATTCCTCTATCTGGAATATCAAGATGTGTACCAAATTGATTTTAGTTTTGGAAATGGTCTCCAAAATTATTAGGAAAATAATGATCATATCCCTAAGCCTTTCTTTGGATTTGATCTTTATAGACAATCTTTAGGGAAAAGGGCAGTTAAACTTCATTAGATCAAGAATCATTTATTTTCTTGAAATACTATTTTGATTGATTTATGTGAAGTTCAATAATTTATTATACTTTAACTTAGGAAATATTTTACTAATTTCTACTTTGACTCTTTTAGGATTAAATATTTATTTAATTAATTTTAGTAAATAATAACATATAGACCCTTTATCAATTATTATAGTTATTATTATTCCCTTATATTTAATATATGTACTTACCCTTTTACTCATAACATATATAAACTATATATTTATATACGTATATCATTGTTAACATTTTAGTTTAGGTATCATATAGCATGATCCCACTCACATGGTACTTTCATTAGCTTCTAATCATTTCTTTTATTAAGGACTTCAAGTAAGGTTGGTCAACTAAGTTAGGAAGCTCTAAACCTCCTTGCATGTTGAATTACCTTGTATATCATGGTAGTTCTTCAGTGCTTGATGAGACACATAAATTTGAAATTTCATTTAATCAACTTAAAAATAAGTAAGATGAGGTCGGTGTTTTATTAGAGTCGTTTTCACTCAACACAATTAATTTACTATAACTCCTTGCATTATTAAGATCCCATACTCCACACTAAAAACACAGAGCTACACTTAGTGTAATTCCAGAGCTTCTCACTCAACACTAATGCTAGGATGTACTTGTATAATACACCTAGGGATACAATGGGCAAGGATTCGATGTTCCAAAGCTTATGCTCAACACAAAAATTTCATAAATAATGTGCTCCAGAGCTGGAACTCAACACAAACATCAAAACACTCATGTGCTTTAGAGCTCACACTCAACACAAACACTAAATCATTGATGTGCTCCAGAGATCGCA
Source organism: Pseudotsuga menziesii (assembly GCA_001517045.1). Lineage (NCBI taxonomy): Eukaryota > Viridiplantae > Streptophyta > Pinopsida > Pinales > Pinaceae > Pseudotsuga > Pseudotsuga menziesii. The sequence goes on from LPNX010282290.1 coordinate 11,702, forward strand.
CTCAACAAAAGCATCAAATCACTCATGTTCTCTAGATCTTGTGCTCAACACAACATAAAAAACACTCATGTGGTCCAAAGCTTGTGCTAAACACAAAGCCTCATTAATCATGTGCGTCATGGTCCATTCCCAACACATACAATCACATATATGCTAAACAAAACCTATGAATTTTCTTATGCCCAATATATATAACAAATCATCATACTCCTGTGCAGTGGAGTCTTTCTCCCAATAAACAAAATATAAACATCAAAGAAACATCATATACAATGGAACTTATGCTCATTAGTGTTAGGTCAAAATTTGAGATGTTACTATGGTACAACCATATGGTGGCCCTTCATTATATTAATAAAGTTACAAGGATTTAAATAATGTTTTAGCAATAAGAAATATATGGTTTGTAATTATGGTTTTCCTTACCCTACGATCCATGATGGATTATGTTTCTTGGTATATTTGGTTTATATTATGGTTTTGGCATATGTGATTTATACCATGGTTGCAACGTATTAAGGCTCTTGGTATAATAAAATGCTTTGCATTACATGCCATGGTTTATACGAAGCAAAGGTTCTTGGCATTTAGGTTATAATGTATGGTTTGTATGCAATGATTACAATCTATGACTAGCTAGCCAAGATTTTTTATACTTTGTCCTTGTTTGAATTTGGAAATTAAAGTGTGACCTAGTTGCAAGTTGACAACCCATCCAGGCCTTCCACACGGATGTTGGGATACATTATCCACCATCCATCTGTCCATATTGAAGCTAGGGTTTGGACAGAGGTTTAATGTGTTTGGAAGTTGTCCAAAACCTCAATTTTCCTACTTGGTTTGTATGGGAATGCAGATATGATCTCTACTCTATTCACGATGGAAATGTACAAATTGTTTGAAATTTTTTGTGTATCTGACAAGAGCCGAAGAGATCTACTCTGTTTACCATTGAAATGTATAGGTTGTTGGTTCTTTTGTGTGGGAGACAAGAACTGAATAGATTTTCTCTGTTTATGAGTGATGATGGCGTATGGGTCTTTCTTCCTGGTTTACGCAAGTGCTAACGGCGTGATGTTTGTATCTTCCCCGACGTGTTACTAGGCTTCTTGTTTCCTTGGTGGACTGCAAAGTAGAGTTTTTCCCATGACCTTTCTCTTCAAAACTGTATGTTTAACGTGTAATGGTTTTAACTAAAACTTAACTGTTGCATTTTACTTTTGTAATGATTTAGCATTAAACAATGACTAAGTTTCTTTTGTTTGTATTTGCACACAGATGAGGGTGCTATGGAGGAGCTAAACCCATGCCCTCTCTGCAAAATGCCAAGGTAAGGTTTTTATCCCACATTTTTCTTGCATTCAATTTATTTCACAAATTTTTATGTGTTCATGGCTGTAAAAAAATTTGTGTAGGTTAAAGGTGCTGGAGAGGAAGGAAATATGGTCACCTCCTCCCAAGCCTACATTTCCAAATTCCTAGGTAAACTTTATTCAATCGTTAATTAAAATATTATTTTTGTTTATAGTTTTGAGAAGCAATAATGACCAAACCATACTTGTGGTTGTAGGTCACACTGGGTAGGAGCCGTGAGGTTACATGTGGTAACCACAGTTATTTTTAAGATAAGTTCTTGATTTTCTTTCATGCATTTGTAAAACCCTTAGGGTTTTTCCTTGCACTGAATTTGCATCCATTGCTTCGGAAATGTGATTTAGAAGTTCTGTAATGTGTTTAGTAAATTCTTGATAGGGTTTGCGTGCCATTTGGGATGTACTTACTCCCATTCTTTGATTGTTTTAACATGGGCTTTTAATGAATGCGGAATCCATCAGAGATGGTCTTACAACCACTTCTTATTATATGATTTGAATATTAATAATGATTCCTGCCCTTTGGGATGTGTGATTCCAATATTCATTTTTTTTGCTTTATTTTCTACTTGTATACTGTTTATTTTAAGAACAAATGATGTCATCATCCATGGTCTTTCGACCACAAATAAAATGATTAGTTTGATGTTAAAAAGTCTCTTTTTTTTATGAATGTGATGGAGTTGTTTGTATGCTCTACTAAGGGATCTACTTCTATGTAGATAGTGGTATCCATTACATGGAATTACAACCCTATCTTTACTTTGTTTGTTGAAATAAATAAGCGACCCATAGGTTCTGATATTACTTGTACAGTATAGAGCATTTTGTATTTTATGTAAAACTATACTGCCATCAATGAGGGATTTACGCTGGTCCTTGGGGAAAATGAAAACTTGTTTCTTGACCGGGTTTGATGTAAATGAACACATTTTTAACAGCTAGCGTATATGTTGGAAATGTAAATCGATTTGATTATATCTATAATTTATTTACTTTGTGGATAGTATAATTTTTTAGTGGGATATTCAACCTAGATATGATTTTCTCATGTGAGTCCAAAAAGGATTGTTTAATTAATTACATATTTAATTATGGATATAGCTAAAGGTTCTTGACTTGATTTATTAGGATCTTCTGAAAGTAAACTACTTTTGACTTATACATTTCATTCCTTGTTCAATTACTGTGGATATTTGGTATTTATAGTTCTTTAAATTACTTACGGATCCTCGATCCGAAATGGACGTAAATATCTGTAGGTCCATAAGGGGTCGGTTTAATATTTTATCATGGTTATTATGTAAATGGTTAATTTATTTAGATCTTTGATCATATATTTCTGTGTAAGTTTGTTTATATTTATCACAGTGTAATCGTCGAGTAGAGTTACTCTATATGGACTATTTGTAACCGATCTACTCCATACCTTAATAAGT
>LPNX010282290.1:14724-52419 GCA_001517045.1 Pseudotsuga menziesii
AATTAATACAGATACGCTTTGTATCAATGCATTACTAAATTGGTCATCTAGGAAGAAATTGGAAATAATTTGATACATATCCATTTAAGTGCAGAATTATTTTTTCCAATAAAACAGAGTTCTTAAATCTAGTATATAATTATAATCAAATAACTTCCTAACCACTACTAAACATTCAATTATAGCATAATTAGACTAATCGATACATACTAGGTCCTACATTAACCTCTTTAGATCTAGAATAAAACATTCTACAATCAATTTAAAACATATATTATGAACTCCGAACCAATGTTGGGAAAACAAAAGTGGAGAAGTTGTTCTTCCCAACCAACTCCCGTAGCAGCCAAGTTAGTTGCTCCAGAACCGCCGAGCCTGTTCGTTGAACAATAAGAGAAAAATCCTTCAATGCGCCATCTCTTGCATTCTCAAATTCAATCCATGTCCAATGATAGCTTCTGATTCTCATTGACATACTAATATATAGTATTTTGCATAGGACTTGGTCATTTATGAGTCTCCTACTCTTTAGCACACAACTAGGAGCTATGACCTGATTTTTTGGGGGTGATGCCTCCTGCATATTGAGTACTCACTCAGTGGATTCATCTACTTGTTCTTTCCTCTTGTTGTCTAGAAAACACTCTTGAACAACTATATCCACTTTTGTCCCCCCTTCAGCATATTTTATTAAAATAAAAATGATTTATTACAGAATGTTTTATTTTTGACTTTCTGCCAAAAATATTAAAATAATAAAAATAATAGTTAAAGTAATTTTCAGTAGAATTAATAATAAATTATTAATTCTCGGTACATTACACAAAGCCATACCAAGCATCTAATTTTTGTAGGAATCCTCCACTTCCAAATTTTATAATCCCAGCATTTTGGAAAAATATGTATATTTTTTTAAATGATGAAGTCATAAGCCTTTTTTCCCAAACATTTTCCATTGTAGTGCTCCCAGTCCCACAGTAGAGAATAGTGAACAGATGATAATCTAATCCTTGGTTACATTATAGGGGAGCCCATACTTGTTCCATTCCTCATCCATCAATCCTATAAGTCCCAGATCAAAAGAAGTGAGCCAAAAAGATGTAGAAGATATTGGATTCTCATTCTTGTACACTTGAGCTAAAAGTTGAATATTGATAGGGTGGAGAAAAGAGATGAATTGTTGAGAAAATACCAATGATGGGATCGATTTCAAGGTAATCTTGAATTCCCCTACCTACGTTCTAACACAGTATTTTTTCAAAATTGACAATCTCTTATACATACCTTTGCAAATAAAAGAAGAGTTGGAATATAGGCTTGGAGTATTTCAAATTCACTATGAAATAAAACATGATTTAATATATTTACTTATTTGCATTATTTTTTCTTCGACCTAGGTTTATTCCCTCCCTTTGTACACAACAAATCCTGGGATTTCCTCCCATCAAAGAAAGGCTCAGTCGGAAGCACCTGCGATGCAGATGGAGTCTCACCCGAGATATCTCTGTATGGGTAACTACCAGAACCAAGTTTCCACAGTTGAGTGGGGGATTTATCTTCCCTTGGTATTCTACCAAGGTGCTCGACCGAAGCCGGTGGGTGTAGATATTATACTAATTATGCATAATTAATATGCGACTCTATTCAACCATCAACATATACTATAACAATAAATTTGATCTTTGATCGTTGTAATTGCTTGAAAAAATGGAGGGATTTTCCAATATATACTATAGTTTATAAGTGAGAAGAAGGATTTGTTCCCACCGAAGAAACTTGGTTGGTATACCAAGGCCATGTTAGTATTTATCTCACACAAAAACTAATTAGATATTAAGGTCCAATTTTCCATTAGTTTTGACAATAATTTTGATGCAAATTATAGGCCGAGATCAGAAGATATAGAAGTATCCTACACACACTCTTCAAGGTAAATCAACCTCTATCCTTGCTGGAAAGACCAATGGTATTAGGACATGCAACCCAAGTTGAATATTAAGATAGTTTCCAGCAGTATTGGGGATAAGTCTGAAATAAAATGAGGCGTCAATCACTCAGATCTATAACAGAAGGTCTGGGCTCATTTTCAAAGGGATAAAGCAAAGAAAAAGGTAAAACTTCTTGATTCCTTATAGACAAAAGAGGGAACTTCCTAAGGAATTGATTTTGGAATTCTGACAACATTCTATTCTCAACAACACCAAGGCACAATAAGGGACGTGCTACAATTCATTTCAGAGAGATTTTAATGGGAAATTTCATAAATTTTTGGGATTTTAATTCTCACTGATATGATAGTAATAAGACAATAGAAATGCAGGTGGAGTTGTGGTATTGGTGTCAGCCATTATAGGGAGCTATTTCAGGAAAACGTTACACTCAGTAAAAGGGTTCCCTTGATGGGACATTCATTAATCCATGATATGTCATTACATACCAATGCATTCAGTGAAGGGGGTTATTCACTATTATAGGTAACGCACGATTAATATCAATTACACTCCACAAGAGGACACTTATCTTATTCTTTTCTACACACACAAGGATGAATCCTTCAACAGGAGAGAGTGTTTTTTCCTCTTCTATTCTTATTACCTTCGACATGTTTCATTTAATGATAAACATTAATGCAATATTCCATTCTCATTCTGTAAGAAACAATGAGCTTATCTTTTGAAGGTGACTGGTATTATCAAGCCTTATATTTCTTCTTCTTCCTTTATCCATGTCACATGTGACATCTAGTAGAAACATAGGAATGTGTTTTTGTTTTTTGTTTTTTATGTCCACTTTTATGCTTATTCTCTTCTACCTGTTTCATTTAATTAGAAGTGTTAAGTAATATTCCATTCATATTCTATAAGATATGGTGATCTTGTATTTTTATGATGATGATTATTTTCAATGTCATGTCCCCAATTAAATAATTTCCAAATAAGACTACTCGCAAATAATAATCCACCAACCTACTAGTTCCCTAGGTTGAGACGAAGACAAAATTTTGTAATAAGAGCCCATGGGACCCAAATGGACTTTAGTTTACCATATTAAAATTTAAATGGGTCACACAAATGATAAATTCTAATAAAATAAGGTGGCATGGTTTCATGAAGCCACTTGGAAGCTTGTGGAGCCTTTGGATGACTGCATTCCCCACACACTTGGCACGATCTTCATCCAAATTCGAACACATGGGTAATGTAACATTATTTTAGGGTGATGTGTCAAATATCATACCATGAGCCAAGGAGAGTAACTTGCGTGGAAGAGAAAGAGACTAGAAGACAAGGTGTGCCACTTGGAAGGATATTCCATGCACTCTATGACAACAAATGATGAAAGATTATATGAAAAGTATGACAAATTCAGACCTGATTGCAGACATATGACAAATATGACATGAAAAGGATAAAAATAGCAACCAAGAGGTCTATTTTTGGATTTATAGGCAGTCATTCAAATTGGAGAAAGAATCAGATCATGAAGAGGAAGACAAGTGTCATGAAAGTTACTAAATCACTATGATGAGTTGGAGAAACCCCATAGAGTGAAATTAGACCTTAGGAGGCCTCATGAAGTTAATAAAAGTATGCCTCAAGGAATAAGAATAAATTGTGATATTTTTTTAATTATAATTTGGAATCTTGGAGAGATTTTGCTTGTCCATTGCATGATGAGTGTTCACTATCCCTCCTTGTGAATCAATTTCGAGGGAGTTGTATTCGTTTCCAAGTTATTTGATGGAGAAGAAATTCATACCTATAATTGGAGCTTAATGAAGGATGTTTAGTTGCAGGTTGAAGGTATATACATTCTAATTCTCATTTATCTCCCTATTCTCTCATTCTGTCTTCTCCATTCCCCCACACTCTCATGTTGATGGCGCACTTTTTGGAGTGTTGTTTGCACTTTTCTAAGGATATTTGATGCCAAATAATGGGTATATTATGTATGTATTTGTAATATCGTCTCCATATTCTCTGTAATTCAAAATATCAGAAATACATGTATGAAAGGATTGCATTCCCCATGCTCTTGAATAACTAGTTTTCATGGATTCGGCTTCAATCTTGAAGTGGTTTTATATAAGATTTGTATGAGGAATTTTATATTATTTTTATGATTTTTTGGAAGCCATATATTATGTAAGACTCGTTACTTTAATTCTCATATTCTATTCAACTCGAAATCCAAGAAAATGCTGTGTGAAAAGCTTGCATTCTCATGCCATTGTATCACTAGTTTTCATGGATTTTGGCTTCAATCTTGAAGCAGTTTTATACCATATTTGTATGAGTTGGATGTTGTTGTGAAATATATATATATGGTGTGTTAATATTTAATTTAATTTCCATATGCTCTGTGGGTCTAAATCCAATAAAACCATATGTGGGTCTACACCCCTTATATGAGTTTTATGAAGCCGTGATATAAATATAGGATATGTTACTCTATAATTTCATGTCCCTATTCTATGTGGATCAAAATACAATAAATCCAATGTGAAACTCTTGCAATTCCATGGTACTAATTCACTAGTTTTCATGTATTTGACTCCCATACTGAATGAGTTGCATATCAGACCTGTATGAGGGGATTTATATGGTTTTTAATATTGTTTTGGAATCGATTTTTATGATTTATATGGTATATATATGTCACACCCTTATATTATCCTTTAAATCTACCTTTCATATGTCAAAATCGAGCTAGTTATGCAATTTCCCTATAAGTAATTTCACTGAAAGTTATCAAACAAATGTGGAAATATATAAACAGTTTGCATAACTAATAACCATGTTTAATTAAATTCCATGAGGTATTATATAAGTACCCATACTCTTCTTACAAATTTGGGAGGTTCGTACTTGAGTTGGGAAGCCCACTTGGCCTACGCCCTAGGGGGGATTTCATCACAACTTCCTACTAATTTTGGAGTTTTTGTTATCACACCCAAACAATGTTGTAGAGGTATAAATTCAGATACAAAGTGTAAATAAACCACCTTCGTATGTTTTAAGGATCACCATACCATTTCATTCCAAATTTGGAACCATTTGGTGAAAGTTGGAACCCTCTAGAGTCATGACTGGTTAAGCTCGAACTTTGGCCAATTTGTAATTGGAACCTATTGAAGTTATGGATGATATATATGAATTTAATAAACTAATTAATTCATATTTTGATGATACGTCAAAATAGCTTATGAAAGGGTTCAAATTGATGGCTAGCCAACTTAGGGGTAAGCTGGAAACAGGGGGTAGTAGTAGTTTCTATTATGAAGATACAAATAAGACAATTATTTTTGAAGAATTTTATGATTGGTTGTATATATTAAGACACAATAATTCAAATTTGAAGTCATTAATGAACAATCAGCAATCCACAAGTATGGACGAGACCAAGGAGCCACAAAGTTCTGTGGGTGGTGAAGTAGAAAAAATGATTACATCAAAAGGATCGAATTTCACTCCCAACTAACTTTGAAAAATATGAGTAAAAATCACATGATAATGAAGAAGAGTACCTTGAAACTATTGAATATCATTCCAAGGCACATTCTACTGTGGACATGTACCCAAGGGAATATACTGATGGATGCTTGAACTGTGAAGTGGTACCTACTGGTGAGTTCTCACAGCTCTATGTTGATGACATAGAGATTAGATTTGAGAATGTTGCTGTAATCCAAAGTTCTCATGAGCATAAATATGAATATATTGTATCAGATAATGAAGAACCAAGATCAACTTCCCCATCACCACTTGAGCTTCAAGTAGTTGATCAAATCAAGAAGAAACAAGAAGAGGAGGTTCTTGAAGAAGAACATATTTTTCTTGAAGGGTCGTTGAGGATGAATGAAAATAATATTCTAGAGGCCCTAAATAATCTCCATGGAACACATTCTTTGGTCTCAAAAATTTGTTGGAGTATGGACGATAACTATTCCATGGAGAACATTGAGAAAATTCATAAGGAAATATCCATCATCGAAGGTAATCTTTTGAATTTTCTTTCTAATAGGGATTATTTAATTGATCTTGTTGGTTTTTATCATGTAATAGCATTAAATAATGTATAATACAATTACAATCTCTCAAATGAGTTTGAGTCCACCCAAAACACACTCCAAAAATATATGGTGCAGATTGAACAACTTCAAGAGAGGTTGCAAGGGTCCTTTACAACCTCCTACATATCAAAAAATCATTCAATGGCTGAAAGCATTGATGTTATGAAGGAGTAACCCCATGTGATGGTGGAACATGTAGTAAATTTTGATATGCAGGTGCTTAGAGAGGCTACGTTCCAACAAGAAGGAAACCAAGCACTTGTTCTTGTTCAAAGGGATTACGAGTTTCCTCTTGGTGAGAGTTGTAGAGCCTTAGAGGAGGCACATTATCTCACAAAAATTAGACCATCCAATTATGGAGAATATGCATTCAAAATTATAATAGGTAAGAGTTGAAAAGAGGTAACGTTTTTTCACAATTTTTCACCCCCTACTTAATTTTCAACCACATCAATTGGGGATGAAAATTGGGTGAAAGGTTTCTCTTTTATGGTGCCACATGAAGAGTATGGACTTCCTTTCTCTCATTTTGATGATGGCGTGACTATATCACATTCTTATTTTCATTTGCAGAAGAAACCTTTATTTCATCATGATGATATACATATTCATGGGTGCATTGATGAGACTTCTTTGAGCCACTTGAAGTCTTCATGTTTTATTTTCTCCTTATATGGTTCATATTTTGGTGGAGCTTATTCATTCACTTCTTGAATGAAAGAAAACATCGCTGATTATCTTGATGCACATTATATTTTTTTGGAGTATCATTATGGGAGATGGGATCCTCACCTATGTCATTGCGGAAGATCTCATATAATACTTGATGGTTGTGTATATGGGCCACATGATGATATACTTACTTGGATGTACAAGTACTTTCATTATTCTTTGATGAGGCAATTTCTTAATGTACACTTGTATGATGTTTCTATGTTCTTTCATGATATATATTTTGTACTCATGATGTTTGGAAGGGTACAATACAAGCAAAGGGATCCGAGTATTGCTTGGTTTCAATTTTGTGGGAAACAAGCAGTAGGGGATATTGAGTCACCACTTGAGAAGGTGATTGCAATCAGAGTAGAGAATCAACAACCATGTTGGTTCCTCTTTAAAAATTTCTTGCAATATCTGAAATTCAAGTGTGGAAACTCAGTACCAACTTCAAAGAATTATACAAAAGAAAAAGGGCTAAAATTTCATAAAATGTTTTCAAAAGATGGAGTTAAAGATTATTTGTGCAAGTTTTGTTTTTAGGGATTTTATTAATACTTTTGGTGTTAGTGGTGATGTCATAGAATATATATCAATATTCATAGATACACATATATTTACTTTTGGAAACACACAATTAACCACTTACACTCATGGATGATTTTAAGGAACCATACTTATTTAAAAGTGTATAAATGTTGGCGAATATTACCAATTCTTAAAAAGACAACTATAAAATGATTGGCGATATTTTTCAAAAAATATTTTAATTTCCAAGGCTTTTATATCATTTATAGAATAATTTGGCGATTTTTAGGGTGAAAAAAGCTTACCCCATCAAAATTGGGCAAAACCGGGCTTTAAAAAATGCAAAATGGCGAATCTTTTTTGGGAGAAAAACATGGAAAAATAGCCCACTGGGCTAAAATTCACCCCTAAAATCATCCCTGCTTACACTATGAAATGAGAATTCAAGAGAGTTCTCATTTTTCTCTCTCCTAATTTTAGTAGCTATTATTACCTCCGTTTAAAAAAGGGTTGATAATAGTATCACACATTTTCATTTTGAGTCATTTTTTTGGTCCTTTGAATCATCTTTGTCGTAAAGTATTTTTTAATTTATATTTTCAAGTGTGTTTTTTAGAAATTTAACAAAATAACATACATTTAGAACCAAGTTATACTGAAAAACATATACATTTTCCAAATTTTTCTTTAAAATAAGAAATTTTTATGGACAAACTAAGACATTTTTATTGACAAATTTGTAAAACATTCTAGAAAACAAAAACATTGAAAACACTTTTCAATGGATTTTCAGAGATATTTTGTATAAAACTGATACTATTTTATATTATTTTCCAAAAAGTGGCATTCACATAAATTCAATAAAAACTATACCACATATTTGTAAATAACATATTAAAAACATTATATATAGAAATTTTATTTCTAAAATAAAGTATGAATGTCAAAACATTACTAATATATCTTATCAAAAAGTTGTCAAATTTAACATTTTTTCAAGACATGAAACTAACCATCAATATGAGGCCGAACAATATTTTAATCGAAATTGGAATTTTCTGAGCTTGGCTTCCTTCAGGAACATCAATGTCGTTTTCCATTGGGTCTTCTATGCCTACAATATGCCAAAAGTGGTCCTTTCCAAACATCCCTCCTAATGGGGGTTGATTTTATTTTGACATATTCACCACAAGTGTTTCATTGAAATTAAAAAAAGTACATTAAAAAAATCACGTCGATATTACATTAAGAAAAATAAAATAAAAACTACCCCCCACACCCCCCCCCACATAATATTAAAAAAAATAACAAAATTTTAAAACCCCCCTAACCCTAACATCAACATTACTTAAAAAACAATTAAAAAATTTAAACCCCCCCCAAATTACATTTAATAAAATAAAAATAAAAAATAAAATCCCCAAACTGTAATGTCCCTTTTTAAATTTTTACCAAAATGCCCAATTTTTCAAATTTTTCAAATTTTCCACAATTTTGGCTCTTGACTAGTTTTAGTGTCTTGGTCTCCAAATCAACCCAATTTCTCCCAAATATTTAGAGAATGTGTATGAATGATATAATAAATTAATTATTATGTTCATGGATGTATTATTTCCCTCCAATCACTGTGTATGTATTAAATTATGAACAAGATAGATGATTTTACTGGCAATTTTGGGCTTAAATCCCGCCCAGGGTAAGTGGTATAAAAGGATTCCCAAATGTGCAGAAACCCACTCAAATTATTAAATTTAAGTAGGGTATGTGTAGAATGCATTATCATATTCTCATATGCATAACCAACCAACCTCCCATGGCTGTTAACACTTCTTTCAATCAGATATAAAAAACTAGTTTTGGACCCTTAGGGAAATGAGGTGTAGTTTGCTCCAATTGCTATGAAATTTGACCCAATGGAAAAAAATTATCAGTTACTGAACATGAAACCCATAATATAATTTAATGACAGTCGATTCGTTCATAAATCATCAATATTTTATACATCCATTCGAATCCATCAAGATTACAAGAGTTTACAACAAGGTAGTCGGGAAATGGCACTGTTTCTTCATTATTGAGAAATAATACATACGATTTCTTGGCATTTATACCTGAGATATTTATAAAATTAAATAGAATATAATTTACATCAGAATAAAAAATACTGGAGCAAAATAATCTCTCTCAAAGAGATGAATATCTCATCAAGTGCGCCTCACTCCATAGAGCTGGAATATGGTGAGAAAACTTGAGATGAAAGGAAGAACAAACTGAAATTGATATGTCCATGAGATGCTGTATCTTTCACCTATAACTTATGAATCCATTTAATCTCCTTGAAATACCTGAGTGGCCTCTCCAAACACCAACTAGGATGGTAATCTTTCACGCTAAAAATTGGCTAAGGCATGAACTAGTAATCCACTAGCTCTCTCTCTCTTAACAATAACAATTTTCACAAATGATCAAAATGGACTTATCATGGATGATCCATGAATTTTATAAATATTATTGGTATTATAAGTTTCCAAATCCATCCATAAAATAGATCCAATTCCAATTGGTGTGGCTTCTCATGCTATGCCATGTGGCCTCTCTTTTCACCTTCCCTCTTCTCCCAAATTCGAGTAGGAGCCTCTTGGCCTTCTCCAAATCGCATGAGCACCATAAAAAAATCTCTATTCAGGTTTGCATGTCAGATATTTCATATTTCAGCCTTCTTATATGACTTGTGTCATAATTTTCATAGAATCTCCATCATTGGTGTCATAGATGTCATAAATGTAAGGGGAATCTAGCCAAGTGTCCATGAAACTCCCATTTGGATCTTCCTCTCCCCATGTAAAATGCAATTAATCCCAAATTTGAACTATGAAATATATGGAAAAGTATATTAACCTTATAATCCATACAAAAAATTAGGTTTCCCATAGATTCGAGATTGCAAGAGGAGGATGCCATTTAACATAGGAATTCTAGCTTGAGTGGGCCCCATAGTCTCCATGTATCTCCATTCTCTATAGCCATTTCATTTTTCACTTGAATTAATTTAATTAACTCCATTAAATAAATATTTATTCATTATAATGTCTAAAAACCATTTATTAGCTCCCTTATTAACTTCCCAATGTTTCCACCCAACCTAGGGAACTAGTAGGATTGATGGAATTTTCCTGCTGTGCAATTATTTGAATGGGGACATTACAGTCCTCCCCACCCAATATTGCTTGTCCTTAAGAAATTTCAGATTTGGATGCTGAAAACTATTCTCCTCTTCCCATGTGGAATATTCACTTGGTAGATCCTTCCATTGCACCAAGTATTATTTGATTGTTCTTCTCCTCAATCTTCTCTCCCTTGTCTTCAAAACCTTTTCTAGAATAAGTGTGAGCTTTCCTTCATCATCAAAAGAGGGAAGTGTATCTGAAATGAAATTTTTTTGAATAATATATTTCTTGAGACAAGAAACATGAAATACATTATGAATTTTACTCCCTTTTGGAAGATCCAACTCATATGTTACTTCTCCAATCTTCCGGATTACCTTGTAGGGCCCATAGTATATTGGCTTTAGATTTTCTGCTCCATTACTTTTGAGAGATGTTTGTTTGTATGGCTGAAACCTAAAATACACTAAATCATCAAATTGAAAGTTCCTTTCCTCTCTATGTTTATCTTCATATTGCTTTTGCTGATTTTGGGCGACCTACAAATTGTCTTTTAAAAGCTTTAAAATTTCTTGGCTTTCTTCCACCCAATATTTAGATTTTGGATATATAATATCACCAAATATCATATTAGAAAATTTAATTCCATGATAACCATATAATTATCTTAAAGGAGACATCCCTATTGACATTTGAAAGGTGGTGTTGTAGCAAAAATCACCCAAGTGTAGCCATTTTTTCCAAGTTTTTTGTTGTTCTCCCACATAGTTTCGGAGGCACCCTTACAACCATTTATTCACCCTATTTGTTTTTCCATAAGTTGGGGATTCTAGATTGTACTTGCAATCAACTTAGTGCCCACCAATATGAAAAGTTCTTTCCAAAAAGCACTCATGAATCTACCATCTCTATCACTCACAATGCTCTTGGGGAACCCATGCAATCTGAAGATTTCTTTGAAAAAAAGGTCAGACACTTTTGCAGCACTAAAATAGGATGTAACAAAAAATAAATGAGAAATATTATTCAATCTATCCACTACCACATAAATGCAATCCTTTCCCAAATATTTGGGCGAACCGGTGATGAAATCCATCGATATATTGTCCCATTTTTTATCTGGAATGGGCAATGGTTGTAATAAACCAACTGGGTATGTGAGTTCTGGTTTAATTTTCTGACACACCTTACATTTATTCACATACTTCTGACATATTCCTTCAGTCCCTTCCAATAGAACATTTTTCTTAGTTGCCTATAGGTTTTGAAGATCCCTGGATGGCCTACTAGCGGGGAATCATGTGCTTCCTGTAAAACTTTGTACTTAAGCTCTAAATATTGAACCAAATAAATTATTCCCTTATAGTATATCATCCCATTCAAAATTATATATTTATTATCTCCCATGATTCCATCTAATACATCACAAGCAAACTTATCTTTGGCATATTCAACTAGTAGCATGTCTTTCCAATTTTTAGCAATGTCCATGAGAGAAAAATAAGGTCTTCGAGATAATGCATCTGCTACAATGTTATTATTTCCTTTCACATATTCAATATCAAAATCATAATCTTTGATCTTTCTTACCCACTTTTTTTGCCTTTCGTTTACATCCTTTTGTGTAAGGAAGTGTCTTAGACTATTGTGGTCAGTTTTCACCACAAACTTGTTGCCTACCAAGTATTATTGGAATTTCTCCAAGGCATGCATGATGGAGAACATATCTCTGTCATATATGGAGTAAATATTTTCATGAGGCTGCAACTTTCTGTTCTCAAAGGCTATAGGGTGTTAGCCTTGCTTTAGGACAGCCCCTACTCCTCCACTCGAGGCATCACATTCAACAACAAAAGGCTTAGAAAAATTAGGTAATGCAAGTATGGGAAAACTACTCATTACCTATTTCATTTTTGGAATTCCTTTTCAGCCTCTTAATTCCACTTGAAAGAATCCTTCTTAGTCAAAACAGTGAGTGGAGAAGTCAACTTGGAGAACCCTTTCACAAACTTCCTGTAGTATGTACATATTCTAATGAAGCCTCTTAATTCTGTGATGTTTTTTGGTGATGGCCATTCTAAGATAGCCCTGATATTTTCCATGTGCACTTTCACTCCATATTTCCCAATAACGTGCCCAAGGTACAATATTTCTTTCATCCCAAATTCACATTTAGACATCTTAGCATACAAATACTGCTCTTACAAAGTTTTCAACACAATCTCTAGGTGTTGCAAGTGCTCTTCCCAAGTTTTACTGTAAATGAGAATATCATCAAAGAAGACTAAAACAAAAATTCTAAGCTGATTGAAAAATATTCTATTCATACATTCTTGAAATATATCTGGAGCATTATTCAACCCAATGGCATAACAAGAAACTCAAAGTGACCATAATGACATCAAAAATCAGTCTTTTGCACATCTTCCTCCTTCATCCGAATTTGGTTATAACCAAATCTAAGGTCAATTTTGAAAAGTAATTAGATCCAAATAGCTCATCCATGAGCTCATCAATCCTAGGAATATGATATCTATTCTTGGTGTTCTTCTTGTTCAAAGCTCTAAATTCTATACACGTCCTCAAAGTTCCATCTTTTTTCTTTACCAACACTACTGAAGAAGCATAAGGACTAGAGCTTGGTCTAATGAGTTCCAACTCTAAGAGTTATTGAATGTCCTTATAAATATCATATATGAACTTATTGGGATGTCTATAAGGTGGTATGTGAATGGGTGAAGTACCCTCCTCCAAAATAATGTTATGCTCAACCCCCCTATCAATTGGTCTACCATGTGGAAGATCTCTGAAAACTTTTTCATATTTGTGCAAAAGTTTCTCTATCTCCTTTGGGTGTTTAACAAATATGATTTTTGGCTTAGGAGAGGTTATATAACATTCATCATCACATTTTATATCACCATGATTCAATATAGATCTCATACTATTGCAATTTACTACATGTTTTGGGTAAGTGTGCTACCCTCTCACAACCCTTAGTACACCTGTTGAATCTTGAAATTTCATTTCAGGAATTTGATAATTTACTGAATTATCTTCTATAGAGTACAACCATTGCACTCCAAATACTGAATTATTATCAGCAACATCAACCACATAAAAACTATCAACAAAATCATAGTTACCTATGATGACTTGCAGCTTTGGAACCCATGTGTTGTATTGCATTGTGGTGTGACCTAGAATGACAACTGTGAAGCGATATAATGGTTCACTTGGTATATTTATTTTGTCCACCATATCTACATCAATTAAATTATTTTTAGATCCTCCATTTACCAAAAATGAAAATCTTTGTCCCAATACCACACCATTGCATCAAATAGTGCGATAGCAAGGCACTGTTGAAAGTACTGCCATTCTTGCTTTGTCCAGTGAAGGATGATTTTATTCTTGTTATTATTCTTCCGCTGATATCTCATATGCCTCATATTGATCTAAAATGTTCCCTTCTACATCCATAACCCATTCATACTCATCATTACTAGAAAATAATTCTATGTATTGAGCTTTTCCTTTAGCACATTTATGTCCCGCTGTCCATGGTTGGAAGCATGTGAAGCACATTTTTTTCCTTCGAAGTTCATCCCGGTTTGTCCTTCTTTCTTATTATTTTCAGATGTATCTCTTTTCCAAAAATTCTTATCAGTTGCATCCTTTTTCCAATACTTTCTTTCAAATCTGAAGTTAGGCTTGGGAGGAAATCTTGTTCTAGGAAGCACATTTTGAAGATCTCTAGTAAAGCTCATTGCATCATTTAAGTTAGTAGGATTGTGGGATTTGACCAAACATTTTAAGGGGTATTCCAAACCTTTATTAAAAAACAATACTAACCTTCCCATATATACATTAGACACCTTAAATTATAATCTTTGGAATTCGAACAGATACTCAATATGAGTCCCTACCTGCTTCAATTGTGCTAGTTCTTTGAAAGACAATTCTGGATCTTTTTTTCTCAAACATTTCTAATACCTTGTCAACAAATTCCCCATATGTTTTAAACTGATAATGACCCAAGTTTTTCAATACATGGAACCACCATTCATTGGTATCTCCATCTAAGTTCCAAATATCCATTTTTAAAACATCTTCTTCCACCATTGGATTCAACTGAAAAATACACATCCAATTGTTGCACCTGTGTGTTAGCAGAACTTTTAGATGAAACATCAAAAGTAGGAAGTTCCACTTTACCTACAGCACAATTAAATTATTTTTTTTGTGTGTAGAGACTTATTTTCCTCCTCCTTTTTGAGTTTGTTTGCCATGGTGAAGTACTGCTCAAATGTTATACTTCTCCTACACTCTTCATCCAATTTAGCCCATTCTTTTGTTATTGTATCAATTTCAAATTGAATGTTAGTATCTTATTTGGGAATAATAAATTTAGGTGCAGTAGGACTTGGTGTTCTCTGAAATTCATGGGGTCTTTTATTAGGTCTTGTTCATGAGAAAATGTTCTCACCCATTGTCTTCTTTTCTGCTGATTGTGAACTACCACTATCTCCTATTATCCCTTTGCTTCCCAATTGATTGGCCATCAATTCGAATCCTTTTGCTATCTGTTGGGTCATGTCCTTGGATATTTCTTCAAACATGGTTTTTATAATTTTTATATACTCCATTTTCTCCTTAGTGTAGTCTTCTCCCTCATGAGCCATAGCTTTAGTCAAAGGTACCTTTTTTCTTCTAGTTCTTCTTCTACAAGTCGAGCACCTTCCAATTCAGATTCTAAGGGTGGTGGTTGATTTATTTGACTCCTTTTTAACACCATTAGGTTCCAATACCATGCTATGATACCACTTGTGATCTCCATTTTTTATTTTTTTACCAAAATGCCCAATTTTCCATTTTTTTCATAATTTTGGCTCTTGACTAGTTTTAGTGTCTTGGTCTCCAAATCAGCCCAATTGCTCCAAAATATTCAGAGAAGGTGTATGAATGATATAATAACTTAATTATTATTTTAAGGGATGTATTATGATCCTCCAATAACTTCTACAATCTTGTACTAAATTATGAACAAGCTAGATGATTTTACTACCAATTTTGGGCCTAAATCCCCCCCGGGGTAAGTGGTAGAAATGGCTTCCCCAATGTGCATAAACCCACTAAAATTATTAAATAAAATCATGGTATGTGGACATTACATTATCAGAGCTAATATTCATAACCAATAGACCTCCCATGGCTGTTAACACTTCTTTCAATAAGATATAAAAAACTAGTTTTGGACCCTTGGGGAAATGAGGTGTAGTTTGATCCAATTGCTATGAAAATCGATGCAATGGCTACAAATTATTAGTTAATGAAAATTAAATACATAATATAGTTTAATTACAGTCCATTCATTCATAAATCATCAATATTTTGTACATCCATTCGAACCCATCAAGATTACAAGAGTTTACAACAAGGTAGTGGGGAAATGGCATTGTTTCTTGATTATTGATCAATAATACATGATATTTCTTGGAATTTAGACCTGAGATATTTATGAACTTAAATATAATATAATTTACATAATATTACAAAATACGGGAGCAAGATAGGCTCCCTCAAAGAGATGAATATCACTCCATAGAGCGGGAATATGGTGAGAAAACTTGAGATGAAAGGAAGAATAAGATGAACTTGATATGTACACAAGATTCTGTATATTGAAACTGTAAATTATGACTCCATTTAAGCTCCTTTAAATACCTGAGTGTCCTCTCCAAACACCAACTAGGATTGGAATCTTTCACCCTCAAAATTGGCTAAGGCATGAACTAGTCATCCACTAGCTCTCTCTCTTCACAATAACAATTTTCAAAAATGATAAAAAGGGCCTTGTAATGGCTGATTCCTGAATTTTATAAACATTATTTTTATTCTAAGGTTCCAAATCCATCCATAAACCAAAGAAAATTCGAATTGATGTGGCTTCTCATGCTATTCCATGTGGCCTCTCTCTTCACCTTCCCTCTTCTCCCAAATTCGAGTCGAAGCCTCTTGGCCTTCTCCAAATGCCATGAGAACCCTCTAATATTCTCTATTCAGGCATTAAATTTTATATATGACATATTTAAACCTTCATATATGATTTGCGTCATAACTGTCATAGAATATCCATCATTGGTGACATAGATGTCATAAATGCAAGGGGAATCTAGCCAAGTGTCCATGAAACTCCCATTTCTCTCTTCATCTCCCCATGTAAGTTACAATTCATCCCATGTTATACCTATGAAGTATATGGACACATATATTAACCTTATAATCCATCCAAAAACATTAGGCTTCCCATAGATTCAAGATTGCAATAGGAGGATGCCATTTAACATAGGAATTGTAGCTTGAGTGCCCCCCATAGTCTCCATGTGTCTCCATTCTCCATAGCCATTTCATTTATCACTTGAATTCATTTAATTAACTCCATTAAATAAATATTTATTCCTTCTAATGTATAAACACCATTTATTAGATCCCTTATTAACTTCTTAATGTTTCCACCCAACCTAGGGAACTAGTAGGATTGGTGGAATTTTCCTGCTATGCAATTATTTGAATGGGGACATTAGACTAACCCCCTAAATCCCCACAAAATTGAATTAAAAAACATTAAATTAAATGCACCCCGTAACCTCCTAAACTACGCTCACCACATTGCATTAAAAAAAAAATAAAAAAAAATATACCCCTAACCCTTAAACATTAGGCTTCCCATAGATTTGAGATTGCAAGAGGAGGATGCCATTTAACATAGGAATTATAGATTGAGTGGGACCCATAGTCTCCATGTGTCTCCATTCTCCATAGCCATTTCATTTATCACTTGCATTCATTTAATTAACTCCATTAAATAAATATTTATTTCTTCTAATGTCTAAAGACCATTTATTAGCTCCCTTATTAACTTCCCAATGTTTCCACCCAACCTAGGGAACTAGTAGGATTCATGGAATTTTCCTCTCATGCAATTATTTGAATGGGGACATTACACTAACCCCCTAACTCCCCACAAAATTTCATTAAAAAAAAATTACATTAATTATTCCCCCTAACCCTTAAACTCCAAACCGCCCACACAAAATTAAATTAAAAAACTATAAATAACTTTATTTTATAAACCCTCTCCCTAACTCCCCACAACATTAAATTTAAAACAATATTAAAAAAAAATTAACCCCCTAAACCCCTCAACACCCCCCTAAACATTATATTACAAAAAATACAAATAAAAAAAATGATCACCCCTCCCGTCTCCCTCCTCTGTTCCCCACAACCCTCCTCCTCCCTGCCCCTCCCTTATCCCCATCCCTCCTCCCTTCCCCACAACCCTCCTCCCCCCTCCTCTTCCTTGCCCCTCCCGTCTTGTTCCTCTCTCCTTCCCTCCCTTTGTCCCTCCTCCACCCTCATTCCCCTCCTCCTCCCCATGCCCTCCTCCGTCCTCCCTTCCCCGCATCCCTCCACCCCCATCCTACCCCTGTTCCTCCCCCCCTTCCTCCTCCCTCCTCCCACATTCCTCGCACCCTCCTCCCTTCCCTACACCCTTCCTTCACCTCTTCCTCCTACATTGAGCTCTCTTGGGTGCCAAAGTTTCACCCCTCACGAGCACACGTGTTTATGAGAATCACATCGCTTGTGCGGGGTGGCCCTGTAGTGCCCACACGAGCTCAATAATGGAGGAGGAGGGGGAGGAGGAGGTGGTGGAGGAGCATAAGAGGAGGGGGGAGGAGGGGGGAGGAGGGGGGCAGAGGGAGGCAGAGGGAGGCAAGGATTGGAGGAGGGAGGAGGGAAGAGGGAGGAGGGGGCAGAGAGGAGGAGGGATTAGGAAGGAGAAGGGGGATGAGGGTGGAGGAGGGACGCAGAGAAGGGAGGAGGGAGGATGAGGGAGGATAAGGGAGGAGGGAGGAAGAGGGGGAAATGGGGAAGAGTGGAGGGATAAGGGATAAGCAGAAGGTGGTTGGGGGAGGGAGGGAATGGTTGGGGGTTTGATATTTTTTTATTTTATTTTATTTTTGTTTTGTTTTTTTTTAATATAAAAAATTAATTATAATAATTTTTTTTAATGTAACGTTGTGAGGCGTTAAGGGTGGGGGAGTTAGAATTAAAAAATAAAATCAATGCCATGATGTTGGGGTTTATGGGGGTGTTTTATTTATTTTTTAATATAATGTTGTTGGGGGATTTAGGGGGTTAGGGGGGGTGTTTAAATTTTTGTTTTGATGTAATGTAATGGGGTGGGTCACGGGGTCGGGGGTTGAATTTTTTTATTTATTATATCCAGTCATTCATCTGCAGAAAATATAGATTCCGATGGGGTGTTAGATTCCATGGATGAGTTTGAATAATTTCACATTAAACATTTTAGATTTTTTTATTAGTATGATGTTTGTAATTGAATCTCTAAAGGAGTTTTTTATCATTTATAAGAATACTTTGTTCTTGTAGGGTCTAATATATGATTTCATTATGAATCACATCATAATTTGTTTGATTTTAAATGGTTAGAGTGGTGAAATTATTTATCAAATATTTGTTTTTGTTTAATATGCAAGTTTCAAAAAAGTCGTAATTTATCTCTTGAAGAAAAAAAATATTTTTCCAATTTAGGGGTTGATTTCAATTTTTTGGTAAACAACATTATGGCATGTTTATTCCATGGCACTATTTTTTACCATGAAAAAAAAAAGTGTATACTGGTATCAACATGTTTCTATTTGGGGGGTGTTTTTGGTGTTTTTTATGCAAAAATCATTAATTTTATGGCTAGAATTATTGTTGTTCGTATAAAATTCTCGTTTCATAGTATAAATGGTTAATTGTAGTACATGAGTACCACTACTCAAATTGCAGCTAAGGTTTGAAGAAAATTTTTGGAAGGAAAGAAGGTTATTCAAAATCCATGTTTGAAATTTCCTGGTGATAAGCAATATTGAGTGGGGAGGACTATCATGTCCCCAATTAAATAACTTCCAATTAAGACTACTTGTGAATAATGTTCCACCAACCTACTAGTTCCCTAGTTTGAGATGGAGACATAAATTTTGTAATAAGGGGCTATGGGACCCAAATGTACTTTATTTTACCATATTCACATTTAAATGGGTCACATACATGATAAATGCCAAGAAAATAAGGTGGCATGGGCTCATGAAGACACTTGGAAGCTTGTGGAGCATTTGGGGACTAGATTCCCCACAGACTTGGCATGATCTTCATCCAAATTCTAACACATTGGTAATGTAACATTATTGGAGGGTGATGTGGTATCAAATATCATATAATGATCCAAGAAATTCGAATAGGTAAAGGAGAGTAACTCCCATGGAAGAGGAAGAGACTAGAATACAAGTTGTGCCACTTGGAAAGCGATTTCATGCACTCTATGACAATAAATGGTGAAAGATTCTATGACAAGCATGAAAAATTCAGACTTGATTGCAGATATATGAAAAATCAGGCATGACAAGGCTAAAAATAGTCACCAATAGGTCGAATTTTGGAGTTATAGGTATCCATTCGAATTGGGGAAAGAATTTGAGCATGAAGAGGAAGACAAGTGTCATGAGAGTTACTAAACCACTATGATGAGTTGGATAAATCCCATGGAGGAAAATTCAACCTTAGGAGGCCTCATGAAGTTAATAAAATGATTTCATGAGGAATGAGAATATATTTTGATCATTTGTTAATTTTCCTTTGGCATTGTCCATTGCACGGTGAGTGTTCACTCTCCCTGCTTGTGAATCAATTTCGAGGGAGTTGAATTCATTTTCAAGTTGGTTGATGTAGAGTTCATTAATACCTATCGTTTTATATTAATGAACGAGATTTAGTTTCAGGTTTATGTTCTATATAGCATAATTCTCATCTATATCCTATTATCTCATTACTTCTTTTCCATTGCCCCACACTCTCATGTTGATGGTGCACTTGTTGGAGTGGTAGTTGCACTTTGCTTAGGATATTTGATTCCCAAGCTTGGGTATATTATGTATGTCTCCATAATATCATCTCCATATGATCAGTAAGTCAAAATATCATAAATACATGTATGAAAGTCTTGCATTTTCTATGCTCTTGAATAACTAGTTTTCATGGATTTGGCTTCAATGTTGAAGTGGTTCTATATCAAATTTGAGCAGGAATTTTATATGATTTTTATGATGTTGAGGAAGCCATATATTATTTAATACTCAGTACTTTCATTCCCATATTCTATTCAGTTCTGAATACAAGAAACTCATGTTTGAAAATCTTTCACTCTCATGCCATTGTATCACTAGTTTCATGGATTTTGGCTTCAATCTTGAAATAGTTTTATACCAGATTTGTATGAGGGATACTATATGAGCTGGAAGATGTTGTGACATAAATATATGATGTGTTACTCTGAAATTTCATTTCCATATCCTCTTTGGTTCTAAATCCAATAAATCCATATGTGAAACTCTTGCATTCACATGGCATTGAATCACTAGTTTCCATGACTTTGGCTTCAATCTTGAAGGAGTCTTGTATCATATTTGTATGAGGGATGTTATATAAGTTTGAATATGTTGTGATAAAAATATATGATTTTTTACTCTAAAATTTCATGTCCCTATTCTCTGTGAGTTGATATCCAAGAAATCCATTTGTGAAAGTCTTGCATTCCCATGTCATTGAATCACTAGTTTTCATGTATTTGACTCCCATACTAAATGATGTGTATACCAGAATTGTATGAGGGGATTTATATTGTGTTTAATACTATTGGGGAATAAATTTCTATGTTGTATATGGTCTCTATATGTCACATCCTAATATCAGACTTTAACTCTACCTTTCATATGTCAAAATCGAGCTAGTTACGCAATTCCCCCATAAGCAATTTCATGAAAAGTTATCAAACGAATATGGAACTCTATAACCAGTTTTCAAAACTAATAAAAATGTGTAATTAAATTCCATGAGGTATTATATCAGTCCCCATACTCTTCCTACAATTTTTGTAGGTTCATACATGATTTGGGAAGCCAAGTTGGCCTACACACTAGGGGGGATTTCATCGCAATTTCCTAGTAATTTTAGCATTTTTTCCATCAGCCCCAAACAAGGTTGCAGATGTATAAATTCATAAACAAAGTGTACATAAACCACATTGGTATGTTTTAAGGCTAATAATACCATTTCCTTTCAAATTCGGTACCATTTGGTGAAATTTGGAACCCTCTAGAGTCATGACTACTTAAGCTCGAATTTTGCCCAATTTGCAATTTTCTCCAAAATTACAAAAAAGAGACAATACATTCAAGAATTCCATTTCATGTTCTTCTTTATCCCTTGTCACATGGGATTCCTAGTAGCAACATGGTATCTATATAGTTTGTTATTGATTTTTCAATTGTGTACATAATATCATGATGGTAATGCAAAGATCTTCTCTTTTGGTAATCAAAGGAACGCTTTATGTGGAGTATGGGATAATCTGATAATACTTGGTATTATTATGTATACGATTTGTTATTTCTCTTTATTTGTATAATCAGATTTAACAATCTACTTTTTTCTTTTTCTCTCCTCTATCACCCAACTACTTTAGGCACTCGTCCAACCAAGGAGAAGGAGAGTGTTTTTCCATTTGTGCAATCATTTTTCTTGTTTTTTTTACTCATTTGAAGATCATATCTACAGCACCATAGAGTATTTTCTTCTGTAACATCATATTACATGAGATATTGTGTCTTTTGTTTTATTAAGTGTTTTTCTTCCTTTTTTCTTGTTGGTTTTATGCCTAAAGTTATATTTGAGTAGGTAGAAATCTTATTTGTTTTCTAAAGTTTTATTTTGTCATCTAAGTTTACATCACAACCTTATAAATCCTAGGGAAACCCCCTTTTTACCGTCATGCAATAATCTGAAGTGAGAAGAAATAAACCATAGTGACATTGGGTTGATTTCTTATTGTTAAATGTGAAACTCTATGCTATTTTAAGAAGAACATACTCAAGTCTATTCATATCCTAAATTGCAATGTATCAAAATTTTAAGAAAATAAAACTATGAAGAAAGGAAGATTATTCATCATGATTGTTGGTTGTATGGACTACTTGTTCAGGTTTGGATTTTAAGAAGATGAATATATAAAGAAATGAAGATGATTCATCATGATTGTTAGATGCATAGACTTCTTGTTGAGGTTTTGAGTGTGGAAATCTAGGGTTCAACCGAATCACAAGTAGAATCACTATTCGTGATTTCCAAGTCCTTGAGAAAAGAAAATAGTGTGCATACGATATGGATCTACAAAGAATATTTTACAAAGATTCAAAATTTAAACTTCTTTGAGCTCGGGACTTGACATGATGGATTCAGGGTGGCCATTATGGAAACAACATCTTATCATAACATAAGAGACCATAATATATAGCAATATATTTATGTCTCTTAGAATGAATAAATATAAACAGATTGGGAAAGGGTGTCTAGTTAGCTTACTATGTATACATAGTAGGAGATCATTGATCTTACAATGTTTCTAGGTACCAAATTCATTTTCATATCAGTATATACATGCATCAAACCAACACATAGGAACTCCCATGGATATCATTGGCCTTTGAGTCGATATTTTGGCACCATTTGGATGTTTTAAATTCTAGTTATGGTTCTGAAGGCCCTAGACATGGTTTCATAAGGAAATTCAATCCTTAGCCCCTAAATAAGGATTGTAGGTCTAGCATGATAGTAACATCACCTCAAACCATAAAATGACCTATAAATGGTATTTTTTCCACCTAGGAACAATAATGATGCTTTGAGGAACCTTTGTATAGCTTGTGATCCTTAGTAGGAACCATGAGAACCTACTTCTTCACTCTTACAACTATACACACACCCAAGTTACACCAATTTCCAAATTTACTAAAAAATGCCACTCATAACTAAAAATTTCCTTGTATAGGAACTTTGTGGTGTTTTAAGGCCTCCTACATGTTGCATGGGATATAAAAGAAACTATTTGCACCTAAGTCCTTGGTTTGGCATTGAAAAATTCCATGAGGCCATAAGACTCATCCACTCTACACCAAATGTCAAAAGTGTGCATGTGTGTCACTTGTAGGGAAATAATTCCTTCTAGAATGCATTAAGGTTAATTTGGGGCCATGTGCATGATCCATGAACCCTAATGGAAACTCTTAGGGCATCTATATCATTTGGTCCTAAACCATGGTCTCGATAGGATAGAAAATGATCAAGTGAAAAGGACTCCAATAGGTGAAAACCTCCTTAAAATCTATAATAACCAAATAGAAATGGCGTCAAGGGAGCGATGACCTACTTTAAATAATGCCAAATCATCTCCCAAGTTGAATGACCCCACCCAATAGCACATAAATTCTCCAAACTAGCAATAAAGGATCCAAGGAGCTGAACACTTACAAAAATTATGAAAGAGATGTCAAAGACACAAAACGTCCTACAAAAGTGTTCTAAAAGGAATGCGGGGATACCTCCAACGATTAGGCTCTCAACTGATCCACATAATTCATGGTCCAATGTGATCATCACCTAAATATAAAGGGATACTTCTAAAGGGAATTCCACAATTTTTTTTTACAATTTTATTGCTTCCTTTGTCCTCTAAGTTGTCAATAATCTCATGACTAAAGTATAAAGAATAAGATAACTAAGGAATCTATCTATTTTTCTACAAGGTTAATTTGACACATATTTAAGTTATATTGGATTTTTCGTCATTCACATGTTGCAACAACGATCTCCGAAAACATTATCCTCCTATATTGCCATGATTTAATATTTTTAGTCATATACCAAGAGGAGTAGCCACCTGGAAGTTTGAAGAGTTGCAATGTGTGTAAAACCTCTAGATAGGAATGGGCATGCTAATTATTTCGTAATTATGAATAAGGATTGGTGGATAGTGGAAACTGGAAAATATTATCAAATCTAAACTATATTTCAATCTTAGTTGCCCTTATGTTTCATCTATATGATTGTTATCCATAGATGTATCATCAAATATAGAAATCAAGCACACCTAAATAATGTGAAATTTTAGGGTCAATGTCAATGGACAATTATAGTAGATTGGGAAAGCTTGTTTAACTAGGAGGAAAAAAAGATTCATCCTTCTGTTACCCTCTTGTCTGGACCTTCATAATGAAAAAATATTGTCTTGCATTATGGAAATGTTAAATGAGATGAATAGGAATAACATTTTGTTTTCTTTAAGAAACTATGAAAAGATTGATATCAAAAAAGGGTTTCTCACTTGGAAATGTATACTTGCTTAAACTGAGAGAAAACCTTTCTATAGGTTATATGTTGGATGAACAACTCGAAAAACCTTTCTATGCATTATATGTTAAATGAACAACACATTGTCCTAGAAAACCAGCTATTATGAATTTACATCTCGAATGAAATATTATATTAACAGTAAATAAAAATTATTACAATTATTATAGCATTTAATAAGAATATACATGCCAGGACAAATAGTCTACAAAATAGCTCAAATGACTTGACCTCCCATGATACATTCAAATCCATCATATTTATAGCTTAAAAATGTTATTCTATCTTCAAACTCATGTTCACTAATATATTCTATTACAATAAATAAAAATTATTACATTACACAAAATATATAATATTATATTATATTACATTAATAAGAAATTAAATTAAATAAATATTAATTTTGAAAAATATATTATATCACATTAAATTCAAATAAAATTTACATTCATTCCTAACAATTAATATGAATGTGGTTATATTATATGTGAACCAATATGCTACCTATTTCAAAACAAAATTATTAAAAGTATCTTATACTCTTAAGTGTACAGATGAACCATGTTTCATTGTTTGCATAATTTATTTGCAGCTGACCATGCTTTTTATTAATATTTCATTTCCAACCGGATGTCTTCGTATCTTATATTAATGTTTTGGTGTTAAGGATTAAAGTTTTTAATGTTCTTTTATAAATGTATAAGGATTATAGTGTAAATTTTTAAGTTTATTGCACCAAAAGAAGTGAGGTGTTTTCAATTTATTATGGAGAGATTATGTGAGGTTAATCACGTTATGCTAAATGACATAAAAAAAAAATATGTAAACATACATAAATAAATAAAAAAATTATATTGTGGATTATCTTTAATGATTACATGAAATGCTAAACTCTTTTTCAAAAGATATTCAACCTTCTTCGAAGATTCTAGCCTTGAGAGATTCTGTCAAGTTAATCATGTTATGCTAGCCAACATAAAAGAAAAACATTATGTTAACGGACATAAATAAAAATAAATAAATAAAAAATTATATTAAATCACCCTTAGTGATTAATGAAAATGCTAAGTTGTTTTTCAAAAGATATTCAACTTTCTTAGAAGATTCTAGACTTTTATTTTATTTTATTTTTAATTACTTATAAAATAATTTTAAAATAATTTAAAATAACTAAAAAATTTAGATATATTTTGGTGTGGCTTTAGAGTAGAATTTTGATATATTTGATTATGGCTTATTGATTAAAATAAATGAATGCCATCCAAATAACATTGATGAGATCAATGTGTGTTTAACCTAACACTACCCCAACAAGTCTACTAAAACAAAAACAAAAATATAGAGAAAAAGTAGCCTAATTTATGAAATAATAAAACCCAATAATAAAACTAAATGAAAAGTAATTAAAGGATCCATGTTAAACCCCAATTTACCAAACACTAAAGGGATCAAAATGTTTGAGATGTAATTTTTTATGAACATTTAAAAATTTAAGATAAAACTAACTTACACGTAAAGAAATTAGATCTCTTTGTGCTTTCTAGATCCAAGTTTAAGATGGATCTATGCGCATTTGTATTAAGGATTATAATGTATTGTTTACTATAGATTAATTATACTTGTTTTTTAAAACATCATTTAGGTTTATTATTAAAATTATTGATTTGCATAATAATATTTTATTTATGATTTAATATTAATGTTTTAATAATTTAATAATAATAATAATAATAATAATAATTTATTAAAATTATTATTAATAAGAATCAAAGTGTTGTATTTTAATGTATTTTTGTCATAATATTATAATTAAAATTTTAAATATTGAACTTTTATATTAAATAATGTTAATATAGTTATTAATTGTAAATGATAATAGTTAGTTTATTTATTATAACTATTAATTATTATAACTTTTAAATGATAATGGTTATTATCAATTAAATGATATTAGTTTTTAAATGTTAAATTAATTTAACCACAAATTCTAAAATCATAATTAATTTTAATCTTAATGTTTCATTATTAAATCATATATTATAAATCTTATTTTAAAATCACATTTTTTTTTAAATAAAAAGGACTATATTAATAATAACAATTGGTTACATATCTCTCTGGCAGAGTTCAAGGTTCAACATGCACTTATAGAAAGAAAACATGAAAACATCTCGAGACTACATACTAGGGGACTCCAAAAACTGAATCATGTCCTCTCTGTAACTGGGATAAACTACTAAGGATAACTTAAATCTAATGACACTTAGATATGCAAAAGAACACTTTAAAGTACTATTTTTATCTACACTACTTCAAACAGGACCTTTCCCATGCTCCTCGACACTTGTACGGCCCAACTCTATGCTTTTACCCTTCCCCACTTCCTTCAACCCCTTCGAAACTGCATCCTTCTCCGTCTATCTTCTCTGGTTCCCACTTTTGCTAGTGTGACTTGCTTCATCCATATAAATATTAGGGGCATAAAATTTCAATCCCATCTTAGCTGCAATTAGATCAATATTCTAGTGCATCATACGACTGTCTTGATAATACTCCTTTTAAGCCTAAATTGCCTCCGAGTCTCCCTTACGCTTTCCCTCACCATCCATGACTACATGATCCATGATATTTTTTAGGACCCAGTAAACCATGAGCATTCGATCGTAGGCTAATTCCTTCCCTACATTGGTTCCTGTGTCTATCACCCATTCTTCCACCTCAGAGTGAATTTCCTCCATGGGAATTGTCTGAACCTCCTCCCATAAATCCTTTTTGATAGACTCAATTTCATCATTAATCACCAAAGGGATACATTCCCAAAATAAATTTGGCATTGCTCTGGCATGGGATTGAGCCCTAGTGACTCTTCCCTCAAATCCTCCCATTCTGCTACCTCCATGACCCCTCGGCCCTGACACCATACCAACTCTAGGATTGCCTTTCCTCTTCGGCACCATATTTTAATCTATCATAGATAGCCTAATGATAACAGACCAAGCTCTTTGCATATTCAGAGATTGCTCACCTGCAATAATAAGACTTACCTTAACAAGCATGCACGAAGTGTGGTTGGAAATTCCTCGAATTTCTCTCTGTAATATAGTAAGGAATCACATAATTGCCATAGCCAAATGTCGCATATCACCTCCTGTCCCATCTTTGCTGCCTCTCATTTTTGTACTGATCCCAATTTTTTGCATGACGGAGATCTTAATTACCTGGTGTGGGGGCTGGATCGTATCCTACCCATATCTCTTCATTCACTAATCATCATACTTTTTTGTACCCAAGGAAAAAGTAGGTAGATCTTTCCCTGTACTTGTTATATGATTTTTGTAGGTTGCTCGACACATATTTCACGTCCCTCTGATTCCATTTGTCATGGCTATGTGTCACATGTCTGTTCTCTCTCACATGTCACATCATTGCATGATCCGCCCCTACCAGATGTCAGCCTTGGACCATCCACTCTTCTCCCTCAAATTCATCCAATTTTCCTTCTCTTAGGTCCGGACCTCCATCCACCCCAACATTTTCCATGAGGTCAACAACCTTATTGGCTTCCCTCTTGACATGTCCAAATCACAAGGAAAAGCATGTGGCGCTAAGACAACTCATAGTTTCCAGTCTGTTGAAAAGGTGACAACTCGTGGTGACTTTTTCCGCCATCTGACCCATGGATATTTGTTTCTCCATTGGGATGATGACTTTGGAATCTCCCTTGATAGTAACTAGGAGCCAACCCTCTCTTGAAACCAGGATGAGTCCATGGATATGACCATCCATCTCGAAAGAGTTGTTAGTATCACTCTCAATGCCACCACTGTAGATTTTTATAATACTCCATGTTGCATCCCTACAAACACCCCCATATCCAGAAGCTCCTGGGTTTCCCCTTGATGCACTATCAAAATTTATCTTAAAGGATCATGATTTTGGAGGAGACCAAATGTTTGGACTGAATAGTTAACATGTGGGTTTTTTTTTCGCAACTTCTCAAGGTCGTTCCTTCCTAACCCCCATCCTGCAGCTATATAGGCTTCTGAATCCGTGAGATCCTTGTCACTCTTTCCCCATTGCTTACTTTGAAATGCCTCTTGAAGGTTATGGACAAGACTTTTTCATACTTCCTCTTCACTAAAATTCTTGTCCCTGAATATGCTATTGTTTCTTTCCTTCCACGAGATCCATAATAACATCACTGGGAACATAATCCATAACATGCCCAAGATTGGGTTTTTTAAATATTTCAAGTTCCATTCTTTAAGGGTTAGATCTGGTTATCCCCTAACTCTGTCACTTCTGCAGAAGATAATCGCTCCCCTATCCCATAGAGATGGATAAGTGGAAACCATCCAAAATATTATTCATGCTTTCTTCTTCATTAAGCCATAATGAACATTGAGAGGGTTTTTGCATCCCTCTCTTCCTGAGATTATCCCCCGTTAGGATCCTTCATTTTAAGACCAACTAGCTGAAGGTGGGCGATTTTGGCCATGGGTTCATATTCCATATATTTTTCCATATTTCTTCCCTCTCTTCCTCTCATATGGTTTTGATGTTGTATGCTTCCTTAATGCTAAAAACTCCTTTCGGGAAGTAACCACATCCTAGCTTGTCTTCCCCTATCTTCTAGTGGATATATCTTTCCATGAGAATGAGCATAAGGGTTGGAGTTTCCTCAT
This sequence comes from Pseudotsuga menziesii, assembly GCA_001517045.1. NCBI lineage: Eukaryota > Viridiplantae > Streptophyta > Pinopsida > Pinales > Pinaceae > Pseudotsuga > Pseudotsuga menziesii. The sequence continues at coordinate 44,214 of LPNX010282290.1, forward strand.
TGATTGTTATTCTTTCCCGCCACTCCTGCTTCTGCCATTTCCTATAATCGCCTATGTTTGTTTCCACCCAATATTGACATACCTTGGTTTTTCCCTCTCTTATACCACTTTCCCTTATGGCTTGCCATCTCAAATATTCCCCTAATTTTGGGCATTGATTCCATGAGTTACACCAGAATTTCGCTACCCGTCCATTTTTAATTTCCCAAAAATTGTGGTCATGCACCAGTTTCTTATTACTTTGGTCCTTTATCCATATGTGAAACCCATCCTTCTCTTCATTGAATCTGACCAAGTCACAAGTTAAATTATCCCGATCATCTTTCACATGCCATAATTTGGCCCATAGTTATGAGGTTTGGTTACATCATCTCCACGATATCTTTGCTCCTTGAATCCCACTCACCACCTTTGGGTCCTGTTGCTACCGCAACGGTTCTCCCCGATTTTACTTCACTTAAACTCTGGGACCCCTCTTCATCATTGTTTGCTTGGATTGATTGTCAAAGGATTGGCACCCTCGAAGCTTATCTGTTCGTTTTATCTTGAAGTTTGAATGCCCACTATTTTGTTTACCGCATACAGTTTAGTTTGGGTCGTGTTTGGTTGTTTTACTCCCCAGAGAACATTGAATTTTTGCCTTAACGAGAAAAAATTGATTCTTGGCTGCAAATTGACCCTTCACGCTATTGTTTTCCTTTTGGATTGGGCCTCTTTTGGAAGATGTTGAGCCCCATCTCACCCGCCGTTGCGGCCCCTAGACCAAACTTTCCGCCCGATTGAAGTTTCATCCGACGCCCGGTTCGTTGTTGTAAATCGATTGCTCTAGAGTTTCGGCTCGCCCGCCGTTGCGGCCGGAAGAAAGGAGTTGGCCTCCGATTCAAATATCAGCCGCCTTTCGACCTGCCGTCCCCCACCTGAACTAATTCTTCTACCTCGTCGCCTGTCTCCGACCTGCGTTCCGTCCGCTGTTGCGGGTGGCAGAGCATTCTAGCCTCCGATCCACTCTTCTCCAACCGTCGATTTATTGTGCCGCGAATTCTCACTCGAACCAGGCTAGATCCTTGTAGATTTATCATTATAATTTGAAGTTTTAATGCTTAATGTTTCAGTCTAGTGGGTAATGCACCAAAGTTGTCTGCAGGAAGAACCCCGTGGATCGCTAAAGCAGCCTAGAACGAAGAAAAGGACAAAATAAACGAATGACAGAGGCACCAAGGAGACAGTTTCAGCAGTTATGGTCAGAAGGTAAATGCCTATGGAAAATGATTGGGAAAACGCAACAACGGGAGAAGAAACTGAATCGTTAAGGAGAATGAAAGGTTACATGCCAGGGAACCGAGGAGACAGGGGTTCTAGTTTAAATAGAGAGAATTAGGACTGGGAAAGGGCTTTTTCCCTTAGAATATTTTGTAATTGTTGACTTGTAAGAGGAACTACTTCGTTTTGCTAAGTGAACTGCAATTTTGTCTGCTGGAAAGAGTAAAGAAGTGAAATGTATCAATGCAATTCGATGAATAAGGTTGAAGAGGAACTATTTCGTTTTCAGCTGTATTTCATTTGCTGTAAGAATATTTGATGTTTTGAACCTACGTTCTCGTTAAATGTTCTTCAGTAGTCTTTCTGGGATATATTTTCACTAAGAGCAATAAATGTTGTTATAGAATGATCGGCTATCTAGTTATTTGAATATTTGTAAGCGTTCATGTGCTTTAGGAGAAGTATCAGCTATCTATGATTTTCTTACTGTATGTGATAATGTATTGCTCAGCCAAAATGACAACCATGCTCCCTAGGGATAGTGTAGATAGTTAGCTTATTTCTGTTGCATCTGGTTGAATGCTTGTGAGTAAGACAAGACGTAAGAACCTGTGCATCACTTTGTGAGCGCTCCCTACATTTTGACCATCCTGCATTTAGTTAGGCACTTGCATATCATTTATTTAAGTCAAAATACAAAAACTCGGTGGACCGGGACGTAACCGGTAAACCCTTTAATTTTGTTTCTTGACCTACGGTAGCCGGACCGCAAACCGGACGGATTCCCTATTCCAAACAGTTAGTGGGCTAGTTGGGAACGCTGATTGGGGAGAATCCCTTACTGTTGCCTCCTGCGAATTTCCAAGCCTCAACAGGTCCCAGATGCTCAGACCCCCATTATCCTTAGGTTGACAAATTATATCCCACCCTACCAATAAAAATTTGACTTTCTCTTCCCTGCACCCTAGAGAAATTATCTTTGAAGACTGCAAATTTCCTTAACAACCACTTTGAGAGCTGATAGAATCAAAAATAGGTATATTGACATCTCTTGTAAGAATGATTTTAGTAGGACAAAGCGACTCAGGAGGTTTATAGGTCTCAGAGTCCAACTCGTGAGCTTCCTCCTCATCCTATCATTCATATCATGCTAGAAAAATTTCTTGATGGTCTCTTCTTCTAGCGGACCTCCCATGTATTTTGACAGGAAAGAACCTTTAGTGAATCCTAGGATCTATAATATGTTGCTATCGGTAGCCTTTGGGATGTTGAAGAAGAAAAATTGTGATTTTTCTGGGTTGAATTCGAGTCGAGATGCCTTGGCAAAGAGCGTCACACTTCTCTTGAAGGCTCGAGCTTCTTAGACTGAAGGGTGCCCCATTAAAGTTGTGTCATCCAAGAACTACTGATGAGTTTGTTTTTCCATCGCCTCATGGAGATTTAACCCCCTTACTTCTCTTATGAATGATTGGTCTTGGATTAACCTCCTAATCCCTTCTTCCATTAAGATGAAGAGGAATGGAGAGAGGGGGTCCCCGTGTAGAATTCCATGGGTCGAGTTCAGAATTTAGGTGGGTGAACCATTGAGTAGGATTCAGTAGAATAGAAAATTTACCATGATCCTGGTCCACTCAATCCATTCTCTTCTGAAACCATAAGCCCTTAACATACCTCTCATGTGTTCAACATCTTAGCTTATCATATGATTTAGCTATATCCATCTTTACTAACATGCTTGGTTTTTTGGTGGTTTTTAGAGAATGAATGATTTCATGGACCAAGATGATTCCATCCAAAATATGTCTCCCTTCAACAAACCCTGACTGTTTGAGACTGATCGGGATTGGGAGAATTGGCTTTAGTCTATTGGCTATCACTTTTAATTTAATTTTATAAATCACATTACATAAGGAAATGGGTATGAACTTATGAGGAATGTCACCTCCTTCCACCTTAGTCAATAGGGTCAAGAAAGTCGCATTAAAATCCTTCAAGATTCTCTCATATTTCCTTGATTCTTCAACTATTTCTCATACTTCTTGTTTTATCAAATCCCAAAACTGATGTAAGAAGTTTGAAGTGAAGCCATCTATCCCTAGTACTTTCCCAAGAGCCATTTGATTCATAGGTTCCTCCACCTCCTAAAGGTCACGCCTTTGATTTCCAAGTTTCTGTAGACTCGTAAAATCCTCGACACCTCAAAACCTAGCTCATCGCCCTAAGCCTTCAAAAAATTACAAAATAAAAACATTATTTATAATAACCTTAATGTTTAATCTTAATTTTTTAAATGTTAAATAATAAAACTTTAAGATCATAAAATTGATTTACTATATTGTTTTTTAAATTGTTTTTTTTTTTATTTCTTCAATATCTATCTAATGATATGGTCTTAAAGGATTTTATAAACAATTTATTATTAATACAGTTTTAAATAATACTAAAATTAGGGTTTTTTACCCTCATTCTTTTTCGTGCATTACCTTACAATCATCCTTCCTTAATAATGATGAATACCGATAATTACTTAACATTGTTTCCTAGCTAGCTTGTTATTTGACTTTACCATTATTCATTTTCTATGAATTTTTTTATATTCTTTAACACTATTTACTATACAATGTTTGCTTGCACCTTTACAATGTTTACTTTAAGAATGTAATGAAACACCTAGAAAAACAATGTTAGCTCTACTTAAATGAACCATGCTTCCTTTATTTTTATAAACATGGTTTAGTTAAAGCTTCTTTTCAGATGGAAAGATCCAAAGGAAACCAGCAATACTTTCCCACATTAGTGGATGGTAGAGGTGGCAAACCGCTGGCCATCCTCGCAGAAGGCCTAACCCCAAAGGACTCAAGGCTCGAACCCATGACCTCTCCCTGAACCGAAAAAGTGTGCCCACGTCTTACCAATTGAGCTAACCCTTGAGGCTTATTGTTTAGTTAAAGCTTATAAATTATTGTTTTACTTTTCTTTTTAAACAAACTTGTAAAAATGCATAGTTTTTTCTCCTTCAAATTTTCATAGGAAATGTTGTCCCGCATCATGTGAAAAAATACCATATCCATAGAAAATTTATGTTATTTAAACATGCCTCTACCGTCAATGTCTTCGCATGCGTAATGCTGTTGTAGTTTTTGGTGTTTTTCCTTGTCGTTGTAATTTTAGCGTTTAGCCTCATTTCATATTTTGCAACAAACTTGGTTCAATAAATGTGCCCGTCCACCCTCTATTCATTAGCATGTATTCCATTGTTGTTTCTCCTTACTAAATTGACTCTTGACCTAATTTACGCATTTAACCTCTTTCTCTACAAATATTATTTTCTATTCAAATACCTAACGGAAAACCAGTTTATCTATTCAATTGTTTATATAGTTGTTTACCTTTTCCATTCTACATTCACATACATTCCAGCAACCCCTTTGGAGACCATGATATATTCCGTTCCCTATCTGCAAGTGTTATGTCGACAACATTATAAAATTTGCACTTTTCGATAACTTGCACTTCCATCTTTCTTTTGCAATTGCATTTTCTAAAATTTGTTTTGCTCAACTTCCTGCCTTTTCAAATATTGCACAAATCTTCCCTTCAAATTCTATGCCTTTCCCTTAAGTATGATTTCCATGGTATTCATTCGTGCAGAGAGAGAAAGAAAGGCAACAAAGAAACAATGTCTCTCTCCAACATCGCATGCATGATTTAGTAGACCATAGCATCCTAACCTTCGATATAGTAGTGATGAACAAAATAAGCCAGCAATGGAATTGGCCGCTTCACGAAGTAAGACTCATAAGCATAAAAGTATAGATGATATATTGCATTCCACAGTTCTGCTCCAAATTCCTCATGGTAGTGGGGAAGCAGGTGATTCATACGTTGTTCAACATCTACAACAACCATCACAGTTAGACATGCAACATGAGTTGCATCCATCTATAAATAGCCCTCTCCCAAACAAAACCCTTGAATATGAGCATGCTTCCTAGGAAAAGGGTTTTGATCCTTTGCCCACTTTTATTCATGATGTTCCAAATTCAATTGCTGAATGAAAGGTTTACAAACTCTCTCTTTCACATAATTTTGGTTGTTTTTCATCTCTCCATGCTACCTTTTTATTAATCTTCATTACAATGCTTTAAATTTATTTTTCCATTTACGAGGTATCTGCAGGAGAATGGAATTGGGATGGCCCCTAACAACAAGCTTGCAACTTCTTCAAAAAATAAATGTGGTTGCCCTCTTGTGATATTTAAAAATTAGAGATGTTCAAAATGCACAATGGCTCGAGTTGTATAATTTACGCGTTTCAATAGCTACACTCGCTTCTCAAATTCCTCGGACTGGTAGGTATACAAATTTTCACTTTACTTATGCAAACATTCTTTGAGTTTCTTGTCCTTTAGCCATATTCTTTTAAAGAAGCTCTGATAAACCATTTACTCTATGACATGGATTATCGTCATGTACATTTATTGTTCTCTATCATTATCTTCTCTTAAAAAGATTATGGAACCAAAAATCCTCCTCTCTCCCAAGACGCTCAATCGACATTGCATAAATTTGAAACATTTCATTAGGGGGAAACGTGCAAATTCCTAATGTCAAACGACCTTCTCTGCAAACATAAATACAACATTCTCCCATGTTGTCTAGGTTCAATGTGGTTCTTCAATTATTTGATGCAATTAACCACTAAATCGACAAAAATGGAATGGTTCTCCATAGTGAATATGAACAGGTTCGATAAAATAGCCATGCATTGGTTCATTGGGTTGTGCCACATATTATTTCCATTGCCACAACGAAGGGATTGATCAATCCTTTACACTTGTTCACATACTTTTTTCTCTCCTACATATCCTTTTGGTCTTTGTTTTTTGGCTTCGTACTGATTTTTCTTCTTTCTGGATCCGCAGGATCCTGGTAGGTCTAAAGGACTTCTTCCTATTATTGTTGTTGAAAGCCATTTTGATGGTCTTCATAAAGAATTTCATAATAACCATCAATAAAGCATTAGCACATCTAATAATATACATATTGTGGGTGATCCATTGCTGGAACAAGATGCAGACATTGTGAATGTGGAAGAAGAAGGCATGGAAACACATTGCTTGTATGCTCGTCCTTTTCCCTTTGTCTCTCTACACCCTAATGCACGTAAAAAGATGGAATGGATAAGATATTTGATTGACAATGAATATGGTTTAGATATACAACACGTTGATTGGTCTGATATTGGCCTGATATTGGCCTTAGACCTATAAATGAGTACAATATAGAGGGTTTGTTTGATATCGAATTCCCCACATTGTTACCCACAAGTGCTACTTAGTGGTTGCATCCTCGCATATGTACCATTTCCTTTCTTCTTTGTGTCTGTTTCAAAATGTAGGCCTTCTTCTTATTTTTTCTTTTTATACATAGTTATATTCTTATAGTTTATAACAATGTTTTAGGTATGAATTGAAACATCGTGGCTCCGCACATATACATGGTTTTTTTTTGGCTTGAAGATGCTCCAATAATAGACATGTTGGATTGGTCGAACGAAATTGTTGTGCATCATGGTTTATTTTGATAGATATGTGACTACTTGGAACCTTCCCAACATTCATAGAAGGAATACCATTATCCCTCGTTCTTTGAATGATGATCCTTTCCTGTTAAACACTAGGAAGATATTTGAATGCAACCCACTTGATGATTATGAACATTTATTGAATCATGTTAAAAGAAATTCAAAATGCAGTGTCCATTCTTATTTACAAAAAAAATATTTTGTGCTAAAATGTCATTACAAAACTTCTGGGAGATTTGTGACAAATCGATTGTGGCTAAAACTGAAAAAGGTGAGAGAAAATATGAGCCTGATTGATGATAGTCTTAATCTCCATAATTAGTGCAAATGTGTATTGTGATCCAATTCTCTCTCGCTATGCAGTCTTAAAGTATATTTCCAAGTATCCATCTAAAATAGAGGAAAGGTACAAAAGTTATCATGACATGTTAACAAGAATCACTCACATTTCAGACTCTGCAAATCCTTTTCACTCATATTACCAATGTATTTTTTGGCTGAAACTATATTAGATCATGACATTGGCACACTAGAAACTTTCCATATGCTATTGAAACTTCCACTTGTCATTTGTAGTTGACAAATATTCACATTGAATGTGGGGAGGAATATATTTCGAAAAGTTTGTACTGACCCGAATGAATTTTCTATAGGTTCTAATTTTATTTATTTATATTGCAAGTGACCTACATTTTTGGCCCATCTACCCATGATTGAAATTGTTAGGTCATGGACATATGATGTGAAAAATAAGAAAGAGCCTTGGAAAGATAATAAATCCTGTGTTGTTGTCCGACTATGACCATGATTTTGTTTTATTCGATCTGAGGACTGATGATTTCAAGACTTTTTGTTGGAGTAACTTACTTTTATACAAACATTTCATAGGAATTGAGAAAGATACAGGATTTTCCACTGAAGCATGTAAGGCTTTTCGTTACACCAAAGCATGCATATGTTGATGAACATATGAAACCAAGGGCAACATATGAAACCAAGAACAAGGCCCTATTATCAGGAGTGGTAGTTAGTATACATTTTATATTTCCAAAGGCGTGGTGGTTATACCATGTGGTTGTACCAATACTCTAACACCCCCCTCTAGTGTAGCTCAGTGGAATTGAACCTAAGACCTCAACTCTTTTACCATGTAAAATTATCAATTCCACAAGACATTCAGGCTAGATTGAACCTAAAATTGAAAGTAGAATGAAGGATATTGATTTTACAGTGAAAAATTCATAAACACTCACATTGAAATTAATTAGTTAAGAGAGATAAATTTTGCAGCAATAATTGGACAATATACTCATTAAATTGTATGTAATTTGTCCATGATACAAAAGAGGGAATTCGAAT
>LPNX010282290.1:52504-167217 GCA_001517045.1 Pseudotsuga menziesii
TGATTCAAATACATGACTCGATAATGACTCCATACATGGATAACTTAGGAATAATCACCACTGAAGACTTACTAGTTCAACTCTCAACAACTAGAACAACTCACAATCGGTTAACTAACCATGGTAGGTGAGAAAAGGTACCTATCTCCTCAAATCATGCAAAAAAGATGCTAGGATAACTGATAGTGAACTTTATGTGGCCCATCGAAGCATGACTCAACACTGACTGGGATGAAGTGATGGTGGAACTCCTGTAACTCAGAGTGCTATCCTAAAATCTAGGCATTGGTCTCTATAGCTCTTAGATTGATGCATGAGGGTGCATCAAGTGGATAGTGGACCCCGAATAATATCTCCATACAATAATGAAAGTGATAATAACATCCTAACATAGGAAACTAACAAATAGACTATGGTGCACAAAGGAGGATTACGATAATACTAACACCCCCCCTTAATCCAAACTTGGACAACCTCGAACTTGGAAACTAATACCAAAGGTCACCCATACAATCTAAATGAAAAGAAATAGCTACTCAATAAATTGAGGAAATGGGGAAAACTTGTTGGGAACAAAACACCCCCTCAAAATGAACAGTAGGGAACTAAATCAAGGCTTCACACCAAGAGGGAATGTTTTCCCAAGTAAAAACCTTTGTGCAATTTTTTTGCATTCTTCACCTCTGTAGAGAAGTAATATAATGTGGTTGTCCTTGTGTGCACTAGTTCCTTGATACAGTGCATGTGAACCTATCCACCTTCTTCCAATCTGATTCCAAATAGGAAAAGAAAGGTTGTTGTTTTTGGAGCCAGACTTGTACCTTTCAAACCTATGTGACAATATAAAAGAGTTCAACTTGGGATGCCATTCCCTGGGGCCTTTCTTGAGCCCATTCAATGGTTTCCTTAGCTTGCATACCAAGGAAGAATCATCAGTGTACCGCTTACGTTGTTCCATGTATATTTCTTCTTCCAATTTATTATTTAGAAATAAAAAAAATTCTACTCTCTGGAGGAAGAGAGACATGATCCAATGTCCCATTTTTCTGCAGTGACTCATGTTCCTAATCCATGGATTCTTACCTTGGTGGATCAAACCTCACCATCATGTAGCACCTCTCTAGGAGTTTATAGAACCTCTCTCGAAGAAGTGGATCTATATGACATAACGCAAGATTATCATCTTGAAACTGAGATATGGTTCTCGTTTTTTCTTGTGGATCTGCATCCATGTTCCTAGTAGCCTCAATGAATTTATGAGCCCATTTAGGACTAGGATTAGGAGTGCGGACTCAATCTATATATGGATCTATTTGAAATTCATCCTCAATATCATTATCTCATGCAACTTGTGTCTAAATAGTAGATCAATGCTATGAGCAATGATGCTAAGAAGAAGCACAAGAAATAGATCTTGCTACTAAGAATTCTCACAAGCATACACAGGAAAAATAGAGAGAAGAAAAGAGACTGAATCACATGAATGAAGAGATGAATATTGGTGTGTATCCTTCCATTTAATAATGATGAATAATAGTGTACATAAATAGTAAATCCCTCATAGGAAAATCGAGTTGTATGGAGAAAACTCATAAAGCTCAAAAAGGCTGACTTACCAAAATATAGCAAACCCCCATAGGTGTATAAAGCACTTCCCAAATATATCAAGGACTTGATGAATTGGAAAAAACATGAGTAAGTTTTCAAGGAGATGGAAAAAAATTTCCAATCCTAGAAAATTGAGAGAAAGTCATGAAGTATGGGTTGACAACAAAGGGACCCAATTTCCTAGTTTACTAGCTTTACCTTATCCACAGAAAAGTAGGATAAAGCATAATAAAGCAAAACTTATTGTAAAGTGTTGTATACTAATTCTGGATGGTTAAAATGTGGTCAAGATCAACCCAAAATCAGAAACAAAGCAGTCTTGGGATATAGATGGCATGTATTAACTTTAAGGTGCAAGTGGATGCCAACTAATTTAGCTAGTGGGTGAATAATTAATCAAATAATGATTAATTATTTTATCCTAAGTTATGAGTGGGTTTAATATATTCCAACACCCCCCCTATAAGTATGACTTTATGATGGTATGTCAAAAATATGGATGCATATGGATGTGTATTGGACCCAACAACAAGGCTATGGTCACCCTTTAACAATTATTATGTCCAGAAAAGTGAGGAAAGAGGCCAAACCACATGGGGAAAATACTCCCTCAAGAAAGGACAAGGCACAAAATTTGAAATAATATTTCTTCAACATACCTTTATCTTCACTTGAATGAGATGAATGAACTGCTTCTGAATGGAAGACTTGTTGAAGAAATCATGAACTCCATGATCATGTGCTAGAGTGTAGAACCTGCAAGAAGGAAGAGGAGAGACTCCTTGTATCTCATCAAATGAGGAAGTAGGAGAATTATCTGAATGATTCTTGTTGTTGTAAAAATCTAGTCTGAAAACACAATCTGAAATGGAAAATAGATCTGTGCATACTCCTTCCCAAAGAGTACAAAAATTAAGACAAATTATTTCACACCCAATTCCTTGAATAGCTGCAAAATTGTGATGTGAATCACATGTCAATATTCCAGTCTGATTTAGCATCTTTCCAGATCTGATATGAGGCTAATAAAAATCTGATATATCAGAAACATTAGCATATGGAACAATAAAGAAAAAGGCTTCAGTGTGTCCATGAGGATATAGGGCTAGACTAGGAAAACTATGAGCAATTGGGGAAAACTGATATGTGTAAAAATCTGAATGATGGATGGGCATAAGATATAAACTATAAGTGTTTAGAAAAGATACAAACATATTTAATATCAGTCCAAATATTACTAAGTTAATGGATAACCAACCACTGAAAGATAGACAAAACTTCAAACCATGTAAGATAAGTAACATTGCATAAGAGACCAATGATGCATCAAATAGTGAACTTGGGATTTGTAGAGTCTTAGGATTATTCAGAGGTATGGTATATGGTATGGATGGTGGTATTATATGTGTCATGACATGCATATAATATTGCAAACAATATTCTAAATCATATATATAAGCTTGTGAGGAAGAGCTGCTCAAAGACAAGTCAATATCTAATGAAAAACCACAAATTTTGGGAGATGAATCTAGTAGACTAAGAGGAGGATTATCAAAGAAAGGATCTAATATTTCTGATTCCAATATATCAGAGACATGAGAAAAGGATAGAACTATGGCACTCAAAACATAAGTTATATCACCTTGGAAGTGCACACTATGACATTGTTATGAGGAATCAACAAGCTTTTCTAGTTCATCTGGAACCTAGATCTTATGCTTCTCAAGAAGCTGAGACATGATGTCTATCTTCTTCTTGAAACAATTCTTATATGAATGAAAACCTTTGTTGCAATAAGAACAATTGGATGTGCTCCATTTCTTCTTACCCTTCTTTACTAAATCTTCATCACTAAGCTTCAAACTATCATCTTCAATTTTTGACTTTGGCTTCTTCACAATTTGATTTTCTTTGGATTTGAAATTCTTGTTTCCTTGAACCAAGAGAGCATGATCCTTTCCCTTGGAAGAATTAAGGACACCCATATGGATCATTTTATCGTTCTCCCTTTTTAGTGAATCAAGAAAATAATTTAAAGAAGGCATTTTCCACTTAGGAACAATAAGCCTAGTAGCATGAAAGGTAGACACAAAAACTGAGTAATCAGGAGCCAATTTTGAAAGAATGGAAAGGATTAATTGATCATCTTATTTCTCAATCCCACATTTCTTGAGAATTAGAACAAGTGTCTTAAACTTGGTCAAGAAACCCTCAAGAGATTCTAAATTGTTTGGACTCAGTGAAAATAACTCAATCTCCAATTGATGCCCTCTTAGCTCATCTTAAACTCCAAAGAGAGACTCCAATTGAGTCCATACTTGGTTTTGAGTGGTAAAACCATCTAGATGAAAGAGTATATCAGGAGAAATAGAGAGGAAAATCAATCCAAATGATTCATCCAACCTATTATTCCACTTAGCTTTTTGAATCACAGCATTGGGCTCATTCTCCAAAGCTAGAGTAACTCTGTATATTCCCTTACTGCGCAATAGAATGGAAATGTTGGATTTCCATTCTTGGTAGTTGAAGGGATTAATAATTATTCATGAAGGAGAACCCATATTTCTGAATTGATTTCAAGAAGAAACTCTTTGCAACCTGCAAAACAAAATAAGAGAAAATCTTGTAAGCTAGACAAGCTCTTCTTCAGAGAAGGATATGAGACTGTATGCACTCCTCAACTCTATAGAAATTGATCAATATTGCTGCTATGATACCATGTAGAAATAATAGATCAATTCTATGAGAAATTATGCTAACAAGAAGCACAGTAAATAGATCTTGCTACCAAGAATTCTCACAAGCATACACAAGAAAAATAGAGAGAAGAAAAGAGACTGAATCACATGAATGAAGAGATGAATATTTGTGCGTATCCTTCCATTGAATAATGATGAATAATAGTGTACATAAATAGTACATCCCTCATAGGAAAATCTAGTTGTATGGAGACAACTCATAAAATGCTGACTTACCAAAATATAGCAAACCCCCATAGGTGGCTAAAAAACTGCCCAAATCTATCAAGGACCTCACGAATTGGAAAAAGCATGAGTGATTTATCAAGGAGATGGAAAAAGCATGCTAATCCTAGAAAATGGAGAGAAATTCATGAAGTATGGGTTGGAAACAAAGGGACCAAGTTTCCTAGTTTACTAGCTTTACCTTATCCACAGAAAAGCAGGATAAACCAGAATAAAGCAGAATCTACTATAAAGTGTTGTATACTAATTCTGTATGGTCAAAAGGTGGTCAATATCAACCTAGAATAAAAAATAAAGTATTCATGGGATATAGATGGCATGTATTGACTTTAAGCTGCAAGTGGATGCCAACTAATTTAGCTAGTGGGTGAATAATTAATCAAATAATGATTAATTATTTTATCCTAAGTTATGACTGGGTTTAATATATTCCAACAAATTGGTCCTCATCTTCAAATTATGAATCATAACAAGAAACATTATCATGTGCAAATGGATTAGGTAGAATATATTTACCTTCCCTTTTATCTGGGTGTAGATCTTGCAATGGATCATAGTATGGAAAAAAGTTTGAAAACTCATATGACTTGGAGGCATGGTTTGCAAAACATTTAGTTGTCAACTTCCTGGTAGATATATCTGAGATATCAACTGTGTCAAGTCCAAAAGGAACTCTCTTTTGCGAACTAGTGTGTGCCATCTAGTAAACATATAACACATTTTCTGCTGAGGAGGGCACATATAGGACATATTTGAACACTCCATGTTCTAATTTTATTGTACCCTTCGCTTCATATTGTATTTGAGTATCATCTCCCATGTGAATACTTGGACCATTAGTGATGTTTAATGAATAAAATGACTCTTTGGAGGAAACCATATGGTTGGAGGCTCTTGAATCAATGAGGAAGGGTTGATATTTTAAAAATCTAGCCTTTAATGCATGGCATCTCTCATGATCAGCAGTCTTCATTATTCCTTGTAGGAGGGAAATATGATGTTGTTGAAGAATTTTGGCCATTTGATCTATATTTTTCTTCATATAATCTTTCTCTTAATGGTTTTCTTTCTTACAATAGTAACACTTGGTCTTTGTAAACCTCTTCTACATGACCTTATTGGAATCTGAGGCTCCATTTGATGGATCGAACACCTCCTTTGGTTCAAATTCAATATTATCTTTTCCTTCACTTTCTTCTTCAATTTTTCTTCTACATTCTTTCTCTCCCCATCCAAAAGAGCTTGATTCTTAGAGGATTTTATGGATCCCATTAGGATAAACTTATCTTGTTCTTAGATCAAGGATTTAGTAAATGCAACAAGTGAGGGAATTCACCAGTTTTGGGTTGTCAGTCTCCCAAAGTGGAAGGTGGACACATATACTGAAAATTTAGGTCCAAGATTGCTCAAAATGTAGAGCACCAGTTTCTCATCCATCTTGTCATTTCCACACTGCTTGAACTTCATGATAAAATACTTCAATTTGTACAAGAATTATTGGATGGTTTCGAAACTACTGGGTTGAAGGGAAATCAACTCATTCTCGAAAATGTGGCCTCTTAGCTCATCCTGCTTTCCAAATAGTGATTCAAGCTTCAACCATACTTCCCTTAGTGTTTTTAATCCATCAAGGTGGAAGATAAACTCCTTGTAGATATGAATACACATGAAACCAATTGATTCATCCAATTTCTTCAAGTACTTTTATTTCTCTAAAGATTGTTAGGGTTCGACCTCCTTTCCAATAGTGATCCTATACAAACCCTTGTTGCACAACACAGTATGAATATATCCCCTCCAATCCATTTAATTGAAAGGTGTGAGTATCCTTAGTGCCAAGGACATTGAATTCTCCATTTTTCATCTTCAAGAGAAACATAATTCTGCTAAATTTTTCAATCAACCTACATACAAATCTCAATTCGAAAGTAAACTAGCTCTGCAAAGCTCTGACACCAGAAACTGCATATTTTGATGAACGTATAAAACCAAGAACAAGGCCCTATTATTAGGAGTGGCGGTTAGTCCACATTTTTATATTTCTAGAGGTGTGGCGGTTAACCATGCGGACTTACCGATACTCCAACAAAACAATTATTGAAAAATAAAGGCATATCTGATACCATCCCTCGCATGTTGATCATGCACCTATGCTCGACGGTGTTGTAGATGATTTTATGGATGAAATTTGCAAAACATGAATATTTGGATGAAAGGGAGTTGTTATCTTGTTTGGTTCCTCTAGATAATATTCCAATTTCATATATTTCTACTCTTGGACAAAGAGACGTTAATTTAAGTATTAATTGGGAAGAGAAAACTATTGAATAAAACACATAGCGTCAAAATTTTCTACATGTTGTTTTTACATTTTTATATTTTGAAACAAAATTCTTGCATTTTCCATTTTGTTTCAAGATTTTCTTCAACTATCACTTTTTTCCTTTTTTTTGAAACAAAAATTGTTTCTTTTCTTTACCTACAATCAACGTAGTTTTTTTTGTAATGCTGCAAAGTTCTATTAATTTACGAAAACAAGATATACAAAAAAACCCTTGACCACAGGAGGTCTCGGGTGGTGAAGCCACCACCCAAGTCTCTAAAAAACGGAGGGTCATCTAAGAAAAAAAGAACTAAAACTGTTCAATACTATAGGACTATCATAGTAACCAGTGTTTGACATAATTACAGGGTTCATTTTCAAAAATAAACAGAGAGATAACCAAACTAGACAACAATGAAAAAAGAACCTGAAACGACAGTTAGTTTCTGCAGACGTTCTAAGCATGCTTCAAGAAGGGGGATTTTCCTCAATGATGGGGCATTCCCATCCTTCTTCGTGTGAAATGTTGGCTATGTTGTTAGTAGTAGCCAAAGCAATTTGATGTTGCTCAGTGTTCTGGTTGTCGACGTAATTCATTCGTTTGAACAGAGGCTCCACGATCGAAGGAATGGGGAAAGGAGGGGCATGTGGAGCCAAAATCATGCTAGCATCCCATGACCTACCCCCAGTAGTACTCCCAATAACACCGTTCCCAACGCCAACATTCCCTACTTTACCTACCATGCAATTCCATGCAAATGTGTTGTCCAGGGTTGTGAGTTGAGAGTCCATTTCCATCATTTTAGCTTTCACAGCAAGGAAAGTATTGCGAGCAGATGACCAATTACTTAGCATGTCCTCCATGAGATTTCCCAACATGTTTTTCACAAGCCAATAATGGTTAATTTGGCTACCGCCCTGCTCAGAACCAAGCTGCTGGTTGAGGACCCTTCCTTCCCATTCATTTATAAGGATGCAGACCAGTTTAGAAATGTGCTTTTCATATTCCTCTTTAGTCTACAGACTAAAAAATCTCTAGGATTTACCCCTACCCATGTTGGCATGTCGAGGCATTCCTCGTTTATTGGACATGTTCATCTAGAGGCTCGACAGAGAGGGCCAAACTATGCACAGAAAGAGAGCAGGGTGGTGGGAGCTTCCTAGGTCCTTGGAACTTGTGAAAAGCTCACTGAGTTGCATACTAATAGACTAAGGAGTAATGCCCAAAAAAATTGAAAGAGAGCCACCATGAGGCTGAAACTAGGCTTCGAATCACGCTGAAGACACAATCTGAGATAGAGAAGTGTCAAACCCAACGAAGACAATGAACCAATAATCCATGGTGAAGTGCTTCAAATCACCACCCTTACCAAACCATGTCCTAGTACCAGCTCGCATTGAATTCATCTGCTTCGCCATGAAAGCACAAGAGGAGGACATAGTGTCACCACCCTATGTCGCGGGCCTGGAAATGACAGGCTTCTCCTTCCGCACGCGAGAAGAAGGTTGAGAATGCAAGGTGGCAGAGTTGATAGACTTTCCAATTGCATGCAGGCTGCCACGTGGGAGGTGCTCGGACTGAGGCATTGCATGCCAACTATTGATCGTGTTGGCACCCACATTTGGGGTACGGTCAATGTAGTTGCTTATATCCATGAAACAAATTTGCAAAAGGATTTTGTTTCATACTTTGAAAATAAGATCATTGTAAAATGTGGTTCTCCATCCAACTTTTATAATGATAGACTTTTTGTTTTTTTGAAGATAAGTCTATACTCCAACACTAAACATGGATGTCATAAAGAGGTTGGAACAAAGTTTAGAAGGGAATGGATTCATAGGAAACATGGGAAATATTTCGAAGTTGATTAAAATTTGTGTTGCAATTGTTCAAAAATATGGTTGTATACTTGAAACTGAGGAGATTAAAATAAAATTTACTAATAGAAACACTATTTCTTCATTTAGGTATTTCTCTTACTTTTTAATATCTTTTTCAATATTCCCTTTCTCCCGTTCTAATCATTATATTTAAAGAACTATATTTAATTCTTTTGTGGTTCTCTTCATGCATAGTAGCTAAAAAGACACATTCTTTTATAGGTACTTCGATTTCTAAATATATTTGGAAACAAGAAGATTTCTTCCTCCATATGCACAAAGAAATGTCTACCTTGCTTGTTACTTCTTCTCTTGTTTTTACTATACACTTTGGTTTTTTTCTTGGCTTAAGACATCCATAGTCCATATTGAATAAATATATGGAAGACTTGGTGTTATTATTAATTGATGATGCATATTTAGTGCATGTTGCATTTAAATATTTATTTCATTCTTCACTTCTAATATTTATTTTTATTTTTTCTTAAATAAATAATACTACTTGTAAATAAAGTGGCATGTTTTACTAGTATAGGTTTTAATGATGTTTTGTTTATAGTGAATCTTTGGATATCATAATCTATTTTCATATTCTGCATTGTAAAAAGTATTTCCTCAATTAAGTATTCATATGTTCACTACCCTATGGACGTTTTCTTCTTATTTATGAAACAAATTGTTTTCCTTTGTTAATAACTTTACTAATATATTTTCCGAAATTCTTTGATATAATATTGTATTTTCATATTCTACATCTTAAAAGTCTTTGTTGCATTAATTATTCATATGTTGACAATTTTATGGACTTTTTCTTCTCATTTATGAAAATTGTTGTTCTCCTATGTTAGTAAATTTACTAACGTTTTTTATTGTGTTATATTCTAGAAATGGATTTGTTTTGATCAATTTGGAGCTCCATGTCGATAGATATACTTGAAATGATATTTATATGGTTTCCTTTATCTTCTATTGTTCGATTCAAAAGTGTTTGCTAGGATTGGAATTAAATACTCTCTAATATCACGTTTACCTCATCATGAAAACATTCTAGTAGAAAAGAAGTTGGAGGTTTAGTTAACCTTCATTATGCATATCAACAACAATTCCATGGTCATTACATAAATGCACACGGGAAGTTATCAACCATATCTATGCAATTTTTTAGCAATAGATATTAAGTTGAATCTGCATGTGGTTCAATTCTTTTGGTTTCCATACCCAGTGACTCTTTTAGAACCAAGAACTACTACATTATTAACTCTTTCAAAAATAGTTTTACATCTATAGCGTCCCTCAATATTTGTGTTTGGTTTTTTTTTATACTCTTCAAAAATGTACAAAGATATTTGTAGCAACCAAAATATGATTTGGTGGATTTGAAACATGTTTCTGACACATTTCAATCAAAATATTCCATTTTAAGCAGTATTCACGTGCATTGGAGACAACTGTATCCTCCATATGGCGATGTTTTCCCAGGAAAAAATGTTGTTTTGCATAATGGAAAAATGTTTTGGGTGCATAACCATGTCATTTCTAGAGATGGAACCATATGTTCTAGAAGAATATATTGGATAGATATTGCCAACAACAAATGGGACTTCAATTTTATTCCGCAATCAAATGCTACATTCTCTATTTTCTTAGCGGTTCACTCCAATCTACTTCTTTGTTTTATGAACTGTGGGTCGACTAGAGCATGGTCAATAGAAGATAGCACCTTTGGAGTTGCTCCTACATTTCGAGTGAATTTGTGAAGCTACACTTTACCCCTTGGACATATTTTGCACTCGAGTTTTTTATCTTCTATGACCTCGGACATCAACATCAAATGCCATGGATATTTTGTTGTATCTTCAATTGATCAATACATCCTTATGTGCAAATACAATAGACTTGAATATTTTTGTATGGCTTCACTAGCGCACTCCACAATGAAGTCATCGATGGTCAATTATTTGATTCCAAGCATTTATAAATTAACATTCCAGCACCTCTTAATGTTTTTTACCTCATTCAAAGCATTTTAATCTTCCTGGTTTATGCTAACATTGAGTCGATTAAAGATGTATTTACTGAGGTTTAAGTTCATGCTTTTATAAAATATATCTTATACATATTAGTTTCCTATGTATTCACTATAAATTGGATTTGCAACAATATTTTTTCAACATAATAGTACAAATACTACATATTCTCTTCTATTGCATTTCACAATCATTCATAAGAACTTTTTAAAGCTCATTACATTGTTTTTTTTCAAAAAAAAATTCAAAAAACTACTTTCGTTTACTTTAATATCATTTTTTCATTATCTTTAATTACTCATTTAATATACTTTATTTTGTTTAATATTTTTCAATTTCATACTTTTCTTTACATTTAACTATTTTAAATAAATTTATTTGAATATTGTTACTATTTTTTTATTTTATTTAAATAAAATAATTTCATATATTTTCTTTTTATCTTTTTATTTCCCATTTTTAATCTTTTTCCTTCTAGATATATAAAAATTGATATTATATTTTTATGATTATATTTATCACAATAATAACATTTTTTCATTATTGTTTCAAACAAATTTATTTTAGTACTTTTACTATAATTTTGTTATATTTAAAAGATATTAAATAAAATATTTTCATCATTTATTATATTTTTATAATTTTATCTATTATGAAAATGAAAATGACAATAGTATAAATCTAATTTGTAAACAAATTCAAAAAAATAAATAATTTAAATTTAAATTTTTTGTTTTATTTTTATTTTTAGTTCTTTAATATGCTTACATCATTTCATTTAAATTTTTATTTTTAGCTTGAAAATGAAAATGACAATAGTATAAATCTAATTTGTAAACAAATTCAAAAAAAAACATTTAATTTAATTTTTTTCTTTTATTTTTATTTTTAATTTCCTTTTCTTTAATATGCTTGTATCATTTCATTTAAATTTTTATTTTTAGTTTCCTTTTCTTTAATATGCTTACATCATTTCATTTAAATTTATATATATATATAGTTTATTATAGAAACTGTTTATTTTTACTTTTAATTTATAAATATAAATTTTTTTATAGTTTTACTTTTATTTTTTAAATATTAATAATTGTTATGAAAAAAGAATTATATACATTTTTTATGGGCTTTATGTACCTTCAATGAACTAGTAACAACTACATTTTTAGAACTGTTTAATATTCTGTAATTAACTTATATTAATCATAAACACACATTAAAAAGTAGTTGATATAAGCTAATCAAATCATATCAACTACTTTTTAAAAATGTGGTTGTTGCTAATGATAATGAGTGTCACTCTCCATACAAACAATACACCAAGGTCAGTTATGGAGCCATTAATTTTCTTATAATTAACAACTAACCCACACATGTAAATATTAGAAAAAGAGTCCCAATAATTTATGCTATCTACTGCATAAAATATATCCATGCAAACTATCAAACCATCTTCAATGATGAGTGAGTTCAAAAAAACAAACCAGAAAAATGCAATTTCCCTTTTTAAGTCTTCTGCTTTAAAAAATTATTTTTCTCAGTCTCGCACTTGAACTGCAGGAGTGTTAGCAAAAACTGAGCCAACTAAACTTGAGTTTACCGCTTAGTTATTAAAAATTTCACGCTGACCTCTTTTTCTTTTTACTTGTCGGGTGAAACCGACTAGACAAGTACACCAAATTTGGTCATCCTTTTAGACCCAACTATTTTTCTTTGACAAGTTCTTACTTGTCATTTTTACCGACAGGTTTTACTTTGACCACTTGTCGGCTTCGACAACTTGTCGGTATCCAAAAACTTGTCGATTCTACCGCTTCGACAACTTGTCAATTTAACTCGACCGATTTACTTGGACTCACTTGCTCTAGTCGGTTTTAGTCGAAATTTACAAATGATATTTCTTAGTCTAAAAAACTTAAGAAATTACAAATGTTTTTCACCTATGAGTAAGATGAAGTAAAAACCGACACAATAACATTTCTACAGAATTACAAAATCATATAACCAAATATTTAGTAAGACTTGTGTCAACCACTCTACCGTAAAACATGGAATTTTCACTACGTAAGAAATTTATGGATTCTTGTTCTTTCACTCAATCGTAATTGTGAAAAACATTTACACAAGCAACTCTAGAAAGAATGTGCATCCAAATAAACATGCATTCAACCATAAACTATTTCATATATATAACTTGTCTGAAAATAACAAAAGGTAATACAAACTTGTCGATCCAAACTTGTCGGCTCACCAACTGAACCTTTTACAGAGCTTTGGCTCTTCAACCGAATCACACACACAGAAGCTTGAGCTTCAACTTCACCACTCTGCTCAGAGTTCTCTGTTTCTCTCGTTTTCTCACCTAGAGTTCCTTTGTCTAACTTGATTTACAATCTTCTTCTACTATTTATAGGAAACCTAGAAATTACTTCTACATGAATCTACCGACTTGCCATTAATGGTTGTAATAACTATCTACCTACAAACTTAGCTTTAGAAATTAATTCGACTGGTTTACATTTTCAAATCATGGACTCTTCACTCTTGTCAGATTAACCGAAAATATTTGAACTGATACGAACTCTGATAGAGTCGGCTGAGCTCAGATACAGATCTGCAAGTAATTAATGTTTCCAACACTCCCCCTTAATTATGAGCAGACGAGGATTTTTTTTTTTAAATTTCAAAATGTTTCAGAGCTTAGACTTGCACTCTGCATGATAGAGTTCACTGTACAGAACTTGTCATTCCAAGATAACTACGTAAATACTGGAATGTGTCCTTTGCCAACGGTTTTGTAAAGATGTTTGCAAGTTGATCTTCAGACCTGCAAAATTCCAAAAAAAATTCTTTGTTGTTCACCAACTCTCTTATGAAATGAAACCTTATGTCAATGTGCTTGGTTCTCTTATGAAACACATGATTCTTGGATAATGCAATGGCTGAATTGTTGTCACGGAAGATGGTTGTCGGTTCTTGATGGTTTTGTGAAAAACTTTTAACACTCTCCTCATCCATACAGCTTGACATGCAACGCTTGTAGCTACAACATACTCTGCTTCTGCTGAAGACAGAGTTACTATGGGTTGTTTCTTTGTAGCCCATGAAACAACACCTGTACCAAAATGAAATGTCTGCCTAGATGTGCTCTTCCTATCATCTATGATGCCTCCATTGTCACTGTTAGTGTAGCTAGTCAATTTAAAATTTTCTGAGGTTGAATACATATGCCAAGGTCTTTTGTGCCACTTACATACCTCATAATTATTTTACCTGCTTGCCAATGTGGATCTTTTGGTGATTCCATGAATCTTGAGATCAGACTTAGTCCATACATGATGTCTGGTCTTGTTGTTGTTAAATAGATAAGGCTTCCAGCATGCCTTTTGAACAGCTTAGGATCTATAGTTGATCCTCCATCATCCTTGCTCAATTTTAAACCTGTTATTACTGGTGTTGGGGATGTATTGCAATTAGACATGTTAAATATTTTTAAAACTTCACTTTCATACTTTGACTGTGATATAAAAATACCACTTTTAGACTGCTAAACTTCAATGCCCAAAAAAAACTTCATAATCCCAGATCAGTCATTTCAAATTCACTTTCCATGACTGCTTTAAATTCTTCTATGCCAAAGTCACCAGTAAATATCAAATCATCTACATACAAGAAGACAATTAGCATCTTACCTTGCTCATCAACTTTGGTGTACAATGTCGGTTCACTTTCACTTCTATGAAATCCATTTTCAGTGAGATAGGAATCAATTTGACTGTACCAAGCTCTAGGAGTTTTCTTCAAACCATAGAGTGTCTTTTTCATCCTATAAACTTTATGCTCTTAACCTGGAAATTCATAACCTTGTGGTTGTTCCACATATACATCCTCTTCTAGATAGCCATTCAAAAATCCCGACTTAACATCCATTTGATAAATAGGCCATTTGTTTGTGTAACGATGGCTAAGACTATTCTGACTATATCCATGCGTGCAACAGGTGCAAACATTTCATTGAAGTCTATGTCGGGCTGCTATGTGAACCCTCTTTCTACCATTATTTATTTGTGCTTCTGCACATTCCCATCAGCTTCTTGCTTTGTCTTGTAAATCCATTTGACACTCATTACATATTTATCTTTTGGTACATCTACAAGCTCCCATGCCTGGTTCTTCTCAATGCATTCTATTTCTTCATCCATGGCTTGTGCCCATAATTCTTCTTCAATATCTTCTTCAAATGTTAGTGGATCATATATAGGTGAAAATAATGCAAAGAGAGAGAATTAATTTGGTGTACCATCTTCATATATCTCATGTAGACTTCTTGTCTTCACCAGTTTTGTTGATGTCGACCTTGATGAAATGCTTGAATGAGTCTGTTTTCCTCCTGGTGTGCTTGTCAGTGTATCTTGGGCTTCCACTTGTGTTGATGGTCCTTGTGTTGAACCATCTCATGGTGTCATGGGATTCATCGGTGTTGCAACCGGTTGACTTACATGTAGTGTTTGAACCACTTCCTATTCCATATCATCATTGTCAACATTCAACACAATCTTGACATTTGTGTTGACAGTTCCATCTCATGATTCATTCTCGACAAATTGAACATCTCAAATCATTATCACTTTCCTTGTGACAGGATCATACAACTTGTATGCTTTTGTGTGTTCAGAATAGCCAACAAAAATAGATTTATGTCCCTTCTTGTCTAGCTTCTTTCTCAGCTCATTTGGAACATGAGCATATGCAACACAACCAAAAACTTTTAAATGTGAAACACTATGATTCATACATGTCAATACTTCTTAAGGAACTTTGTTCTTCACACTCTTTGTCGGACACCAATTCATAATGTATACAGCAGTTACAACTACTTCACCCCAATACTCATTTGTAAAATGCTTGGCTTCCAACATGTTGCGCGCCATCTCCATAATGGTTCGATTCTTTCTTTCGGAAACACCATTCTGCTAAGGTGTATACCGTCCAGTGAATTGCATTTGTATTCTGTGGGCCTTGCAAAAATTTAAAAAATCATTTGAAACATATTCACCTCCTCTATCGGTCCTTAAGATATTGATGCGGTGTCCATTCTGGTTCTCCACAAGTGCCTTGAACTGTTGAAAATAACTAAATGCATTAGATTTATGTTTCAAAAAATATACCCATGTTTTTCTTGAGTAGTCATCAATAAAAATTAGAAAATAATTGCAGCCACCAATGGATGATGTCTGCATTGGACCACAAATATCAGAGTGCACAATTTCAAGTGGTGGGCGAGCTCTATAAGACTTTTCAACTGGAAAAAGTCTCTCTATGTTGCTTGCCAAAAATGTAGCCTTCACAAACCCTTTCTGGTCTGTTGATCAATGGAAATCCTTTTACCATATTCTTTGTGTGCAGTAGCTTCAGCCCACCAAAATTCAAATGTCCAAATCTGAAATGCCACAACTAGGATTCATCCTGAGCTTCTGTCTAAAATGCAGCTTGAAAATCAGCGCTGCCATTTTCTTTCTTGTCGAGGGGCTCGACTATTTCTTTACTTTTTTCCTTGAATGCAAATCCTATATTTTTCTTCACTTTCATGTCAGGAACTATCCTCAATGGAAACAAGCGATTGCTTGTCATTGGCACTTTTGCTATCAGTTGGTCGCTTTGATGCTTTTCTTTAATCACACAGTGATTATCTTCTATGTAGACTTTGTAGCCCTTTTGTATCAATTGTCCAATGCTTAACAAATTATTTTTCAAACCTTTGACATGATAGACATCAGGGGTATACTTACTCTCCCCATGTCTGGTTAGAATACCGACAATACCCTTTCCCAAAACAATAACTTGGACATTGTTTCCAAGTATAACATCAGTTTGAACTGAATTATCTACACTAGAAAACAAATTTAAATTGTCAGTCAGATGATTGCTGCAACCTGAATCTAAGTACCATATCTCATGTGGACTTTCTTGGATAGCAATGCATTCAATTGGAGATGTAGATGCCAATAAAATTGCACTTGTCGAAGTGCAGATGTTGGTCAACTAATTTGCGATTTTCCTTCCCTGGTCATACTGTTTCTTCCTCATTCATATGCATAATAACCAAATTTCTTATAATAATGACATTGGATTTTTTATTTATCAAACCTATGACCACTTGGCTGACTTGAATTATGATTCTCTCCTCTACCAACAACATTTGTAGGACTTCTGCCTCGTCCTCCTCTGGAAGAACTTCTTCCTCTTCCTC
Organism: Pseudotsuga menziesii; assembly: GCA_001517045.1. Lineage (NCBI taxonomy): Eukaryota > Viridiplantae > Streptophyta > Pinopsida > Pinales > Pinaceae > Pseudotsuga > Pseudotsuga menziesii. The sequence goes on from LPNX010282290.1 coordinate 69,575, forward strand.
TGAAGTTTTTTCTCCCCCTGCCTCTACCATGGCTTATGGATGACTGTGATGTGAATGCACCTTCCAATGATGTTTTTGTTCTGCTTAACTTGTGTTCATGATTGATGAGTGAAGATTGCAACTCATCAATGGTAAACACCGACATGTTTGTGTGTTCTTCCACGGTCACAACCAAGTTTTCAAATCTTGGGGGAAGACTTCTAAGAATTTTTTCAACAACCCTTTGGTCTATGATGGGTTCTCCATGAGATTTAAATTGACTTATTAAACCAACAAATCTGGTGTAGAATGTGTCTACAGTCTCTGAATCTTATATTGACAAAGATTCAAAATCCCTTCTCATAATGTGTTAAATTTTCATATGCCTAAATAAGACATCATTATTTCATTTCATTTTCATAACAAAAGCATATAAATAGGATAACTGAAAGATAGACAAGCACAACCATACAAAAGGAACACAAAGATTTATCCTAGGAAAACCCTAAAGGGAAAAACCCAGCAAAAGATTCCTCAATATAGATGTCCCCAAAAAGATAAAAGATAAAACTAGCAAGGAGATCAAAGCCTGATCTTCCTCCTTCTCCACCTACTTATCTTCTCCACTAATGCGCTACACAAGTGAGAGTGTGTGCTCAAATGAGGAGAGATACACCTCTATTTATATTCATCCGTTCACTTCAATTAACTCATTCGACATGTAGGCTTGAGTTAATCATGTAGGCTCGAGTTACACATGTAGCCTCAAGTAACCACACTGGGGTGCTAATGACCCACCTTTACAATTAGAGGGGACAACCTCATGACTCTTATTAGTTCTTCCGACTAGAAGCATCGGGGTACAAGATAATACAAGTGGTTCTCCCGGTAGGACCATCAGGGACCACAAAATATACATATAGAATATTCTGCGAAGTTACAATATTTCAACATTTCCCCTTAACGAGAAGGGTATTCTACAACAACATCAACAACAACAATAGTAGGAGAGAGATAGAGGACATCATCAACATCATCAGGGTAATACATCTATAAATCATTGGAAGCTTTTCAACATTATGTAGTCTTCATCTTCAATCTTCAGTCGTCATCATCATTAATACTTTGATTGCTTCGATCAACAACATCTTATAGCACTTTGACCTTTTGATCAGCAACATCATCTTCAGCGCTTTGACCTTTCGATCAGCAACATCATCTTCAGCATTTTGACCTTTCGATCAGCAACATCATCTTCAGCGCTTTGAACTTTCGATCAGCAACATCATCTTCAGCACTTTGACCTTTCAATCAGCAACATCATCTTCATCACTTTGACCTTTCGATCAGCAACATCATCTTCAGCACTTTCGATCAACAACAACATCATCATCATACTCTGATCTTTTGATCAGAAACATCATCATGAAAATATCATCATCACCAAAAAATCATTATCATCAAAACATCAACATCATCAAAACATCAACATCATCATCATCAAAACATCAACATGATCCTTCCTTTCGGAATTACGGGATCAACATGTCTGTGGTACTCAGATGATCCTTCCTATCGGAATTACGGGATTTAGGTCTTTACGGAGTTACTAACGATCCTTCCTTTCGTAATTACGGGATCAACGCATCTATGGAGCTCAGATGATCCTTCCTTTCGGAATTACAGGATCAAGTCTTTACGGAGCTACTAACGATCCTTCCTTTCGAAATTATGGGATTTAGGTCTTTACGGAGTTGTTAACGATCCTTCCTTTCGGAATTACGGGATCAACACATTTGTGGAACTCAGACAATCCTTCCTATTGGAATTATGGGATCAACACATCTATGGAACTCAGATAATCCTTCCTGTCGAAATTACGGGATCAAGTCTTTATAGAGCTACCAACGATCCTTCCTTTTGGAATTACGGGATTTAGGTCTTTACGGAGTTACTAACGATCCTTCCTTTCATAATTACGGGATCAACAAATCTATGGAACTCAGACAATCCTTCCTATTGGAATTATGGGATCAAGTCAATGATCCTTCCTTTCGGAATTACAGGATTTAGGTCTTTACGGAGTTACTAATGATCCTTCCTTTCAGAATTACGGGATCAACACAGTTGTGGAACTTAGACAATCCTTCCTCTAGGAATTATGGGATCAACACATGTTCTCGAGTACCGAAGTCACCAGATCCGTTCTGAAAAAGTTCAAGGATGATACAATCCTACCACCTTCTCGATGACCGAAGTTCACCGAATCCGTTCTGAACCGAAGTTCAAGGATGATACAATCCTACCACATTCTCGATGACAAAAATCAGCGGATCACTTTTGGACATATGTCCCGGGATGATACAATCCCTCTTCATTCTCGAAGACCGAGGTCTCCGGGTCACTTTTGGGCAAGTGCCCAGGGATGATACAATCCCACCGCTATTACGGAGAGAAATTCCTATGGCTTGGGGTACCACAACAGACAGCTTGACTCCAGAAATCAATCTTTCCCAATATGCAATAGAAATAGAATGTCTAACACTAAAGGATCAGACCCCGTACCTTATTCCAGACGGTTGAAGTAGATCCCCATTGAGCTTTCCAATCTTCAGCTTGAATTGATCTGTTACTTCCTCAACAACAAGTAAAAAATACAAGAATTCTATATATCATGGTGTTAGATCTATTCTAGCATATATAATCAATAATGTATAAGCATCTGACATAATCCAATGGAGAACATATTCATTCAAACACACATTATTGGATAGGAAAAGATATTTCTATTAATATAAATCAGAGATTACAAGATACAACCTCTGACAGCACGTCTACTAATCGGAGAAACTGAATCCCCCACTTGGGCCTCCACCACTTCAATCCTCCATCTCTCGATAGAAAGCTCACAAGAAAAAGGCAAGCTTGGGAAGAACACAAAAGTGCTCCAAGGGACAAAGGGATGTAGACTCAAGAATAAGTTCTGGAAACAATGGACAATAGTTTCGTTGCTCTCAATTCTCTCTTATGCCTTCAATGTACCAAGGGGTTCCTTATATAGCTTTTCAAAGGGGTAATGAAAGGTCGAATCCGAGCGATCTCAAGGCATAGGGAAGGCCAGGAGTCAAATGAGTTGGATCCATGTCAAGGAAAACTCCAAAAGGATTTGTATTATGCACACATCCCGATGTACGCAATTTTAGTGGTCAAACCCGCGTATGTACGTACTTATAGGTTTAAAAGTCGCGTATAGCATTTTTCATGTGTTTTTAGGGATGATCAAGGAAACATCAAAGGACAAAAAGTGGTCCATAGGGTCTAAGGAGTCTGCAGCGGGATAGGGGAAGTCCATACAAAGTGTGATTCACCTAGAGTGGTGAAATCCGCTATAATAGATGCCCCCTAATGTGTGAGGTCAGAGGGGTCATACGATGGCCGAAATACATTATAAGTCCATCCCAGAAGTGGAGTGATGAAGGATCCTAAATGGAAGACCAGCCACCCAATCAGCACAATACAATAATACAACTCTGCATATAACTGCAAATACATATAGCAGTCCTGGATACATAAGAGTACAATGGCCATGAATAGGCACGATACATGATATCACATATGTGGTCATCACCACGTACAATATACATAGATTAGAACTCCATGATGAAGATATACAAAGGACCTTGATCTCCAAAATGGCTGAAGATATATAATAGATCAAGATCTTCATAGTGGCTGGAAACATCTGACATATACTGGAATCAAGTCACGAGAGCTGAAATCTCATGAACACTGGCACGATCAAGGAGGTAGCATATAAGAGATGCCACCAATCTAGAAAGTCTTCTACACAAACCGCTATGAGTACATTTCCTACTATGCGAATAGAGGTGTCGAGGTCAAACATAGTAGTTCATCGTCTGATTATCGGTCATTAATGTATATCGTTAATAGATGCGAGATCACCCACCGATAATGAAAATGAGAATCAAGGTACTAGAGTGCAAACTAACAAGTGTGAATAAATTTGTTGAGGTCGAACACTTGAAAGGATCCATCAATTAGGGGACATTGATGTATTCCCAAGAAACTGTCGATGGCGAGAGAACCTGCCACTGATGACTGCAAGTCTCAAGGCACTCAAAAATGACTCTAGACTCCAATCCCAGAATAAATGATCTGAAGTCAATGGGATGAAATCCGCTGGAAGGAGGGAATTAAGGCATCCCCCATCATCCAACACGAGGTACTCAGCAAAGTTGTATAATGTGGAAGGATTCGATCATAAAGTGCACGAACCAGTAACTGTACCGGGAATGGTCGACATGCAAAGTCAAGATAACTGAGGAATGGCCGACTCAAGTTTCAACTTCCTTCGAACAAGAGCATAATGGCGTATGGTGACTAAATTAAGGTAGCATAGACTCGATATTCAAACTGGGACATCTCTGTGACACAGGAGGCATCAATAGAGGCTCCATAGGGACTGGAAGCTTAACCAGTCGGTGGAGATAAACTCAGATAAACGAGTACAGCTCCTAAAGTCAAACTATAACCCAACCAATGGATGTGATATATAGTGCTATGTTCGAAGGCAACACGACTCGATAGCTACTAAAGATAACATCTTTCCTTTTTCAGCTTTTTGTTTTTTGACTTTTTTTGGACTTTTTCAGTTATTTGAAAAGCTTGAAAAAAGAATAAACTATCTTTATAGTTACAAACTAGGAGGAGACGAGTATCATAAGGGAAAACAAACTAGTTCCAAGCAGTGGAACATACCAATGCTCAATGCAAGGATACATGTGTAGGATATCGACACTCGAGGGAAAATCCCCTCCCGGTAAAAAGGGAATCAAGCTGCAAAGGATATAAAAAAAGGCTCTGCATGGCTAGACATGAGACAAGCTCAGGCTATATCGCTGAAAAACAATGTCAGGGGAGCCGGCATAAAGCTCAATAAGGTAGGAAAAACTCATGATAATGCATTCACAACTTGACATGAGGGAGTCCTGAGGGAAATAGGCCAGCATAAGATCAAGAGGAGTATGAGGCTCTTGCGAAATGTCATGGGAGTATTATACAACGGACTCCCACACCCTAAAGGAGAAACCATCAGCATGGGCACCAAATGAAAATAAGGCGCTAACTAGGGTACCCATGTAAGGTGAAGCTCTACCACTCGTATCATGCCGCTTCTAAAGCAGCACGAAGGTTCCGTGACATAATAGAGTGGGTTCGTACCTAAGGTCATGGTGATATGGTCACAAGGTCATGCAAAATGAAAACGGTGGTGAAACCTAACCTATATGCTAGTTTAGTCATGATACCTGAGATCGACATGAACGGGTCAATCCAACGGCTGAAATGGCACTGAAAAAGGTCTTCTACAACACCAATTATGTCAAAAACGGTCCAAAATGGTTAGAAAATGTCCAAACTATAGGAAAGGGGGTAAAAATTTTCAAATATTTGAAATTTTTTCTATAAATAGTAAAAAATATAAATCATTTGAAACTTTTACCCATTTGAGCTCTGACTTTCAACTATAAATTCCAGGAGATCCAACTGGCGGAATTCACAACCATTTCTTCAAGGTATTTACTCATGCTCTTCTCTTGCATTTTGACATAATTTTTATAGATTTTCATGGTCAAATGAATTTTTTAGGCCATCCCAAAATGAGCGCTGCGGACCACATGGAAATCGAGGATTTTTCCGCGTATACGGCTGGATATACGTGGAAAAGGACCTCAAACCCACGTACATACACTGATGTTTTCAAAACAGTCACGTATGAGGCCGCGCATATGATTTTCAACTAAACTAATGGGCAAATTTTCAATTTCTTTTGCAGGATGGTGCTAGAGTGGAGAGAGCGTGAGCATGGTGAAGTAGAGGAAGCAGTAAGGGATGACTTAATGGCTCAACAAGATCTTCGTGCATATGGACTCTGCAAGTTTTGGTGTCTTGGTGGTTTGAGGTCCAAACCAAGACTGCTACAGATGTTGGTAGACTATTGGGATCTAGACTCGAAGTCCTTTTGTATTGATGGGATGTCCCTCACTATAGAGGTGGAGGACATATACTTTATCACAGGTCTTTCTAGACGAGGGGAGATGGCGAACCTTCATTCCTGAGGTGGCCTAGGGGGTGGCATGACTATCAACGAGTACATTGCAGTGTACTATTATACAGACACTGAGAAGGTGGGGAGTCAAGTCCCTACCAATGCTATACAGGTGCTGGGCCTAAAGGCCATACTATTGACACTGGGCAGGATAGCCAGCTTAGCATTACTCTACCAGGCCTCGCGGCCTCTGATGTTCTATGCAGTGGAGTGCATGAGACCCACAATCTATGACTAGATTACTACGCTACTGAGTAACATGAAACACCAGCTCAGTGAGTGTAAGGTAGGCAGGGTACGGAACTTCGGGTTCAGCAGTATATTGAGCATGTTTTTCTTTGAGCGTGTTCCAGGATTGAGCCCTAGGGTGGATGTTCCTCTCCACGGGGTTCGAGATCTGGCCCAACGGCATTGGGCAGATGCGATGCACAGACTGGGGAGTGGTAGGGTGGCCAACCCATATCCAGCTGACTTATTTCCATGGTGGCGACGACAGATAGTTGCCATTGATGACTACCCCTATGCAGGGATAAATTTTCGAGGGGATCCGGACATGCCATTGCCACCAGGATCGGCATATGGTGATATAGGTAACAAATCTCGACCCTCACTGTTTTTAAAATTTTTGATTTATTTAATTTTTTTGTATTTTCTTGATTTTATGGAAGCAAAAAGGAATGCTTTTGCGCGACAACACATAGTGACATCTACCATTTATGTGCAGATGTGGGACCACGGCTGCCAGAGGGCTTCCCTCGTCATAGATGGAGGGGAAGAGGAGATGACATCATGGGTGTGTATGCGGAGCGAACGCTCCAAAGCATTCATACCAACTTTGTGAGACTAACTCATAGAGTTCCCATGGCGCAAGTCGAGGACTTTCCTAAGGCTATGTAGCGGCAGGTGGTGGTTGTACCACGTGCATGGGTGCATTTATTTCGACGTCTAGCTAGAGCCGTAATGACGTTCCGTGATCACAACCCTCCTCCTCCACAGGATTAGACACCTGGGAGTGTATACATTTTGTACAACCATGTACTATATGATGGTGGCTTAAAAAGCCCCAATTTTGTATCATGACACTATGTATTATCACATTTTTTATGTATAAAAAAGTTTATGGTGATCGATTTATTTATTTACATGTGTAAAAATTGTGTTTGTGATTAATTTATTATGAATGAAACAAATGCCAATCTAACACATAGTTAGCATATGAGTCAGCAACTTGATTATTATTTCTTGGAATGTGTATATATGTTATATTGTCAAATTGTCGTTTTAACAATCTCACACGTAAGAATCTTCTCAATAATGTCGGATCTCTAACATGGTACAAACCATTGAGCTGTGACACTACTAACTCCGAATCAAGACGTACCTCAAGATATAGAACGCCATGTAGAATGGCATCCCGTAGCAGCTCAATAACGGCGCTATATTCAGCAACATTGTTGGAAGATGGCCGTAGACATACACCTCCTGAAGACAGTACCTGACCCATAGGAGTATAAATCACCCAAGCAGCAGAGGCTGAGTGTTGAGTGTGACGGATTGCACCATTCATGAATCCTATGTAGGTGGAAGATTCCCTTGACATCTTCCAAAAGAAACAGAAACTAATCACAAACCCGATCACAATAAGAAAAAGACCTAACTATGCAAAGTTGTACAATAATATACAACAAGTAGCCTTGGCTAAAGATTATGCATAGTATTTTTTAAGATAGAGCCCAATTCTAGGCTCCTCCAAAGCTATTCCTTCGTAATCCACTAACTCATAGGAACCCTTCTCTAACACATGCTTGATCACATAAGGACCATGCCACATAGGATTAAATTTCCCTGCCCCCAAGGGTTCTTTCGGTTGATCCCACAAAAGGACCAAGTATCCTTCACTAAACACTCTTGGACAGACAGATTTATTGTACTGGACCTTAACATGATGCTCATTAACCTCTAGAGCCACCAAGGCATCCCGACGCTGCTCATTGAGTTGCTCGAGGTGAACCAAACGCTCCTCCAAAGGTGAAGTGTCTGGTAAGAGTTCCATAGCTAGCTTCAACGAAGGAATTTCACATTCAACCGACAATATCGACTCCACTCCATGCACAAGTTGATATGGAGAAAAACCAGTGGCAGTCTTAACTGCGGTTCGATATGCCCACAAAGCAGGATATAACATAATGTGCCAATTATTCTTACTTTGTGTGATGGTTCATTGGAGAATGGATTTGAGTGATTTATTCACTGCCTCTACCTGTCCGTTCACTTAGGGGTAGTAAGAAGAGGAGTGCTCTTGCTTATACCCTAAATTGGATGCCAACTCTTCCATCATATGGTTCTGAAAGTGCGAGCCATGGTCAGTGACAAGCTCTTTCGGAATCCCAAACCGAGTAATAATTTGGTTGAATACAAAGTGAGCGGTTTTCTCACCATCGTATTTTACTGTAGTCATAGCCTCAGCCCATTTCGTGAAATAATCAACAGCCACTATAATGTGATGGTGCCCCCCAGCTGAAGCTGGGTTGCAATCCATAAAATCGAGCCCCCACTTAGTGAAGGGACCGCCGGTGATAATAGGATGTAATGGGACAGGTTTTGAGCGCATATTACGTGCAAACACCTAGCAAGGGTGGCACCTCTTGACCGCATAATACAATCCTTAAAGATCGACGGCCAGAAATAACCCGCTCTCAAAATATTTTGAGCTGTAGAAAGCCCAGATAAATGACCACCACACGCCCCTCGATGGAAATCATTCAACACAACCTCAGCCTCATCATGAGTTAAACAACGTCATAAAATGGAATCTACCCCAGGGCGGTACAAAGTATTGTCCACTATAAGGTAGTTCTTAGAGACGTGGCATAATCGTCGTCGTTCATCTTGCGAGAGGTGAGTAGGGGTCTTCAGTGTTTGTACATATATTATGATATCCCCGTACCATGGGTCTAATGTAGAGATTAAGAAGATGTGTTCATCGACAAACGTATCTTCACACACCAACTCCTTGGTCTCACTCGGAAAATCTGATATGATTTCTGCAAAGACTAAAGACTTCTTCGATTTTGCTGAAACAAACTCGAGATCAAATTCTTGCAGAATGAAAATCCATTTATTATACTTTCCCCCAATCATCCTTCGGGTGAGGACAAATTGAAATGGATTGACATGGTCCACAACCAAGGTCTGGTGAAGGAGAATATAATGTCTCAAACGCTGAACCGCATGTACGGTAGCTAAAGCAAGATTCTCGACATGAGAATAACGAATCTCTGCGTCAATAAGGTTTCAACTCAGATAATACATGACATGCTCTTGGAGCTCCTCATCCTACTGAACCAAGACCATACCAATCGTCTCTAAGGACCCGGCCACATATAATAAGAAATCACGGCTATAGTCCGGAGGACTAATCACCGGGGCCGATGCTAGGGCTCGCTTGAGTGCATCAAAGGACTCCTGGGCTCGCTCATCCCAATAAAAGGGAGTATCCTTCTTCAAGAGACGCATAAAGCCTCTAGTAAAATTGGCAAAGTTGATAAAAAATATTCGTAAGAAGTTTTCCATGCCTTGCAAACACTGAAGATGACGAATATTCTTCAGGGGAGACAACTGAAGTATTGCCTCAACCTTCAAAGGGTCGACTCTTATACCATCTTTCAAAACAATGAATCCTAACAAACGACCTGACTTCACGCAAAAGATGCACTTATGAGGATTTAATATAACTGAATAGTGCCGGCATATTTCGAATACCAATCTCAAGTGATTGGGATGACACATTCTCATACGAGAATGAGCAGCGAGAGCATCCAAAAATACCTCAATAATGGACTTGAGATCATGGAAAATCAAGGTCATCGCTCGCTGAAAAGTAGCTCCGGCGTTTTTAAGGCCGAAAGGCATTTTCTGATATGCGAACGTTCCCCAAGGAAAAATAAATGCAGTCTTGTGTTGGTCCTCAGGTTTAATCTATATTTGATTATACCCAGAAAAGCCATCCATAAAGGAGAACACTTCACTCCCCGCACACTCATCCAAAATTTGATCTATAAATGGTGTGGGGAAGTTATCCTTAGGACAGGCATGATTCAAATCGTCGAAATCAGTGCATATGCGGATCACTCCCTGCTTCTTATCCACCAAAACGAGGTTTGAAACCCACTTCGTCAAGGGAATGGGATAGATGAAACTGGCTTTCAACAATTCCTTTATCTCTGCCTTAATGGTGGGTGCTTTCCTAGGATTCACCGTACGTAAACGTTGTCGAACAGGATTAGCATTGGGGTAAGTCTTAATTTCATGCTCAACAATACGAGGGTCAATACCTGGCATCTCATCGTAGGACCAAGCAAAAATATCACGGAATTCCTTGAATAGCTCGGTATATTCCAGAATCTTAGCTTGGGAACATTCCGCCCCAATATAAACATTCTCTATTGTTCCATGATTGCGAGAGATGTTGATAGGAATCGTTAAAGATATGTTTGCCATGTTTCCATCAGCCATCAGACCAGGAGAGCTTGATGGAACCACAAGACTACCAACTCTCTGACTAAGAATCTCCCTATAATCCTCATGCTCCAAACGGTCAAGTGCTGGAAGGAAGTACGATCTATGATGAAGTTCCTCCCACGGTGGCTCAACTCCCGACATAGCCTCAATAATTGCTTCATCTGAAGGGAACACTGAATCAAGGCAGTTGTGGGCATGAGAAGACTATACTGCCCATGCTGGCAGCACATAGGGGTCTTCCTCCTCCGTCCACGAAGAGGAAGAACAAGGCCCTGCAACACTCTTGAGATTATCTTGATAAGCTATCATAGCTACAGGCAGCAGCACGCTCGTCTCGACAAGCTCACTCGAAATACTCGGTGTAGGAAGAATCCAAGGGTCTTCCATATGATTCATGTGAAAAGACACCGATATCGTAGAAGTCGAATCCTCATCAAAACTAGATCCTATAATGAGGATCGGTGCAAGACAAATAAAGCTTCCCATGAGGGATGGATACATGCCTACACCCACACTCCCAGTTGCCGGCTGAGAGTGCTCAATGATCAGGATTGAAGCTCCCGAAGATGCGGTAACAGACGGATTCTTGAATTTCATCTGATCAATCATTACAATCTTCCCGTTATGTGGAAAGAATACAACGCAGAACAAGGAAGAAGCAACGACTTGCATACTATACATCCAGTTCCTCCCCAGTAGGAGATTATAGTCAAGGGGCGCATCAACCACCTAAAACCTCTATCGCAACTGTTTTCCCCACCAAATGGACTTTAAGGGAAGGAAGGATTCCGTGCGGCCTAAAAGATCTCCCATCGAAAGCAGTTAACATATTCGCTGATTTAGACAGCTCAGGAGAACTGAGACCCTTCCAACAGGAAAAAGACATCACAGAAGCAGCAATACCCTTGTCAATCACAGTAAGTTTGATGGTCATACCAAGACATTCTACGTGCACCAAAAGAGACACATAGTAGGGAAAGTGAGGCTGATGTCTTGTGGTTTCAAATTTGATCACAGAGGAAGAATCATCATCATTCACACCAAGGGAAGAAAGAAACACCTTCATTTGCAAAAGACAACTCTGAAGCACTTCCAATGCAAACATCGCACAAGGAGTATGGCCCAAATCCTCGACAACTGAATAATTCTGGGCAGCTCAGGCATTTGGATTATGCCCTGAACGCTTAAGAACTCCCTTAGGAATGCGAGGTGCATCCTCAGGTTTATCCGTAAGTTTCTTAATGCGCAAAGGGGATCCTGGTGGATCAGGCTCTTTGCCTGGGTTGGGTTGTGACTAACTATAATCTTTCGCACGAGTCACAACTTTCGCAGCATGGACCATGTTAATGCACCCACGACCACTACCCTCTGGTGGATCATCATCACTAGACTGGTCATGGGACTTCGAGTTCATATTTTGGTTATGTGGTAAAGGGTTAGTTAGCACAACTGGTCCTTGTGCTAAGAATCTCGAAGCTTCTTCAATCCGAGGGCACAAGTAAGTGAGGTGATCGTCCTTACATAGCTTTCAAGGGAACTTAACCTTACATTTTGCTTGCTTGTCCCCCCCAGCATTTCTACCGTTCTTGTCATTATTGTTAGCATTCTCATTCTTATTCCCACCCTTTCAATTATTATTTTTACCCTTTTTTCTATTCCGTCCGAGCTGCTAGTTACCCTTCTGGTCCGACGATTGCACAGAAAGTACATTCGTCATTTGGGTGGGATGAGACGAAGCCATAGCTTGTCCCAAAGCAGATTGGTTGATTGACAATTTACTAGCTTGTTTTGCAACCGAATCTGCAGGTTTCGCACTTGCACAACCCACAATGCCATCGGCATGTGGTCCAGGTTTGACTTTGGGATCGAAATTGGAACGAGGAGCGTTAGGAATAATCTCATACAACAAACCGGACTGAGCATAGATCAAGTCCAGTTCCTGTGCCCTAAAGATCGCTTGTTCCTCATTCTACACTCCGGATGTGGAAACATCCTTCGCTATATATGGAAATAACGACTTGAGGAACCACTCAAGGAGGAATTCCGGTGGTATAAAAGCTTTAATTAATCTCTTCCGTCTACGCCACTCTTGAATATGATCAAAAATATGTGTGGCTTTATCTTGCCGAAATGTCGACAAGAGTTCAGTACCGACATCATAGCGCACTAGTAGCTGGAAGTGATTAAGAAAAGTCATCGCAAGGTCGTCGAACAAAGCGAAAGATCCCTTAGGAAACTCTATATACCATTTCACAGCAGGCCCTGTGAGGGTGCATTGAAATAGTCACAAACGGACTAAGTCCTGATGTAACGAATTTGAAGAGCAACAAAGGTGAAATGTAGTAACGTGTTCGCTCGGATCCTCTCCCGATTTTCCTTCGAACTTAGGTATGTCCGAAGGAAGCTTGGTAGGGACAGCCAGCCAAGCCGGGTCATGAGCGACAAGATCGTTTTTAAGTCTCGATAAGTCAGGAAGATTAAATGTCGCAAGGAAAGGGAGCCTAGGATGATGAGGTCGATGGACTGCTCCCTGGTTCATATAGGGTTGATTACCACCATGGCCTTGGCCATAGTGTCCTCCTCATGTCTGACCCATATAGGGTGGCATGGCAGTACCATAGTATGGTGGACCTTGGCTAGTAGGAGCTACAAATACGTAATTAGGAGAGTAAGCAGGTTGTTGATACCTGCCTCCATAAGGTGAAGAAACCTATCCATACTGCGTCCCATGATAAGGTCCATAGGTCATCGCATGCGATGCCCCATGAGACACTCCGTAGGTAGGAAGAGATGCTCTGGAAGTAGGGATATATTCCCTGGAAGTAGCAAGATGACCTCTAGAAGCATGAACATAGCCTCCCGACGCAGCGGGTGGTATGTGAACTTGAGACACAATCGGCCTAGTAACCACAGTACAGACCTGACTCGTATCCATATACTGGCTTGAAGGACCATGTGAATAAGGTGTAGGATGTACATTTGAAGAACTAGGGATTGAGGATGAAGGAACTTGAGTAATGATATATGTATTACCGCCTATCGTCACTCGTCTCGGATCTGGTATCCTAATCGGATCGCTAACTGTAGACCTAGCAGGGAGATACGATGGAGCTTCCACCACTGGGACGGAAGGTGCAATGTGACTAGTGCTCCCAAACCTCTCCGTATGGTAAGGAATGAGAGTGCCCCCAGGCATAGTGCTAGGCTAAAAATCGGATTCGACATGAAATTTCAAATCATGTGCAGGGAAACCAGATGTAGCATAACTACCATAGCTAGTGTCAGGTTCAAAATGAGTCCCGGCATCCTCCAGCATTCCATACCGGTAACGTGTCAATGGGGAATCAGACCTGGAGTGAGTAGGCCTATCATGCAAGGGTCCTATCTCAGAAATCACAGGACCTAACTCAGCTAAGTTGGGTGAAGGATCATAAGTAGGAGTAAATTCCCCATCGTCTACACGAATGGGAGGAGGTGGTTCAAGAATATCCTCTAAACAGTCTCCCATGGTGTGTGAATCAATGTGTGACATGGTCCACCTGGACTATCTAGGTCTCTCTCCCAAAGGAGAAGGAGAAATAGAAGGCAGAAGTCCTGCTAAACGACGAGAACGGCGAGGAACCGCACTTGAATCCACAATGACTCAAAAAATAGCAAAGACTCTTTATTTACATAAACCCTAGGCCAACTATCATGAACAGAGCAATGACTAATAAAACCTAAAGCCAAATGCAAGCAAACAAGGGCTGGATAAGTGAGCTCCTGAATGAAGCAAGTATGTCTCTCCTAGGAGAGGCTTGAGACCCTCATACACAACAAGCGGAGGTACATAACCAATTATTGTGGCCCTCAGCTTCAACGCGTAAAGCGACTGTGTTGTTCGACCCCAACCTGGCCGGGACACCCGCAGAATGACCCCTGCGAAGTACCCCCTCGACATCCTAGGTAAGGCCACTAAGGTCACCTCAATATGCTCAATGCTCAGGTGGACTGTCGCAGGCAGGATTGACCATATGGGTAGGGTAGCAAAGCCCAAAACTCTCTAAAGAGCTCCTAGATATGAATACAATCCTAGAAATATCTCCGGTGCTACTCAGTTATGACTAGGGGTCATCCCAATCAATAACCGCTCACACTGCCTCGTGCTTAACTCCCTTTTGAGAGCAGGATCCTGAGAACACTGGTTATACCAAGGATTTCACACACTCACCTGGACAGACACCTAGATGTTGTTGTTTAGTGATCTTGGAGAATTGACTTACAATGAACTATTCCAAGATCCTAAAACCTAAGCTTGTTGGTGCACCCTAGAAAAGAAAAGAGTGTAATTCATTTCATTTAGCATTGATTTTAGTTGGTTTTATTACTCAGAAAAGGGATATGATCGTGCAACTGATGTTGTTATGACGCAACAGGAAGTAAAATGCACACCTAACAATCAATGCAAATGCATTGTGTCCATGAAAACAGGGTATGCTACTACGTGAAATGCACAATTCTTCTTCAAATGATAAATGCAAATTTTCCTATATGAAGTCCTAACTAGTACTCCAAAGCAAATCTAGTGCAAGTACAATGCAAAGTGCAAAATGCAATGCATGATGATAAGCAAATGTTTTTGGATTTTTTGAAAATAAAAGAGATGTAAAAAGCAAAAGAATGATTCTACGACCCCTAGAATCTGCAAGCACACCCAAACAGCACTCAAGCAAAGAACTAAGGTAAAAGAACTCTAATGCACTAATCTCAAACAAAAAATCGAAAATGCCATGACAAGAACCATCTTAAAAAAAATTATCCTAAAAAAAACGTTTCTGGTCAGAAAAAGAGGTCAAAACAGACTCAGGAAGTGCCAAAGGAGACTCAGCAAATATTAGAATTCACCCAACAACCAATTATCTTCCCCAAAAAGGAAAATTCAAGGGCATACGCGACTGTTCACAGTAAAACCGCATGTATACGTGGAAATAACAGAGGAAACCGCGTATATACACGACTGTAAATCAAAAACCCGCGTATAGGAAGAAAAGGTGCATAAAATCAAGGCAAACAAACAGGTTGAGACAAACTTCACACCAATCAGACTCTACCAGGCATACATGCCCCCAGACCCGACACAGAAACAAGAGAGAAAGAGCAATTCAAATTCATTGAATGCCGAGAAAACAACCCCCAAAGGACAACTACTAGGAACTCCCCAGCAGGGTCGCCAATTCTATTACGGAGAGAAATTCCTATGGCTTGGGGTACCACAACAGATAGCTTGACTCCAGAAATCAATCTTTCCCAATATGCAATAGAAATAGAATGTCTAACACTAAAGGATCAGACCTCGTACCTTATTCCGGACAGTTGAAGTAGATCCCCTTTGAGCTTTCCAATCTTCAGCTTGAATTGATCTATTACTTCCTCAACAACAAGTAAACAATACAAGCATTCTATATATCATGGTGTTAGATCTATTCTAGCATATATAATCAATAATATATAAGCATTTGACATAATCCAATGGAGAACATATTCATTCAAACACACATTATTGGACAAAAAAATATATTTCTATTAATATAAATCAGATATTACAAGATACAACCTCTGACGGCACGTCTGCGAACCAGAGAAACTAAATCCCCCACTTGGGCCTCCACCACTTCAATCCTCCATCTCTCGATAGCAAGCTCACAAGCAAAAGGCAAGCTTGGGAAGAACACAAAAGTGCTCCAAGGGACAAAGGGATGCAAACTCAAGCATAAGTTCTTGCAATAATGGACTATAGTTTCGTTGCTCTCAATTCTCTCTTATGCCTTCAATGTACCAAGGGGTTCCTTATATATCTTTTCAAAGGGGTAATGAAAGGTTGAATCTGAGCGATCTCAAGGCATAGGGAAGGCTAGGAGTCAAATGAGTCAGATCCATGTCAAGGAAAACTCCAAAAAGATTTGGATTATGCACACATCCCGATGTACGCGGTTTTAGTGGTCAAACCCACGTATGTATGCGCTTATAGGTGTAAAATTCGTGTATAGCATTTTTCATGTGTTTTTAGGGATGATCAAGGAAACATCAAAGGATAAAAAGTTGTCCATAGGGTCTAAGGAGTCTGCAGCGGGACAGGGAAAGGCCATACAAAGTGTGATTCACCTAAAGTGGTGAAAACCGCTATAAAAAGGATGATATGATAGGGATTTAGGTCTTTACGGAGTTGCTAAGGATCCTTCCTTTTGGAATTACGGGATCAACACATTTGTGGAACTCAGACAATCCTTCCTATTAGAATTACGGGATCAACACAGCTGTGGAACTCAGACAATCCTTCCTGTTGGAATTACGGGATCAAGTCTTTACGGAGCTACCAACGATCCTTCCTTTCAGAATTACAGGATTTAGGTCTTTACGGAGTTACTAACGATCCTTCCTTTCGAAATTATGGGATCAACACATCTATGAAACTCAGACGATCCTTCCTATTGGAATTACAGCATCAAGTCAATGATCCTTCCTTTCGGAATTACAGGATTTAGGTCTTTACGGAGTTACTAATGATCCTTCCTTTCGGAATTACGGGATCAACACAGTTGTGGAACTCAGACAATCCTTCCTCTAGGAATTATGGGATCAACACATGTTCTTGAGTACCAAAGTCACCGGATCCATTCTGAATCGAAGTTCAAGGATGATACAATCCTACCACCTTCTCAATGACCGAAGTTCACCGGATCCATTCTAAACCGAAGTTCAAGGATGATACAATCCTACCACATTCTTGATGACCGAAATCACCGAATCACTTCTGGACATATGTCTCGGGATGATACAATCCCTCTTCATTCTCGAATACTGGGGTCTCCGGGTCACTTTTGGGCAAGTGCCCAGGGATGATACAATCCCACTGCAACATCATTACTCCCCCTTTCGGGGAAGACCCTTTTGAACCACACCAAGCTTGTCTCGAAAGCATTCAAACTTCACTCGGGACAAAGGTTTCATCAACACATCATCAACCTGTTCATCAGTACTTACATACTGGAGCTTTATGGCTCCTTTTTGCATCATGTCTCGAATGTAGAAATACCTAATTTCTATGTGCTTTGATCTGTCATGGAACATAGGGTTCTTTGTCATCTTTATACATCTTTGGTTGTCACATAGAATTACGGTAGTGTCCAACTCTAGATTGAATAATCCTAACAGCAACTTTCGAAGCCATATGGCTTCACAACTAGCAGAGCAAGCTGCTATATATTCTACTTCAGCAGTGCTTAGAGAAACACTGGATTGATTTCTGCTAAACCATGAAATCATAGTAGATCCCAGACTATAACAACCGCCTGATGTGCTTTTTCTGTCTGAGATAATTCCAGCCCAATTTGCATCTGTATATCCATATAATCTGTACTCATGGCTATTATCATAGTATAACCCAAAGTCTATAGTCCCTTTCAAATATCTCATCACATGTTTGGCGGCTACCAAGTGAACCCATCTAGGTTGAACTAGATATTGACTTAAAGTGTTCACGGAAAAACAAATGTCTGGTCTGGTATTTGTTAAGTACATCAATGACCCAAAGATCTGTCTGTAGAGAGTCACATCCACTAACTCTGATGAGTCATCAGTTAAAAACTTTAGGTTGGAATCCATGGGGGTGGCCAAGGCTTTTCATTCCAACATATTGAATCTTTTCAATACCTCTACTGCATACTTTCCCTGGTTGAGAAAGATTCCTTCTGAACTTTGCCATACTTCCAGACCTAGGAAATAGTGCATTAACCCAAGGTCTTTCATCTCAAATTCTTCTGCTAGTTTCTTCGTGCTTTCCTTAATCTGTTTCTCATTCCCTGTCAAGAATAAATCATCCACATATAGTAACAGGATGACAGGCTCATCTTCTACAACCTTTAGGTAAAGGTTAGGATCATCTTTACTTTTGGTAAATCCCATGCTCGACAAGAAACCATCTATTCTTTCATACCAAGCTCGAGGAGATTGTTTAATACCATATAATGCCTTCTTCAACTTGCATACGTGTGTATGTCTATATTCAACTTCAAATCCTTGAGGTTGTTCTAAGTATACTTCTTCTTCGATCACTCCATTTAGGAAAGCTGTTTTCACATCCATCTGGTGTAAATCCGACTTCATCATGGATGCAAGTGCCATGATAGTTCTAATAGAAGTATGCCGTGCTACTGGGGAAAATGTCTCTTCATAATCAATTCCTTCTTTCTAAGAGAAACCTTTGGCTACAAATCTTACTTTATATTTCTCGATACTTCCGTCAGCTGCATGCTTTACTTTGTATATCCATTTGGAGGATACTATACTCTTTCCTTCTGGTCTGGGAACTATATCCCATACATCATTCTTAATTATTGATTGATATTCTTCAGTCATTGCTTCTACCCATTATTTGTTCTGGACCGCTTCTTCAAAGTTTGTAGGTTCTTGATCTACAAGATCACACATCAAGGCTACATAGTTGGAGAAGGTCTTAGGTTTCTTTCTTTCCCTTGTGGAGCCTTCAGGGGCTCCATACCTTTCTGCTTCTCGTATAATTTCTCTTGTCCAAGCAAGATTTCTCTTTCTTGTTATTTCCATTATGGGAGGTTCTTGAGGTTCTGCTATGTCATGTTCTTCAGGAGCTTCATCTTCAGGGAGACATGTAGATTATTTATTTCTGGGAGATGTCTCTTCTTCATACACTTCTTCATGTTGGCATTTCCTAGATCTCTTGAGGGCTTCCTCTTCATCAAATTTCACATCTTGACTGATTTCCATGTGATGGAATCCAGGAATGTATA
The DNA here is from genome assembly GCA_001517045.1 of Pseudotsuga menziesii. Lineage (NCBI taxonomy): Eukaryota > Viridiplantae > Streptophyta > Pinopsida > Pinales > Pinaceae > Pseudotsuga > Pseudotsuga menziesii. Next base: position 89,003 of record LPNX010282290.1, read on the forward strand.
TTCTGAATGCTTTGGATACCTCACAGTATCAAACAAATATCCCCTTCTTTCTGGATGGATCTAATTTGGTTCTTTTCTCTTTTGGTATATGAATATATACTGGACAACCAAATATCTTGAGGTGACTTACCTCAGGCTTCTTTCCTATGAATACCTCTTCTGGAGTCTTGAACCCAAGAGCACTGTGGGATATTCTATTCTGTGCATACACAGCTATTCTTGCCGCTTCTACCCATAGATGCATTGGAAGGTCTTGATCATAAATCATTGTCTTTACTGCCTCCATGATGGTTCTGTTCTTTCTTTCTGCAACCCCATTCTATTGAGGATTGTAGGGAGTGGTTAGTTCCCTTTTGATTCTAGAGTCTTTGCAAAAGGATTCAAACTCTTTTGAGGTATACTCTCCACCATTGTTCGATCAGAGTGTCTTTATTTTATTATCTGAGAGATTCTCTATCAAGGCTTTGAACTCCTTGAATTTTTGAAACACTTCACTCTTTGCTTTCAGGAAGTATATCCAAGCCTTTCTTGAAAAGTCATCAATAAATGTGATATAATATTCAAAGCCACTTAAAGATGTAGAAGACATTGGACCACATACATCTGAATGAATCAATTCCAACATACCTTTTGTCTTTGTTGCACTTTTCGGAAATGGATTCTTGATGTTCTTTCCCTTTGCACATACTTTGTAAATGCCTTCATGCTTGATCTTCATGTCTGGTAATCCCGTCACTACTTTGTTCACATGAGGTAGAGCCTTGTAATTGATATGGGCAAGCCTTCTATGCCATAGTTCACTAGGTTCAGTGGATTCATGCACTAGGGTTGTTTCTGAGTGCCCCTTTAGTTTATACAACCCTCCTTCTTCTTCACCAATAATGATTGCATATTCAATATTCTTTCCTTTGGGCCACATGATTACTTGGCCATCTATGAAAGCAACTCTGAAACCTTTCTTATCTAAAGTTGATATAGAAAGTAAATTCTTCTTTAGACCAGGTACATATAATACATCCTTCATTTTTAGGGGATTACCTGAATCAAGTTTGTAGCTTGCTTCACCAACACCTTTGATCAGATATTGATAGTCATCTCCTAAGGATACCTTCTGAGGTGAGCTCTTTCCTTCAAGTTTGGATAGATTTTTATTTTGTCCCGTCATGTGCTTTGAAGCACCACTATCAATAATCCAGGTGTCTTCTCTAGGAGTTACAGATCCAGAGAGTGCAGAGAATAGCACATACTTTTCTACATCTTCTTCTCTTGCTTGTTTTCTTGGGGGACCTTCTTCTTCTTCTTCTTCTTCTTCTTCTTCATCTGCTAGATGGGAATGGTGCCTTTTGTTGTTGTTGATCCTCTTTATATATTCTTGCCCCTTTTTAGGACAATTTTATTAATTCTTGCACATGATCTAGGAACTAGGAGTCAAAATCATCAAAGAATTATTAACAAATACTCATGAATTGGAAAATAACTGGATTACCAAATAGGTTTCCTCTCTGTATATTATATAAACAATAAAGGATTACAATTTCCATGCATAGCAATAGCTTAACTCCATGAAGAATTCAAATACCTAAGGGACAATTCGAATTCAGTGAGTGAGTCTAGCTTAACTGACTCTTTGCCATGCAATCTCACTCAGTTAACCACTTGACCAAAACCCTAATTGACTCACCAAACCCTAACTGAAGTTGGAGTGCAATAAATGATCGAATCTCAATTGAAGGAGATCAAACACATGTCATATCAATCCAATCATCAAGTGCTAGTACTGCATGACTCCAATAAACCCTGATGAGGTTAAATGAAGCTGAATGGACCATCAGAAGTTGGTGAAGGCGCCTTGTTGACTCCAGTTCATTAAATAATAATAAATAATCATTAAATAATGATTAAATAATATATTTAATGCATGGAGGCGCCTTAACTGACTGTAACTGATTGGTTGAACTGAAAGTAACCACCAGTTAGCAATTAGGTGCATTAATGTCACACAGATCACCCCTGGAGTGCTCCAGTTAGCCTCCTTGACTATAGGTAGGCGTGGGAGTGACTGGGATGATGATAAGTGATTCTCCTTGATGTCAATTAAACTTAGGATAGTGGTTTAACTAGGCCAATTTGACTGAAAGAGTGAGTATGATGGTAAATGTCTCCAACAAATTTTGGGTAATGTGTCCTATCTTGTTACAATGAAAACATTCAAAATCGGAATAGTATTTAAAGGAAGGATTTTCTCTTGCCCTTTGGATTATTCTGGGAGGATGAGACTTCTTGAAATTTCTTCTCTTGAAGTTTGATTGGCCTCTTCTTCTTTTAGTGTGAGTGGCTAGGGCTTGATCATCTGCTTTTAGTAAGGCTTCCCTATTTGCCACTCTAGTCTCCTCTTGAATGCAGTCTTCCCATATAATATCATGCTTTCTTTTCTGGCACACATCATTGGAATAAAATACTCCCAGGGTCTAGTGAGACCATTGAGAGCAGTCATGACCATTTTATCTTCATCAAGATTATCTCCAATAGCTTCTAGTTGCTCTTTGATCTGGGAAACCCTTGAAAAGTAATCTTGGATGGATTCTCCGTGACTCATTCTGATGCTTTTCAGTTGAGCTCTTAGATTCAACTTCCTGTTGATGTTTCTTCCCTCAAACATTATGGAAAGGGCATCATACATTTCTTTTGGAGTATTCTTGGATGACACTTGAGGAATCAAGTGATCCTTAATGGAGTCAGCAATAATTCTTTGTGCCCTAATCATATCCTTTCTGTGCTTCTCCTTGGCTTTAGCTTCTTCAGGTTTTGACACTTCTTCTTTGACATACTTATCAATATCATTCTCTTGGAGAATGAGACCAATCCTGTATTTCCATGCTCGAAAATTCTCTATGCCTTCTAGCTTATCTTCAAGCTTAGTGCTTGAAGTCATCTTGCTAGAGAATTACAAGAAAAATTGAAATTTTGTGGAATGAGAAACTGAACTTACCAGGAGATGTGCTTGAATGAGGTGAGTTGACTGATGTACTTGGATTCTGGAAATCTCAATCTTTCAAATAAGACGATTCAGCTTCTACAGAAATGCCTATCACTATTTTTGTGATATCTCCGCAATTTATACCCCTCTATGTCTAAAATTTCGCACTGAGGTAACCTCGTGTGTCCCTGATCCAACACCATACGTTTCATCAAAATTGGTTTCACCAATTTATATTTATGATCCTTTTCCCAAGGGAACCTGTTACAGGACTGTTCAGAACAACGAAGTTGTACGGCCTACCACGTGTCATTGTTTCATCTTTTGGTTCTTAAATTCGGACCACAGAAATTAGGGTTCGTGATTTTTTTGGAAAATCTTCAGGAATTCCATTTGGATCTCTGTAGCCCAAGCTACAGCAGTTTTCCCCAAGTGTCCTGTTTATGGATGAATTCTGGAAGAGGCTGGAACCCTAACTTGGAAGGATCATATCTCCAATAATATAGAGAATATGAGGCTAAATTTTGGCTACAGTGTACATCATGATTTTATATTCTCCCTCTGCAATTTTCAGCTCTTGATCCTTCGCCAATATTGGAATATAGCGAAAGTACCAAAACTTAGCATTTTTAGTATTTAGGGTTTTTCTAGCTCGGGGTCAAAATAGGGTTTGACTTTTCCAGAGTTTCACCCAACCAAAAATATTGATCCAGGTCTCTAAAGTTTGATTTTGATGAGGAGAGAAATACTATGCTGGGCTCACTCAAAAATTCCTCTTCTGCAAGAAGCCCTAATTTCCCGCACCAAAAACTGAAAATGCTCGGAATCGAATTCCGCTTCGACAGATAGATGCGCCCTTCAATTGAGAGTCAACCTAGCCTTTTTTTGCTAATTGATTGTTGGAGAGAACCAAAAAGTAAGAAGCCCTAACTTCTGTAGCTGCCCAATGTCTTCTTTCAGGGTGGCTCTGATACCATGTTAAATTTTCATATGCTTAACTAAGACATGAGTATTTCATTTCATTTTCATAACAAAAGCATATGAACAGGATCACTGAAAGATAGACAAGCACAACCATACAAAAGGAACACAAAGATTTATCCTAGGAAAACCCTAAAGGGAAAAACCTAGCAAAAGCTTCCTCAATATAGATGTCCCCAAAAAGATAAAAGATAAAACCAGCAAGGAGATCAAAGCCTGATCTTCCTCCTTCTCCAACTACTTCTCTTCTCCAGCTACTTCTCTTCTCCACTAATGCGCTACACAAGTGAGAGTGTGTGCTCAAATGAGGAGAGCTACACCTCTATTTATATTCATCCATTCACTTCAATTAATTCATCCGACATGTAGGCTCGAGTTAATCATGTAGGCTCGAGTTACACATGTAGGCTCAAGTAACCACACTGGGGTGCTAATGACCCACCTTTACAATTAGAGGGGACAACCTCATGACTCTTATTAGTTCTTCCGATTAGAAGCATCGGGGTACAAGATAATACAAGTGGTTCTCCCGGTAGGACCATCGGGGACCACAAAAGATACATATAGAATATTTTTCGAAGTTACAATATTTCAACAGAATGTGCACCTTGGATGTCCTTACCTTATCCAAACCTTGATAGGCGGTCTCCAATGTATCCTATGCTTGTTTAACATTAATTGATTCTACTACTCTTCAGAGTATGCTTTCATGCATGGCTTGATGTATGCAAAACATAGCCTTTCCATCTTTCTTCCTCTGTTCCCTCAAGACATCTTTCTCAGCTTGTGTGAGATTGTTATTCATTGTCTCATCTGCTGGTTCTGCATGATATTGACCTTTGAACAAAGCCTTCATTGTTAGAGACCAATATTCATAATTCTTTCCTGTAAAAATTCGAGTTTGCAATGAACCAGAAGTGGAAGCCATTTTTAATTTTTTTTAACTTTCCTTAGAAAATTACTTTTCCACTTTTTAAGACAAGATTTATTTCCTAAACCTTGCTCTCATACCAGTTAGCAAAAATGGAGCCGACTAAACTTGAGTTTACCACTCAGTTATTAAAAATTTCATGCTGACCTCTTTTTCTTTTTACTTGTCGGGTGAAACCAACTAGGCAAGTATACCAAATTTGGTCGGCCTTTTAGACCTCACTATTTTTCTTTGAGAAGTTCTTACTTGTCGGTTTTACCTGCAGTTTTTACTTCGACCATTTGTGGGCTTCGACAACTTGTTGGTTCTACCACTTAGACAGAACTTAACCGACTAGTTTCTCTACCATTTACTTGGACTCACTTGCTCTAGTTTGTAATGTCCCGGTTTTGACCCCGTTGCATTAAATGCATATGATGTATAAATTGTAAATGATCGGGGTGCGGAGCTAAAGGCCAAGGCCCCACCATTGATCGATCATGCTATGTTTTGGATTTAAATTTGTCACCAATGGTATATCGGGGCATGCGGCATATATTATAATGGTCATCATGTAAATATGCATCTATAATTAATTAAATGAACCCGACCAGCTACGATCGCAGCAACTAAATCGAAAGGGGCATGATTTTCACAAAGATAAGTGTGGGGGGGGGGATTTGTCAAACCTTGGCCAATGAGAGAAAAATACCCATGTGTCTTCTCCCCTTGTGTTATCCAACCACCTTCATTGAATAATGGCTGGTGGTGGTTGAGGCAGTTAATGGTTTTGGGAGTGGGGTGGCAGCACTGTCAGTCCACATCCACATGCACACTCCACCCCTGTTGACTTCATTCACGCAGGAAATTCCACTCTCACCACGATTTTGTCTGTTTCTCCTCACGCACAGGGTCTTGGCGGTTTTGGTCTCACGCAAACATTTTCTTGGCTCCATGAGTTTGCTGTACACCCACGCACTACAATTTTGCGTCTTCCTGTAGTTGTTCACCTTCATGCACTTCCCATTATCTGCTCATGGTTTACAAGCACAGGAATTTTCCTGGTTTCCCCCACGTTGTTTTTCCTTCATGGATTTGAGAAAGGTGTGGCTCCATCCTTTACTCACGGGTCGATTGTGGGTTCGGCATTGTTGCTCATGCTCATCCACATGCTGGGAGACTGTAATTTCTTCCCCAGCGTGGCCTGTATATGTTTTCTTGGTGATATCGTGCCCAGGACGGGCTGTGTTTTCCCACGTTGTTGGCTGTGGTTGTTGTGGTCTTCCTTACATGTTGGGGACTGTGGTAAATTCATGTGAGAGTCATTTTGGCCACGATAGGGCCAAGAATGACTCAGAATTCATTTTCCCTGTCTTAAGATGTATCAGCTGATTGATTGCCTAAGTGCAATGGTTGGTCTTCGGACTGTGTAGGGAGCAGGGATGTTGGCTTAGATTTGCTTGATAAACCTGGTAGTTGGAAACCACACAGACAGAGCTAGAGGGCTGGCCTTCTTCTCCATCACCCCTGAATAGCACTAGAAGGGAATGCAAGGCCTAAGGCACTGTGTAGCAGAGAACGGACTGATTCCTTGTGTTGGGTGTGTTTGGGTGTCATAGAGGTCAAGCTAGTTCTGGTGTAGGTTTTCTTAGCTCTGCAATGAGCTCACCAGCTTAGCATTTAGCCTTTCCCACTCCTTGATGGCCTGATAAATCCAACTGTGTTGGCTTGGCTATGCTTATGTATGCTTAACTATGTGTTAGCCTGCTAGTTCCCTTATTCCTTGGAGAATCATGCCCAGCTCAGGGGTGGCAGCGCTGCTGAGAGATTAAGGAGCACGCTGGCCTATGGTTGGGTGGAACGTTGCAGCGACGTAGCTGGTTGTGGAGTGAAGTTTTCATAAGATAAGTGATCTTGTTCGTTTTACTTCTGCAAGTGTAAATTCTGTTAATGAAAATGATGAACCTGTTAAATGAATGCTGGCTTAAATGTATGATGTTTCCATTGTGTATGAAAGATGATTGCATCTGTGCATGATAAATGTTCATGTGTGTATGTTTAAGCATTCTGTTTTAGCAATTTTATTCATGTACATGTTCATGGGGCTCTTAGTCCGGGTGGTAAGCTTGTAGTCGCGTCCTCTTCGCTGGTGGGAGGCATGGGGACGTGACATAGTTGGTCTTAGTCGGAATTTACGAATGATATTTCTTAGTCTAAAAGACTTAAGAAATTACAAATGTTTTTCACCTATGAGTAAGATGAAGTAAAAACGGACAAAATAACAATGTGCTACCAAATAAATATGCATTCAACCATAAACTATTTCATATATATAACTTGTCTGGAAATAACAAAAGGTAATACAAACTTGTAGACTCACCCACTGATCCTTTTACAGAGCTTCAGCTCTTTGACAGTATCACACACACATAAGCTTGAGCTTCAACTTCACCACTGTGAGTTCTCTCTTTCTCTCTATTTATAGGCAACGTGGAAATTGCATCTAGGTGAATCTAAAGAGTTGCCACTAATGGTTGTAATAACTATCTAGCTACAAACTTAGCTTCAGAAATTACTGGTTTAGATTGCCAAATCGTGGACTCTTCACTCTTGTGAGACTCACCGACAAGATCTGAACTGATACACTAATTAAAGCAAACCTAATAGATGGTAAGAATGATCCACTTGTTCCCTCATCACAAACATGATTTTCTATTCTACCCTCTTCAATATTTAAAACATCAATAACTTTTTCTTGATCAAGCATGTTATCTAAAGCCATACTGTGGCTTTGAATTTTGGACAATCCCAGATTATGGAATTAGTATATTGTCCTATGAAAAAGAAGGGAAATACTTGTGAATACCTGAGCTGCCCTACTTTCCTCTCCGATTTCTTCTCAAAAACCCTAACTATAGGAATTTAAATTTAATATTTTTCCACAGCATCGTAAACTAATTGGTTCCTTCGAGTCCGTTCCAACTGAATTGTATTACACTCAAAGGCAACCCTAAAACACAATTTATAGCACTTATCATCGCCATAACTAGAGTTGAATAGCATCCAACTCTAAACCTAATTTTCACACAATTTATAGCACTTATCAGCGCCATAACTACGACAGCTCAATAACATTTCATAAAGTGGTGAATAACATTTAATAAAGTGGTGAGTTGGTTCACGGGTGGAATATGGTTTCAATTTTCCAGTGAATGCCTTTATATTCTTCAATATAGCCTAATGACATGATTTTGATTCCTGGTTCACATTTGTCAAAAAGAACTAGGAACCACATCAACAATAATTTAAGAAACTAAATTCAATTATGTTTTATTGTCAGATGACAAGACAAAGCGTACAGAAAACAAATGATGTGGCAGGGTTGGAGTTTCATTCCAGTCACATTTGTTTTTGATGTTTTATGTTTTGTACTGACCTTGAAGTAACGTTTTGCAACATGTAACCATGGACAATCACTTTTTAACAAGACCAATACAATGATTATATTAATGAATACAATACTAACCATTGAATACAATGCTAGCGTGGGTTGATTTGTTGTTATTAGGTTCACTTGTTTTACATGTTAATTGTAAGCTTACCTTTATTGAATCCAGAAGGTTAACGACATGCAAAAACATGCACAGAAAAGATTATTTATTAATTATACATACTAAAGCTTTCTGCTGAACTAGCTTACTGCACTGGCAGATCACACTCAACCGACCAAACTCACTCATTCCACCCAACTCAAATGAAAATATGTGTTATAAACAAAAATCAATGTCTTGACCATAGACTTCTTTAATTAGGCTCGACAAAATACTTCAAAGGAAGATTATTTCTTTCTTAATATGCGTAACTCGCTCTATAATAAAAGGTAAAAGAAGAATTTATTATCTGGCTTTATCAAGGAACTGGGCCTTATCATTAAAAGCAAAAAGAAAAAGACAACTTTATTTTTCTTAAAAAATTAATCAGGGTTTGTAAACTTTGATTTTGTAATGTATTAAAAATAAATGAAATTTTAAAATTAAATTAATTGTAATATTTACTATTTCAAAATTAACCATTTAAAAACAAAAATTATAAAAAGTATTTACATATTAAAAACTTAATAAAAACAAAAAACAAAAACTAATGTAATTTAAATATATATATATACATATACATACATTAATCAGAAAAACTAAGAACAACCAAAGCAACCTAAAAAGATTATGATTTTGAAGAAGATTAGACTCACATTACAGAGGTAGGGATGTAGCAGGTCTCTAAGAGAAGGGAACATTTAGAAGCAACCTAGCTAGTAATTTATGAGTTATGGTTTTTTTTTTAAACTTTAAATCATTATACTTTTTATTTCTTATAAATAGAAAAATTATAAAAAAATTTAAAAAAAAATATTCTAGACATCTTTAAAAAAAATTCTATAAACATCATCCAACTCATGGTGCATCTCCTTTTCAACTAAAATATAAAAAACATTGGATGGTCTTCTCACTTACTGGGTCTATTTTAGTAAGAGACCTTCCCACCTTATTGTTAATGAGACCTTTTAATGTTGACTATGCTTTTGCAATAAAATGGTGTAAAGGCATGTTTACTGGTGGAATAAGTATTACTGGGTATATTTTAATAAGAGGCTTTTGAGACTTTCAAATGTTGACTATGTTTTTTTTTTATAACATATAGTATAGTAACATAAGTTTTGAAATAAATGGATCCCCTATATGGAATTTGAGCTTTTGGGTGTTTATGATGATACACATGGCTTCCTGTTTTTTTCCAATATTAACATTTGAGTAATAATAATTTCAATTGTGTTGTTGATAGGTTGTACCTTTAGTGTGAATAAGCCTTACTGAGTGCGATATTTGCAGTTTGCATCATCCAACTGACAAGGTAGCTTTAGGTAGCTTTCTTTCATTCATTGGGCATTGGCCATTTGATAGAACCACTGCAACATCTGTAATTATTTAAAATAGTGCTTAGCCTTTACCAGAGCTTCAACTGAGCGAACGAAATAATTGCAAGGAGTAAGAATATATAAATAGCAATCAAGTCAAATCCAGGGTTCATCAGTACATATTTAATAATTTATCTAATGTGTTTATCAAATATCTCTGCAACCTCAACTGTAAATTAATGAAGTTTTTTCAAAAAAACTAAAAGTCCAATTAGGCTTTTAATAATTACTGTAAATTAATGAAGTTTTTTGAAAAGTAACTAAAAGTCCAATTAGGCTTTTAATAATTATTTAGCAGTTTAATACATTTTCTCTTAAAAAATTATTTGTGGTCAGTTGGTAGGGTGGTAGGGTTTGATGGATTCCATTCTATTTACACGTTTTCTCATAAATAATAATTACGCTTTCTTTTAAATAATAATTGATTTCATTCCGTTTACAATGTTCCAATTCTGTTAAGACATATATTATGTGACTAAGTTTTTGTCCTTTGAAAAAAACTGTATTTAACTCGCCGACAGATAGGCCCCCCCCACTCCACTGGCGTTGCGCCTTGATTGGTGCTTAATGCACGCCATATCTCCATCTCCATATCTAGTATTATATTTCAGGCTTTAACTTAAATGATTGTCATAGTAATTATACATTATAATAGTTTTCATAAAGATAATTTTTTAAACAATTCATAAACTTCGATATGACACCCATGTATGCTTAATAGGATTTTGTGAAAAGAGAAAACCTGGACTCTGTTAGTTAACAAAGGTTTGGGGAAGATATAAAGTGTGTAGAACAGAAGCAAATGAATAAGTTTAATCTTAATTGAAAGCACGAATTTCGGTGTTAATTAAAGTCAATGTTTTAAAACCAGGGTTGTCTGTGGTAATTAAAGCCTTTTCTTGCACTCCTGTTTATATTTCAGTTTATAACAAAAGGAGGAATAATAATAATTTGATATGCCGTCTTTTGATTATGTGTTTCACATAATCTTCATCATCCCAACGCCCAAAGAGAGGAGATATGTCTCCGCGTTTTGAGAGAGTCGGTGTCTTAGCGGAGGAAACGAAAATTTGCTCACTATACGATACCCTCTTCGCTACAAGTAAAATGGCCAAAGTTCAAACTATTGCAGTGATTCCGTCACGAGGACCTCGTGGTAAAATTGCCCCACGGGTGGTGAAACCTTGGCCAGCAGTGGGGAGCAATATTCAGCATGTTCCAGGTTATTTAATGGAGTAGTAGCAAATGATCTATAAATATTGTTAGTTTTAAAGGTAACCAATGTCACATAGAAAAGTTATAGTTTTGAGAATTTATTTAGAGATATAATTTGTTTGCATTAACATAATCATAATTTAATGTGCTTAACCCATGACTATTACAACAAGAACCACGTGGTGGCAATGTCCCAGACATTGTCACATGTTGTTGCAGGTTAACTTGAAAGCTTCATAAAGATTAGCATCTCTTCCATGATCAACAACAAATAAACAAAAACAGTTTGTTTTATATATAATTTTTTTTTAGGTTTTATTTAAACTTTAACAATGTAAATAGGTTTAGCACATGCCATCAAAAGGGAAGCCTTCCCATTACAAAAAGAAAAGATTGATTCTAAGGGAAACTCCTTTCTTAGGGATTGATTTTTATGGGAAGGAGAAGAGAAATGGAATTCGGATTGACTTTTATGGAAATAAGATTTATTTTCTCTTGTCAAGAGAAGAGAAAGGCAATTGTTTTGATTTTTATGGGAAGGAAATTGACTTTTTCTTAAAAGAAGTTAAAGGGGGAATTGACTTCTACGGTAAAGAAATTGACTTTTCTTAGGAGGAAAAGAGTAAAGCTTGAATGGATCAGAAAAGGATCCAATTTGTGTGCTTGAATATAGCATCAATTTGTGTGGTTGAATATAGCATGACAAAGTAATTGGTGGAGGGGAAGCATGAATTGTAGTCTTCATATTAAGAAAGAGATTTATTTGGCTCTGCAGGGAAGGATAAAGGAGTTGGTGGAGAAGAAGCATGAATTGGAGATAAAGCAATCATTAATGTTTGACACTTCAATAAAAATCCTAACATGGGCATACATTGCATTGAGTTTAGGGGAAAGTAAAGAGAAGTGTAGAAATATGGGGCTATGATCTTCAAATTAGAGAATTTTCTTAGCCAAGTTTAGTGAATCAATGAATACTATGATAAATAAATCCAAGGTGAATCATTCAAAGTTAGAGCTGATATGGGTTGTAAATCATATATATAAATTATCAATAGGATTCTCCCTTCATGTTAATCTCAGAAGTCAAGATTAATTCTAAAGGAAACTCCCATCCCATTAGTTCATTGTATAGAAATTTAGTTTTTTGGAAAGGGGAAGAGGAAGCATGAACTGAGGGAATTTGGATTAGAAAAGGAATCTAATTAATGTGCCTCCATAGAACATGACAAAAAAATTGATTGAGAGGGAGCATGCATTGGATAAAGGAATGGATCTAATTCATGTGGCTCCATAGAGCATGACAAAGAAATCAATGTAGAGGACGCATGAGTTAGAGACAAAGCAATCATTGGTGATTGCCACTCCATTAACATTCCTAACAAGGGCATAGGTTCTATCCGTGGAAAAATAAAATCTAAGGTGAATTATTCAAGGATAGAGTTGATATGGGTTGTAAATCACACATGAATTATTAATAGGATGTCTCCTTTCCATTAGTCTCATTGAGTGAAGACAAGATTGATTCAAAAGGTAACTCCCTTTCCATTGGTCTCATTGTAGAGAGATTGAATTTTATGGAAAGGGGAAGAGGAAGCATGAAATGATCCAATTTGTGTGGCTCCATAGAACATGGAAAATCAATCTGTTGAGAGGGAACATCCACTGGATTAAGGAAGGAATTCGATTCTTTTGGCTCCATGGAGCATAGAAAAGAAATAAGTGGAGAGGAAGCCTGAATTAGAGACAAACCAATCATTGGTGATTGACACTCCATAAAAATTCCTAACAAGGGCACATGCTACATTGAGTCTAGGATAAAGAAAACGAAAGTGTAGAAATATGGCACTATGATTTTCAAAGAGGAGATTTTTGGATTACAGGGAGTTCTCACTCAAGTTTTTTGAATTGATGAATTTGGGTTCTAGTCTCTGATAGATAAATTTAAGTTGAATCATTCGAGGATAGAGTTGATATGGGTTGTAAATCATACACATGAATTATCGATAGGATTATCCCTTACCACTGGTCTCATGGCAGGAAGACAATTTGGATTCTAAATGCAACTCCCTTCCCATTAGTCTCACTATAGAGAGATTAGTATTTTGGAAGGGGAAGAGGAAACATGAATTGAGGTTTTTGGATAAGAAAGTGCATTAAATTTGTGAAGCTCCATAGAACATGATACTGTAATTGGAGGAGAGGAAGCACGAATCAGATCAAGAAAGTGAACTAATTCATGTAACTCCATAGATCATGATAAAGCAATCGATGGAGAGGAAGCATGAATTTAGAGACAAAGCAATCATTATTGATTGGCACTCCAATAAATTCCTAACAAGGATAAGGTTGGGTCGAGTTTAAGATGACATAAAGATAAAAAAATTGTGGAAATATGGACAACGATATTCAATGAGGAGCTTTTTGGATTAGAGGAATTTTTCACCAAAGGTTTTTGAATCGCTGAATTTTATCCTTTTGTAGATAAATCTAAAGTGAATCATTCAAGGATAGAGTTCATACGAGTTGGGTAATTTTTAGGGGTGAAATTTTGCAATTGGTTATTTTTTTAGTGTTTTTTCAAAAAACAAATTCACTATTTGGTCATTTTTAGTCTCTAATATCGCTTATATTTACAATTTTTTTAAATCATAATATTCACCGAAATTTACAAATTTGAGTAGTAAATTGCATGTTTCATATTTAATATTCCCATATATATATATATATATATATACATGTTTTTTTCCCCCCAAAATAATCACATAGAATACTACACTTAAGTATTATATTAGAATCCTTAAAAAATAATTTGCTTGTAAATCATGAACTATATATTAGATCTACCATTTCTTTGTCCACTCATTACAAGAAGATAAGATTGACTCTAGAGACAACTCCCTTCCCATTAGTCTCGCTATACAAAGAATATTTTTTGGGGGGGAGGGGAAGAGGAAGCATGAATTGCGGTCTTTGGATTAGAAAATTGAACGAGTTATCCAAATACAACGAGAACGAACGACAATGCATATCGTGGATTAACAAGTCCGAGGAATACCTAGACATCCACAACATCCATTACGAAGGTGAGAAAATTAAATATGCCTCCATGCATCTAGAAGGAAACGCTTACAACTGGTACTTGTGGTCGAAGAATAATGCAAGAATTTGTTCTCACAACTAGGTTAGCTTTCGAAACGACCTCATCAAAAGATTCCAGGGCATTGAAGAAAAAGACTTATTTTCCAAAATCACAAGGTTACAACAAATACACAGTGTCGAGGAGTACACCTATGAATGGGAAGCATTGTCAACTCGAGTTCCAGAGTTAACCGATGACCAATGACTACAGACCTACATACACAGTCTAAAAATACACATATGTTATGAGCTAGAGTATTATTACCGTCTGTTCTATTTAATATATATCACATAAGAAGAAAATCCTCTCACAGTAAATACAGAATAAAGCATTGACTAATAGTAATAATACATTATTGTTTTAAGACTGAATCGTCACGAGTGGGAGGCAGCGCGCTAGGGCTGGAGTAGCGGATCTCTAAGAGAGGCATGGAGGTGCCTAGGGGAGGGGAGGTCGCCCCCCCCCCCCCCCCCCCCCGGGGCGCCCCCCCCCCCCCCCCCCTTCGAGTTCAGATGAGATTCCTTCAGAAGGATCCTCCATAGCAGAGGAAAAAAGAGTTCACCCTGGTCATTCCAAAATTCATCAAGAAGCTGGAGGAAATCCCTGAAATCGCCCTTCCTGAAGAAAAACCAATGAAAATAGCTCTGGCACTGGCTAAGAGAGGCCTAGTGGGTTATTTCATGGGGTTATGGCCCTCCGCCAAGTCCACAGATGATTGGATTCAGAGGAACTGGAAGCCCAACCTGAAACATGGTGTTACCTGTTACCCTGTCGGAAGAGGGTTCTTTGTGTTCGAATTCATCTCAAAAGAAGACCGCAATTTAATCTTCAGAAATGGCCCTTACTTCATGGGAACGCAGGGCCTATACCTGAACAAATGGACACCAGACTTTGACCCCACGATTGACCTTCCCAAAGAGGTGCCAGTGTGGGTCAGGCTCCCTAACATCCCAGTGCATTGCTGGGACTATGACTCTCTAAAGAGAATAGGGAATGGAATTGGCCACTTCATTGATAAAGGAGACAACAAAGGACAATACTCCTGCGCCAGAATCTGCGTTGAAGTGGACCTGGAAGCTAGCCTTCCTGAGGCAGTAAAACTAACAGTTGGATACTGGACCCATTACTAGAAATTGGACTACGAGCACCTGCCCTTCAAATGCAGGAACTGCGAGGAGCATGGCCACTTCCAAAGATACTATCCCAAGCTAGCCACTGAAAAAGAAGATGCGGAAGGATGGCAGAAAGTCAAGAAAGGGAAAATCTCCAGCAACACCAAAAATAAGGAGAAAACAATTCATGAACCTCCAAAAGAAGGAAACTCAACGCCCAACCTTCAGGAAACTTCTAAGGAAGCCCTAAACCCCATAATCGCTTCAAAAGCTGAAGAATTTCGGGTGCCACAAGACCCAACCGATCCAGTCCTTCAACCTATTGCCTCCAGTCTATCAAAGGAACATACTAGTCTGAGTTCGGAAACAGGAGCTGATTCCTCTGAGGAAGGAGATACTGAAGCGAGCAGTCCGTCAGCCACTCCAAACCAATCAAAGCGTGGACGGAAGACTGAGAAGAAAAGAAGGGAAGAGCAGTCCTACAAGGATGTGGTTCAAGGCTCACAGCACACCATTCCAGAAATGATGAACACCAAATCGAGGATGAAGCTAGGGAAGACCCCGAAAGGGGGCCATCCCCCTCAGCCAGGTAAATAATGCAATATGTCTCCTAGAACTGCAGAGGACTAGGAAACTCTCTAAAAGAAGAAGCTATCAGGGATTTAGTAAGAGTTCTGAGGCCAGAAATCCTCCTAATCCAGGAGATGAAAATGGAGGAGGAATCTCTCCTCCGAGCAAGAAACTCATTTTGGAAGAAAGGACCAGGTAGGGCTGTGAGCACTAGAGGAGCCTCGGGAGGCTTGGAAACTTTCTAGGACTCTACAAAGCTCGATCTTATAGAAGAAGAAGGAACCACGCACTGGCTATTCACCAAGCTACTCCATAAAGACTCTGGTCACTTTGTAAGTATTTTTAATATGTATATTCCTGTATCATTTGTGGAGAAAAAAGAGTGTTGGGACTCTTTAAAAAAATTTCTAAACCAACATAACCCTAAGAACTTAGTAGTGGCTGGATATTTAAATGTAACCCTGGCTCTGGCGGAAAAAAAAGGGGGATCAATAGTCCAAGATCCTGCTAGAGAATGGGTGGAATACTTAATGATGGATTGGGACCTTGAAGATGTCACCCCTGATAGAGGAAAGTTCACTTGGACCAATAAAAGAATAGGACCTGGCCACATTGTAGCCCACCTAGACCGGTTCCTTATCCACTCCTCCTTCCTTACCCTTGGTCTTATGGCATCCTCCAAGATCCACACGCATTACACTTCCAATCACAAACCAATCTCGCTCACCCTTTCCCCTGAGAAAAAGTTAGGCCCCATCCCCTTCCGCTTCAGTCCATTATGGGTAAATCAGGATGGCTTCCTTGACATTGTGAATAAATCCTAGAATGAACCGGTTTATGGGTCTCCCTTCTTTGTCTAGGAAGGAAAAATCAGAAGGCTTAAAGCTGAATTGAAAATCTGGGCTAAAGTTCTAAGATCCCCTATAGATGAAAGGAAAAGAACCCAGAAGGCTCTGGAATGGCACCAACTGGTCATGAAAGAGTCCCCTGTCACTCTTGCCTTGCTCAATCCAGAAGCTAATCTCCAAAGGAAGTACCACAAATCTTGTAGAGAGGAAGAAATCTACTGTAGAGTTAAATCAAGGACGCTCTGGCTTCAAGCTGGAGACAAAAACACTACTTTCTTTCACAAGAAGGCCCAAGCCAGGAAAATCTACAATTCCATCAATGAAATTCAGATGCAAGACCAAATTATAAAGGATTTCAGCGGCATTAAGGAGGCTGCCCACTCCTTCTTCAAAAATCTCTATTCTGCCCCGGACCTGGAACCTGTGGATCCAAACTCCTATCCTCTATCAGAGATTCCAAATCTGATCAGTGAAGAGGACAATCAGCTGCTGAACAATCCTGTGATTATTCGTGAAATTAAAAAATCCCTCTTCAATATGGACTCGGACAAAGCTCCTGGGCCGGATGGTTTTACAGCCCGGTTCTATATTTCTTGCTGGGACATAATTAAAAGGGACTTATACAGAATGATCAAGAAGGCTCAGAACTGTACCAAGTTGGGTGGCAGCACCAATTCTTCTTTTCTGGCTCTCATTCCAAAATAAAAAGCAGCCAAGAACTTCAATAGATTTAGGCCAATATCCCTCTGCAACACGGGATACAAAATCATAACCAAAATTATGGCTAACATACTCAAAAAAATCCTGCCAAAGTTGATTCCAGAAAACCAAGGTGGGTTTGTAAGAGCTAGGCAAATTCTGGACAATATAATATTAGTCCAAGAAGCCATTCACACCAGCTACAGGAAAAAAGAGAAAGGTGTGGTAGTCAAGTTGGACTTGGCCAGTGCTTTTGACAGAGTCAAGCATGACTTCCTCTTCGCTGCCATGAGAAATTTCGGGTTCAATCATAATTTTATAGACTCGGGTTAAAGCCTGCATTTCAGCTCCCTGGATAGCTCCGTTGATCAATGGCTTGCCTACCAATTTATTCCAGGCCTCAAGAGGATTACGGCAAGGCTGCCCTCTCTCCCCAGTGCTCTTTGTCATCCAAGCTTCCGTTCTAAGTTTCCAGCTGAACAGAAGTCTTCAAAATAGAGCTCTCTCAGGCATAAGAATAGTTCCTAAGGTCAAGGATGTAAACCATGCCCAATTCACTGATGACACTCTGTTATTGGGAGCGGCCAACCTCAACACAACCAGAAACTTCAAATCAGAACTTGACTGCTACATGAACAGCTTTGGAAGTGAAATAAACTTCCACAAAAGTAAGATCTATGGTTGGAACTACTCCCCTCTCGAAATGCTGAATATCTCTCGAATCCTTGATATGGAAGGCATCTCTTTCTGGGATACCTTTACCTACCTGGGAATTCCAATTTTTAAAGCGTCTCCTAGAGTTTTCCATTGGCTGCCACTGCTGGACAAGCTCAAAAACAAAATCCATGCATGGGGAGCAAACTGGCTCAACAAAGCAGGTAAAATTATCTTCATAAACTCTATCCTCACCAGTATTCCTATTTATCAATGCTCGGTTCTGTTAGCCCCCAAAACCATAACAAACAAGATTGAAGAGCTGCTCCGGCGCTTCCTCTGGGAGGGTGGTCGAAACAATGAAAAGAAGCTGCACCTTGTTAGCTGGGACAAGGTCACAAAGCCAAAGCTGGAGGGGGGCATTCAAATCAGAGATGTGGCCACCCAAAATCTAGCCATGGGTGGCAAAATTATCTGGAACATGATCACAGGTAAAAAAACTTGGAGCAAGCAGACCCTCCGGAAAAAATACTTTACAGGAGACAAAGAAAGATGCCTTGAAAATCCCACAAAAATGCAGAAAGGTTCTCCGATCTTCTTGCTCTGCAAAAGAGCCCTTCCTTACTTCACCGCCAAGCTCACGTGGATACCTGGAAATGGAGCAAAAATAAAAATGTGGGAAGACTCTATTCTTGGAGATCGGCCTTTTAACAGCCTGAACGAGCTGGGGAACATTAAAGCCTGGCTTCTTGCCAATAATTACAGCACACTGTGGGATATTTCCTCATGGGGAAACGATGACAAAGAATCCTGGGTAAGCTGGAATATTGGAGATTACCCGGACGAGCTCAAGGAGGAAGCGCTGAATTTTTTGGATCTCCTCCAAGGGAAGTCGCCCATTAGTGCCAGATCCAAAGATAAAAGCGGCTGGGGCTCAGGTTCAGGAAAATACTCAGCATCTGCTAGCTATGCTACAATAATGGAGCTGCCTTGGGTTCCCCCCAATCCTACCCCGTGGAAAGCTCTCTGGAATTTCCCGTCCATTCCAAAAATTGACATCTTCATCTGGACTCTGCTTCACAATAGCATTCTCACCAATGATAATCTCAAGAGAAAAGGCTGGGAAGGGCCTTCTCGATGCCCACTGTGCAAAGGCTCTGAAGAAAATGTAGATCATCTGTTCATCACCTGCGAATTTACTCAAGAAGCGTGGAGATTGATGTTAGGTCCTATCGCTATCAGTTTACCAAACTCAGTCATGGAAATGATAAGTCGCTGGCAATTCCTATATCCCTATGATCTGAGTAAAAAGAATCTTCTCAAGACCACATGGATCTGGATCCCCAAGTTCCTGTCTTGGAAAATCTGGTTAGAGAGGAATAATAGAATATTTAAGGAAGAAAGCCGAGTCCCTTCTCAAATCACTGTCAAATCCTGAGTCATGCTATCTGAAGCATTAAACACAAATCCTCTCAATAGTAACATGACTTCTCTCTCTGCTGAAGAAGAACGGTGGTTTAAGGAGTTCAAGCCAACTCATCACAGCATTGAAGCCATAAAATCGCCAGAAAAGACAAACTGGGAAATCAGGCTGGCTGAAACGGATTTCATTAAGTGGAGGTCAGCACTAGATGAATGGTGCCTTTTCTGTGACGGGGCCTCGAAAGGGAATCCCGACCAAGCTGGAGGAGGAGGCATTATCTTTGAGCCATCCAGCAATCTCCATCTGTCCTATGCATGGGGCCTAGGATAGGCTTCCAATAATCAAGCTGAGTTTCTGGCACTGTGGCAGGGCCTAATTCAAGCCAGGAAGTTGAACATCCAAAATATTAATATCTTCGGTGACTCCAGGCTGATTATCAAAGCGGTTCATACCAAGAAGGTGCCTACGGACATTAATCTTTCCCAAATTTATAGGAAAGTCCGTCTCCTCCTTTCAGACTTTAGAATTTATAAGGCTCATCATGTGCTAAGGAACCTAAATAGCCTAGCGGACGCTGAAGCCAACCATGGTGCTCTTCTGAACAAAAGCCAGCTAATTGTCAATGGAGAAAGCTCAAATTCTGCGATCCCATAAGGCTAAGGATGGGTACTAAGCTGGAAAGGAAGATCAGAATATCGAGTCCGAATTTGCTATGTAAAGGCCATGGCAGCCCATTTGCCAGTCTTTAATTAAAATATTATCCGTTTCCGTAAAAAAAAAAATAGTATTAATACATTAATTTATGACACCTCTCCCGCTTCCACCAAATCCTTCCTTTTCAAAGTATTGATAGGAGGTGATCTTATATGTGACTATATGTGAATGCATCCTCCTCTTATTGAACTTCCTGCATGGTTAGTATCTTGGGGAGTGTTGCAAGCATAAACAAGTCTACCCATGCTAGCTCTCATTTTGTGCATGAATAATCAACACGATTTAGAACTGCAAAGACTTGCGATGGGATATTACACAACAGTAATATCATAGTGAAGTCATGTTTGCGTCTTACTAGTCTATGTTATTCCTCCTAAAAAATCATATGAAATTCACTCAAAAATAAGTTCCACACAAAAATAGCTATCAAGAAAAAAAGAGAAAAAAATCATTAATCCAAAAGATATAGTGGATGTGGAAACTCCCCGACAAGGACTCTAAAATGACGAGATTTTTAATTGTCTTCTAATGAATTAGAGGAACAACTAAGAAGTGTTCATTAATTTTCAGCATGGGGTTCTATAAACTTGCGAGCTACCAGATAAAATATATGTCAGGCACTGGATTCAAATGGTTTTCCTAGACATAAAATCTCAATTCTAAGTGTTGGAGCTTCTGTAAGAAGCATGTAACAATCTTGGAAGACATGTGTTTTCTCAACTAACTATACAAAAAGAAGGAATTGCTTTTAAAATTTAAAGAATTAATGGCAATCTAACCACAAATCATTCTTGCTGTCTCTTTTGGAAGGAATCAAACCACCTATTTACTCTTAAATAAAAAAAAGTTCAAGAAAAAAGATTCAATTATCTAAAAATATTGTTTTTTGCAAAAGAAATACAACTATCTAAATACGAAAAGAAAACAAGCCACAAACCATCTAAATTACTTTTGCAAAAGGAAAGTAAATATCGTTCTAATCTACAGAAAGAATTTAATAGCTATTCTAACCAACAAGAACTGAACCAACCCTGACACTTGTAGGAAAGTTAGAATTATAACTAAACTAATAACTCTCAGATCTGCAATCCACACTTAATTCTATATCAACCAGTTTAACTATTCAAACGAATTCAATAAATATAAACAATTTGTAATTCGACTTCCAAGATGTGTCATGTTCCCAATCTCTGCATCCATATCATTTCAACATCACACTTCCATCAATCAACCCAAGCGTTAACATGAAATCGATTAATTAAACTACTGCAATAAAAAAATAAATCAAACACACCACACCTTTATAAATTGCAGAAAATAAACTAAACTATAATCAACACTTGTCCTATGAAGGAGGGCTGACTTTGAAGACGAGAGTAGGATAGGCCACTCAGTCACCCAAAATAACTCAATGCATCAAGAAACTAACATCAACAATATATTTATAAAATAATAAGTCTAGATACAATGAGTTTTAACAATTATGTGTAAAAGTATGGCTAGCTCATGAGCAAGGAGCTCCAGGATGTGAAGATGTCGATCAGAGAATCCCCTGCTCTAATATAACCTGTTATGATCCAAATTACCCAAAACACCATAATAAAGGTTGAATACCACTTGTTATGATATTTCATATAATGCCACTCCATTACGATGAAAAACAGTGAATGAAAATATTATTAAGAACCCATTTCAAGTGGGAAAACCTCCTAACTGCAATAGATCAATACAAAAAAATGACAATCATCAATCAGTCTTCTTACTTAAATAGAGAAGAAGATAATAGGGTTAGGTATACCCATACTACCCCCTAAGGGAATGCACATATAGAGAGAGTGGGAAACTTTCTTCCCTCACATAGTCAACTGTAGAGTAGAGTTACATTCCTTGGCATCTCACAGTAACACTAACCAGAGCCTTTTAATAGCTAGTAAGGCCGACACTCCAATATAATGACTTGTCAGAGGAAGGGTAACAAATGAATGTTAATAGGGTTCATAGTAGACACCTGTATCTTGCTATGTTAGTTTAATATTATCTAGCTACGAGTATATTGCTAAAGGTTCTTACATGGAAACAACATTTAAGGACTTCAACAATTCTCATAAGACATTGTATGCAGTATGGCTGCAAATGACTACCCACCAAATGAAAAGCTAAAGACTACTTTTCTGTACCTCGAGAGGAACATTATTGAATAATATGTAAACAAGACACTTTGGCAGCATTGCAAACAAAAGGGAAACAATAAGCAAGCAAAATAGTTATTTAACAGTAGATAATATGAATTCCCAATCTTACCAAGGGATGCAACAATTTCTTATCTTGCAATTAGAGGATTGTGCTCAGATTGATAAAGTCCTATCTTTGAAAGAGAAACAATGATTTGTATACACTTCCATTTTGACTATGGTGAGGGTAAAATTCTGCAAGGTCGATAGTAATGCCCATGCAACACCACAATATGAATTGACCAACAACCTAATGGACAAACAAACTGGAAATGTTACTTCAATGATAAAATATGGAGTTGTCAAAAGGGCATTGGTCAGTTGGTAAAACGGGGGTGTTTCATACACCCACTGATATTCAAATCCCTGGGACATGTTTCAGCCGTTGTGGGTGTCACCCTCTGCAAGCAGGTTGTTTCAATGGGGCTAGGTACAAGCCTGGGAAAATGTGTATACCTATGGTTTCTCCATTGAAAGGATCTTTTCAGGATATCGTAAGTTTGCTGCAATCCATTGTAATAATCCCAAATGGGAAGGACATATTTCAATTAAAAAGCAGAAAATTATTGTAATTGGGTTTATGTAATGAATAGTGAAAAGATTAGCTGGAAGATAAACTAGAACTGTGCGGGTGGGTTACATGGAAATGCTTAATAGATTCAGATATTTTTACAACTATACTTTGTTTCTTGGACACGTATTTTTAGTTTGAAAAAGTGTATACCCTAGTATATGAACAGATACATGTACACACATAATGCAATCAGAATATATAAACTTGCGACTTTTAGAGAATAAAATGGGGATGGGGAAGAAGATACCATATGTGGGTATTTGTCTTGCTCGACCACTCTTGTGTTCTCCAATTTGAAATTGAGATACTGATCCATTGAGTGCAAAGTTCCTCTGATGGCCAAATCATTCTTCAATTCCATGGCTACTTCCTTCCCTACCAGTTCCTTGAAGTATGAATAGAATAGCTGTAAAACAAACCAAACCTCAGTAAATTTCTCAACACCATGACAAAGAAAATCCAGAATATCATCCGAGAAACTAATTTATTGGGAAAAAACAAAGAAAAAACTTGCATTCGTTTAAGGAGGAGCAGGTATTACCATGCTAGCCCGATCTATGGCTAACACAAGAAAATAGGCTAATCCTGATGCTAATAGAACAAAATAAGCCAAACCGAAAGAGAAAATACACGCAACAAAAACCAAACTCTTTCTTTCTACCCGAGTGCTCTACTAGAGAAAATGAAAACATGGAGGATGCTTCCCTATTTCTTGTAACTCCCATGGAGAGTAGAATTCTGATGGAGAGCTCATCCTCACTGTATACCAACACACAATGCTGCTGCTACCTTTACAACAAGTTGGGTCCTCTGGATTTCTCATTAGAGATACCATACAACATAAGTTACAGAGTCCATTACAATGGTTGAATGAAACTAGAGAAAGGACAGCTTAAAAATCATTGAAAAAAACAAAACAAAGGCTGTGGTTGCTAAAAAGGTAGGGACCAATTTGGAGTACACTTTCACTCGAATGCTCTTCCTCTTCACTGTATTTTGCAAACCCACTTTCCTCTCAAAACGTTAAGGAAGCTATGACCAGTAAACAACAAAATTGCGTAATGGCGCCTCATTTTCGAGTTGAGATCGATAAATTTATTTCAGTTCCCAATGTCCACAATGATATTCTTATGAGCTTCTTACATAATAAGAGTGTGCAGTGAAGGAGGAGGAGCTTTTATACTCGTTTAACCTTTTTTCAATAAAAGGATTCCCGGAAGAAACCATGGCACAAATACTTGGTCATATGCTTTTCTTTTGAAGCGATTTTGTTACAATGGATTCTCTTGTGGATTTGCAGAAAAAGAAAGTGTTGTGAAATCATATCAAAATCATTATCCAGGAGTTGAAAAACAAATCATCCCTCGATTCATATAACGACTTGATATCTTGGGTTTTGGGTACTATACTGAAAGATTTAGCAGAAAAGGAGGATGGTCATATGGTCATTGAAGAAATATATGGCGTGATAAGTATTCTGCAATGGATAGTCATATGTGTGCACCAAGGAGGAGGCACGGTGTGGATTGCTAGGAATATAATATGACAAAATTGTATTTGGTAGGGATATATAACTTTAGGTGTGTTTTTTCAATCGCTTGTTTGTGTAGAATTGGACTACATTTTGCTGGGATAGGGTAACGAAACAGGTAATGGAGTTATCAACCATGATTGCTGGAGGAATTCATGAACTCTTGGCCTGAAAAATCTGCAACCTACAAGTAATCAATTACAAATTGTTCTATTTTATGATATCCATCATCCCAACACTCTTAAGCGTATTAAAAAAGTTTTTTTTGGGTTAAATTATGTTATAATTTGATAAAATATATTACATTTTTGTTGATTTACCTATTAGCCAACTCAACTCATTTTCAAGTCAATCCAAGTTAGAATCAGTTCAGGCAAACTAAATTTACTAATTCAAATTATAGTGTCCCTGTAAGTGCTTGCGAAAAAGATGATAAGTGCTTCCAAAAAAGATGATTAGAGATATCAACATTAACAAGAATTTATCCTATCAATGTTGAGTAAATACAAGTTAAAATGAAAATATGCCAATAGGAATTTGGCCCTAATTGAAATACCTAAAAACCAAAAAATTAAAATATATCTCTATTAAAATACAATGCCATTTGTTTACCAGTATACTAGTTAGAATTTGGCCCTAACTAAAATACCTAAAAAACCAAAAACTTAAAAATATATCCCTATTGAAATACAATGCCATTTGTTTACCCATTTGAATGTTTGAATTGATTTTCTAATTTTAAATGCGTGGTCATTGTCTCTCCTTTTAAATAAGGCTAAGCTCCTATAAAAATTCCTTTCATAAAACCAATTTTAATTTCTCCCCGTACAACTTTTAAGTCCTAAACAAATCTTTAACCCTGGACAGTGCAACATTTTACGACATGAATAGATACCAAAAATTGGTTTGGTTTTGTGGTGATAGAGGTATTTTGAAGGCAAAAGATAAAAATGCCCGCAGTTAAATTGTATTTCTTGGAAAAGCGAGAAACTCCATCTACTCTCTCCAATTAAGTCGAGATTGGAAATTCAGAAAAGTCCAGTTTAAAATTCTGAGAGTAACAACATGACAATTTCTAGTTAAGTCGAGATTGGAAATTCAAAGACTAACAATGCAGCAAAATGCAATAAATAGAATAGCCACCCATTTTAAAAAAATTAAAGAGCTAAACACCACACAGGCCAAATCAAAAGGATTAAAAACATGTCATTAATTTTGCAAGTATGATTATGTCTTTCTACTTCAAGGGATTTCGGCTTTTGGCTTGTACGTAACATCACGGGGATTCAGATACCTTTTCTAACAAGAATAAATGCAACCCTACTTTTTTTTTCTTTTCTATTTTGTTCATAATTACAAGTAAACCTAGAAAAAGAACCAGAGAATTACTGTATTTGGCTGTTGTTACTATCATAATCTATACTCGTTATTTTTATTTTTTTTGCATCATTACAAGTAAACCTAAAAAAAGAACCGAACTAGAGAACCACTGTAATTCGTTGTTGTAACTATCATAATATATAGGGGAAGCCACAAACTTTTTCTTTTTTCTTTCTTTCATAAATACAAGTAAATGAAGAAAGAGAACTAGAGAACTACTGCATTTAGTTGTCGTTACTTTCATAATCTATACTGGAAGCCATACACTTTTAGCAGCCACACATTCTCGACAGATATCTCTAAAACCAGATCTAGTTGCCGTCAATATAAAAATAAGAACAAATTAAGTTTCCTCTTAACAAAATTAATTCTATTCTATTATGTATTTATTTAAAAGTGGATGAGTATAAAACTGTAAATCTATTTAAAAATACAAAATCTCAAAAATGTCTAAAAACAATTTGTATGTTGTGTTGAGTATAAAACATCGTTCATAATTGCATAGGAAATATATATGTAGAGTTCATAAGATGACTCATAGATTTATTATTTTACAATTGTCTTTAAATACCAATCCTCTGGAACAACATCAAAACCATTCTTGTGCAATTACCAAAGACAACACATTCATATCCCATTAGATTATAGTCAGACGATACAAGGAATTGTGATGTCTCAAAACAAATTTGAATCCTTTTAATTACATAAACCCTTATTTCTAAGCATGGAAATCACCTGAAGGCAGCTTTTAAAAAGAAAAATATTATCTAAAAATAGTTTATTACCTAGCGACCTCAGGAATCCCTCGAACTCCATGTAGGATTTTGAATCTTCAATTAGCCAGAGCAAAATAGTAAATACTGAAAGTTCATTAGTATACAGGTTTTACTCTCTTGCATCATACAAAACCATACATAACAAAACCAGACAAAAAAATGCAATACTGCTAGAGGCAGCCAGGCAAACAAAAATCAAAACTCAGAAACAAAAATTTGAATGAAAAAGAAAAAAACAACAATGCATCATAAAAACACAAGCAAGACTCCAATTAAAAAAAAAACACAAAATGATTTGGGATGCCTGCCCGGATTCGAGTTGAAGTAAGTTTAAATAGAAACAAAGCATCCAACGGCTAGAGACATAAAGCTTCTAAACAATTGAAAAAAAGCATGCTTCCAAACAGTTGAAAAAAAGCATGCTTCTGAACAGTTAAAAAAAATGCAACATACAGCAAAGAGAGTTTGAAGTTCAAATCGTTGCACTTGCCCAGCGTAGTCCATATGAGTAGTTCTCGGGGGGCTATCTTGACCCTTCTGTCTAAGGAGAAGAAAAGGTAGCTAAGGATAAGCCAAGGAGGCAACTTACTACAATTGATCGAAATGACTTGATCTCATTGAAGTGTGAAGACTGCATGGTAATATAGCAGATATGCATGTTTCTCAAGTGACTATACTAAATCAAATGATTACAATTTTGATATTTATTCGTAGCAGCCATTGCATAATTAGTTCATTAATAGCAAAAGATAGAGGTGGAAATGACAGCAATCGCTAGAGTTCTAGGGTGGTGTTCCTTGCAATATAACATGATTCCAAAACAGGGAGAAAGTGTCGTACAAACATATGAAGAAGAATGCACATGATCTGCAAACTGTAACCATAGAATCAATACAAATGCCACCATGGGAGAGAAAACCATTCCGCTGTGAGAACACGTTAAGACACGAAATAAGACACATTGAATGGTAGATGTACAGATGGAGGGAGAAACATGCACCGGATGCTAATCATCGACTACACTATCAACCATCGACTGCAACAATCCTCAGGAACATTTAGTATTCCATAATGATAACAAACAACTGTAACAGGGAAGTATGAAACCCTTGCAGGTGGAGAAGCTAGCGCAGACCTCGAATTCCAATTCCAAGAAGGAGGGATTTGGAAATATTAATGAAAAATCCCTGGCAAGCAATTCCAAGGAGGCATCATAACATATCCCAAGATACCAAGCTGACATAACCCTGTCGTCGAGTCTTGGGGCGCAAATGTCCACACCAACATCACTTGTACAGAGCCAATAGAATGTCATTTAATTACAATTTTAAAAAATCACATTAAATAAATAATATTCCAACTATAATGTACCTTTAGAAAAATTAAAAAATCAAAATTAAATAAGTGAATTAATTGGTGTGACCGATTCATATATATCCCCTTGATCGGGGACATAATAAATCTTATTTTTTGAATTCTATTTATCTACATCCATTCTTATCAAAAGTGGAAAAAAAATAAACATAGTATTATATTTATGAAAATAATTATGAAAACAAATTTGAAATTGTTTTTTAATATTTTTTTTTAAATTATTAATATTATTTAATTATTTGTAAATAAGTAAGAGAATTTGGTTTAAGAAGTTAAATTTAAAATATTAATATTTATTAGAAATAAATAATATAATTAAATAAATTTATATGAGTATAATATTTTTTTTTCACCAAGTGGAGCTATGTGTTCTATAACCTTTTATGGAGGAGATTAAGATTATACTGAAAAAATATTATATCTACTTATAAAATAAAATAAAATTATAAAAATAATTTAAATTTTGAAAATAGAATAAAAAATTATTTCTCCTTCCACAAATAAAATGGTTCTAAACTAATTATTTAACCACTCTAGATTATATAATTTCTATATTTAATAGGTAATTAAATTTCTAATAAGTGATTTAATTGTTCTAAAACTAATTAGATATAACATATCAATATATGATTTTATTTAAATTTTAAATATGATAAATGAAATGAAATTTTAGCTATTTTAAATATAATGCATGAAATAAAAAGTAATCAAAATTTTATATTTATTAATTTACTTAAAAACTTATTTTTACTTCTATAAAGATTTTTATATTTCAATTTTATATATATATATTTGAAAGAAAAAAAATTAGGTTTAAAAATTAATTCAAACTCATTGTTCAAATCATTTTTCAAAAAAGCATTCATAATCTTCCATCCACCTCTTACAAAGTATCCTCCATTAATTGGAACTTTTATCATTCTAAAAAAGACTTCCCACCATATTAAACCCCATCACGATAGTTTGTAAAACCCTCTTAAAGTGGGATTTGTGGGATTTGCTTAGGATTTAGCCATAGTTTCAATGACATAACATATGCCATAACATAAACACCCTCCACTTTAAAGTTTAAAATAAAAGTTTTATAAAAAAAGGTTTTAAACCTTCACCAAGATAGTTGTTACAAACATGCATGCATATAATATAACCCTTCCTACCATAGTTATAAGGTATAAGCTAGGATTAGGAACCTTCTTCTTTTTTTAGCTTTTGAGCATAGGAATAGTGTTTTCTAGGTTCCACTTAGTTAGGTTACTTCCACAAGCCTGGGTTTATAGGCTAAGTCACCTGCAGAATCATCTAAACAAATGCATTAGTTCATGATGAAATAAGTAAACCACGTAGCATAGGAACCTTACATTTTCGAGCGGACCTTTACGGGACGGAACCCCGCCACTCCACCCCTTGACATACATAGGTAAGTGAGCCTCTTTATAATGAACAATAAAACAAATTAAATACACGAAGAATGAAAGGAAGACGTAAAATAGAGTAAGTATCGACAATATCAATAAATAAGGTAGACATGAAGAGTAATTTTATAAGCGCATAGAAGTATAGAATACTAATATGTAGACACCATCATAATACAAGAAAACACATAAGGAAAGCAGTAGACAAAACTTAGGTTCAGCTCTTCAAACAAGTTTTTTTCCCAGTAGAAATGAAGTGACGTCCTTAAGATCTAGCAATTTATTAGCCTACAATTTTATTTATTTATTTATGGATTTTACAGATATTAAAAACCATATCTGTAGAACTTTGACACCAAAACCTACAGATTTAGATGAACATATAAAATCAATAACAATGTCCTATTATTAGGAGTGGTCGTTCATCCACATTTTTATATTTCCAAAAGTGTGCTAAGGTGTGCTAGTTATACCATATGACTTTACCAATACTCCAACAAAACAATTATTAAAAACTAGTGGAATATCCGATACCTTCCTTGGCATGTTGATCATGCACCTATGCTCGATGCTATTGTAGATGATTTTATGGATAAAATTTGCAAACAAATGAATATTTGGATGAATGGGAGTTGTTATCTTATTTGCTTCATCTAGATAATATTCAATTTCTTATCTTTCTACTCTTAGATGAAGAGACGCTGATTTATGTTTTAATTGGGAAGAGAATATGTTGTTTTTGCAGAACACACTGATAATTTTATAACAAATGCTCGTTCACGTACTAAAATAATAGAGGTGGTGGATGCCAACATTCCCTCTCCTTCTCTCTTGTCTACTAAGAAATGACTTGTTTTTGACATGGTTCTTCACCATTCTATGGAAGTGGGAAGTTCTATCTCATTCATTGTATTTCTCATGCCCTAGCTTCTTCTAGTAGAAATATAGCAATCCCTATCTCATTCATTATATTTCTCAAGCTCCTTGTTTTTACTTGCACCATACATTTAATGTACATGGAGACACAATCCATTTTTCTCTAAGAATTCATATTGGATAAAATAAATATCCTTTTGGTGGTAGATCTAGAATTCTTGTTGGTGATTTGGGTCAACCGCCTCCTATGGGAGATATCCATTGTATCATGGAAAAACAACAACGAAAGGCTTATGGAATATTTCCACCATTGTCGTTATCCTTGAAACAATATTTTGTCAACATAGCGACAATCCCCGTGAAGCTTTCTTTCATCAATCATTGACTAACATTCGTAATGCACATCCTCTCATTAAGGATTGGGATCTCCTAGTGATGTGTCAATGTGACACCTGTTTGCCTTTGGCAAAAAAGGCCTTTGTTCGATGCTATAGTCCATATTTTCCCTTTGAACAATCCTGTCTCTTTGCACAATAGGACTAGCATACCCCCAAAGAGGGGAAAATGAAACATCGAAAAGTACTTCAATATGTCTAAAATGAACGGAAGTTATGTGTACGTAGATAATGTAAGTTTATGTGTTAAAAGGAAGTATAGTGAATTTATGGAAATTACAGTGCAAATACTAATAAGTAGTTTAGGCTTGTCAAAAGAAAAATTTTCAAATTTATAAATGGGGTTGTCGTCGATTCTGGGGATTTTAGAGGAGAAATCAAATCGTACAGTGGATTTTTTGTCAAATATGTTGGGCTTACATTGGTTGATCTTTTGAATTATCCATCGTTGTTTGTATGCATCTTGGAGAGGAGAATAATTCCCAGGCACAAAAAAATTAATGCCTTGAAGTCCACACAATTACAAGTGTTGAGAGGAGAGAAAAAACTTCCACATATTTTTCAAATTATGGAAAAACATTTCCTAGAGATATATGTTGATTCAAATACCCAATCCCTAGTTCTGCGAGATATTTACTAGAGTGTGAAAGTTGATCACTAACAAGGAGATGTGCAGTGAATGTGTCTTGAATCACAACTGAAGGTTGTGAGTGATAGCCGACAAATTCAGAATGACATTTATTGTGCACTATTTTTCCTTTTAGAGTGTTTTCCTCTCTCAAGGGATTTGAAGTGATTTTAATGAAGGCTCCACTTGAAACCGTTCTAAGACACCCTTCTACAAAAAAGAGTCCTAAAAGAGGTTCTATAATCTTAAAGTCAAATGGCTATCAATTAACATTTTCTAGAAGCAGATTCAAAGAAGTATGAGATATTACAAGCACTGCCATGCTAAATGGTAAAGAATTTGAGAATTTCTTAATAATTAAACATCTTTAACTTATCTTTCCTTAACATCATCGTGGAAGGATTCATTAAAAATAAAATTAAGAAAAAAATAGTATAACATAAAATGCCATTTATAATATACATAAACACATCACATTTCATCTAATGTCTTAGATCATGAGGTATGGATTTAAGGAATTTAATAGCTGGCAACGTAGACAATCCTCATGAATGCAGATAGCCTTTTATCACTCTTGACTTGACACACATGCACTAAAAATTAATAATTAGAAGATAGATAATATATTTAGTGGATATATAAGGGCATGGACATTGTTTAGTTGGAAATAAGATTTGAATCTATGAAGATAGAAATTGTATTAGAAGGAGAGCATGGGTTGCTGTCAATGGAGAGACATAATGAATATTGATTGAGATCCAGTCCCATTTCCCATGGGAATGAGAAACAACTTCAAGTGGTTAGCACCTTGAATTACTCTCCATGTATCTCCAACGAGAAGGGAACGACCACCCTAAATTTCTCTCCATATATTTCCACCGAGAAGGGTGGGGAAGTGAGATGGTGAGATATTTGAATACATATATGCAACGAGAATGGAAGAAGAAGAAGAAGAGAAGCTATGGGAAAATTTGGGCGCTTCCAAGAATTTTTATGCGACCAGCAAAGGTGAGGTCGAACTGAGAACCTCCCAAATATGGGATGAATTTGAGATGAAAATCGATCATGATATTCATTGTCTATTGGAGGAATGGGCGAGGGTTAGGGCATACAATATCGAATTGGATGGTGAGACTGTATGCTTTTTATGCTCATAAGTGCACCATGGGACTCAAACCCCCAACCTAAAAATCGGTTTCAAATGTAAGGGAACAAATATCGAGTGCTTCATTGTATTCAATGTGTTCCAATCAGTTTGTGGTCGTGGATGTTTCACCCGATATACTCAAAGAATTCCTTTGTCGATTATTTTCATTCACGTGAAGTTTCAGTCTCTTGTCCTATCAAATAGGTTTGCAAAGCTTGACAATATTTATTTTCTTGGAAAGCTTGCAAAGAAAATCTTACTATGCAACCTTTATTTGTTTTGATAATACTTTAACTACTAACCTATTGTATTTTCCATATGAAGGCCTATGCATTTGGAATTATTTGTTTTGAACTTAAAAGGCACTTGTTTCCATCGTGCTACTCCCATGATTATCAATAACGATGAGTACAACAAGCCTTTATGTTGATTGTCTTCCTGTCTCAGATCCAAACCATTTGCATATTGAGACACAGAAGGAACCTCCTCCTCTGTTCTTTGAACTTCATCCTCTATTCTTCTTCAAGGCCCATTGTGATGGAACGCATACACATGTTTTCTCTGGTGGCCTTGCAGTTGGCTCCTATTTCCACCTATGATACTCCCATGATTATCAATAACGATGAGCACATCATGCCTACATGCTCATTGTTTCCTACCATGCTAACTGTATTCCTGGAACCTTGAAGTAACAGGTATGGTAGGTGGGAGCTTTGAGGTTTTGGGTTAGGGTAAGTGGGACCTTAAGGTTTTCAAGGTTTTGGGTCACTTAAAGATTCCGAGCAGAATGCCTTCATGCTAGATAGACATTTCCATTATCACAGGCCCAAAACCCATGGTGGATGCATGGGCGACCTTCCAAGGACAAAGATGACCCACAAGTGAGGCATGATTACTGCTGTTGCATATTATGTTTTGTTGATGGATGGGTTGTGAATATTTTTTTTGATGCACTTGTCTTTAATCCTTCAAGGCTTTTATGAACTAAAGTATATAGAGGCTATTAGCTTATAAAGGCTTCTTGTTGTTGCCAGTTGTGTTTCATGTATAAAATTCCTTACTTTGCTCATTTTATCAGTTATTGTTGGGGCGCTCACCTTAACGATCCTTAATTTTGGTAAATCCGGGGTTTTTTTGGAAGCTTGTAAGCGGAGTTGCAACTCAAAATAGTCTTAGGGGTGTCGGGGTTGAGTCAAAGCCTTCTTTTTGTAATAAACCCATGGTTTAAGTCCAGGGTTTAGGGTTCGGGGTGCCCATGGTTTAAGCCCATGGTTTTGTAATAAGTGCACTTGTATAAATACGCACTTTTGTAGAAGATTCGGGTTAGGCTTTTGATGTAAGAGGAATTGATGCGAAGCTAAGGCTTGTTTTGTAAGAAAGGTTAAGTCCCAGCTGTGTGCGTGGACAACCTTTGCAGCTATGTGCGCAGAGGGTTTTAGGTGATTAAGAATATTTGCAGCTGTGTGCACAGAGATCTACAGCTTAGTGTGCATCTTTAAGGAATTGAAGAGATCTATAGCTTAGTGCGCAGCTTTGAGGAATTGAAGGGATCTGCAGCTGAGTGCGCAGATCAGAACTATGGTTTTTGTAAAGAGTTGAATAAAACACAGTTCTGTGGGCGTAGCCCCTAAACTGGGGATGAACCACGTTATATATTGTGTTGTGGTTATTTTTTGTTGTTGTTATGTTCTTTTATGCATTGATAAATATATAACTGATAAGTAAGATCACTGCTAAATACTAGCTTCGCTGTGAATTCCCAGAAAAGGGTTAAGCAAGGCACTATTTGTTTATCTAACCGCGAAGCTAAATAAGTGAATGTCAAAGCTCTGTATTTTATGATTATCATTTGTTAGAAGCTAAAGGTACAGTAATATCCCTCTTCTACTTGCAGAAACCTGATTCTGCGGCACCCCATAGCTGTTTCGGGTGAGACTGCAACCTGTTCACAGGTTGTTGCCGAAAGGGCCAACACTGTGGGTCTTTTGTTGGTGTGAAGAAAAAAGTATAGAACCTGGGTCTTCCCTAAGCCCAAAAAATTGACCCACAGTGTTGGCCCTTTCGGCAACAACCTGCGAACAGGTTGCAGTCTCACCCGAAACAGCTATGGGGTGCCGCAGAATCAGGTTTTTGCAAGCAGAAGAGGGATATTACTATACCTTTAGATTCTAACAAATGATAATCATAAAATATAGATCTTTGACATTCACTTATTTAGCTTCGCAGTTAGATAATAAAAAAAGTGCCTTGCTTAACCCTTTTCTGGGAATTCACAGTGAAGCTAGTATTTACCAGTGATCTTACTTATCAGTTATATATTTATAAATGCATAAAAGAACATAACAACAACACAAAAGAACCACAACACAAGATATAACGTGGTTCACCCCCAGTTTAGGGGCTACATCCACAGAACTGTGTTTTATTCAACTCTTTACAAAAACCATAGTTCTGATCTGCGCACTCAGCTGCAGATCCCTTCAATTCCTCAAAGCTGCGCACTAAACTATAGATCTCTTCAATTCCTCAAAGCTGTGCACTAAGATGCATATCTCTGTGCACACAGCTGCAGATATTCTTAATCACCTAGAACCCTCTGTGCACATAGTTGCAGAGGTCGTCCACGCACACAGCTGGGACTTAACATTTCTTACAAAACAAGCCTTAGCTTTGCATCAATTCCTCTTACATCAAAATCCTAACCTGACTCTTCTACAAAAGTGCTTATTTATATAAGTGCACTTATTTCAAAACCATGGGCTTAGACCATGGGCACCCCGAACCCTAAACCCTGGAATTAAACCATGGGCTTATTACAAAAAGAAGGCTTTGACTCAACCCTGACACCCCTAAGACTATTTTGAGTCGCAACTCCGCTTACAAGCTTCCACAAAAACCTCGGAGTTACCAAAATTAAGGATCGTTAAGGTGCATGCCCCAACAGTTATAAGCATTTTCACCTAGGTCTAAAGGTCCTACCAATTGTTAGCTTATAAAGGCTACTTGAAGCTACCATATTTTTTCAAGTATAAAATGCTTTACTTTGTTCATTTTAATAGTTAAAGGAAGCAATTTATTCCAACAATTAATCCATGCAAACATTAAAGAATCTCAAATATCAGAAAA
Source organism: Pseudotsuga menziesii (assembly GCA_001517045.1). Classification (NCBI taxonomy): domain Eukaryota; kingdom Viridiplantae; phylum Streptophyta; class Pinopsida; order Pinales; family Pinaceae; genus Pseudotsuga; species Pseudotsuga menziesii. The sequence goes on from LPNX010282290.1 coordinate 124,664, forward strand.
AGTAATAACAAGAATCACAAACCACATATTCAAGATTCCTAAAATAAAATAGCCTATCATTAAACCAGTAGTTTTGTTTGGCGAACACACAAGCAAACAGTACCCAAAGAAAAAAACGAGGTAGGCCACAGAATTACTTAAAGAATTTTTCTAGCACTAGATGCACCAAAGTCAGCTACAATGATATGAGACTTCCTGTTGTTATCAATCACATTTTCCAAGGGAAGAATAGCATGGTGGAAAGAAGAAAATCCATATCCCAAAACATCAAGGCCACGATCCCATAATGTTTTACTAGCCATTCCAGGAGGAATGGAATCTTCCACACATGGAGAAACCTCCCCATCCATATCCAAACATTTCTCCATGTCAACACTCATCTTTCTATCTATCAATTCTTGTAGATATTCTCCATTCTCCTCAGCCATAACAAAGTCCTATAAATGCTTTAGGAACTGAGAAAAGACACCCACTATAGAAACATTGTACATCGTTTGTTGCAGCAGGATGCAATTTCACTATGATTAAACTGTCTGTATTGGGAAAACGATACAGATGAGCTTCAATAACTCTGAATGGCTTCAATGACCACTAACTTTGTAACCATTTACATCATCAACTTCCATGAATGCACACTGAGTTCATAGTTGATAGAGGCCATATAATAAACTCATTAACACCAACTAAGAGATAATCAAAGTTGCCTAATCTTATAGAAAACTTACCTTTGGTTGTTAAAATCCAATGATACAAAATTAGGGTTCCCATTGATCCATAACTCTAATCAACTTTTTGATGATCTAGTGTGATTTAAAATTGGGCACCATTGTTCCATCATGAAGAGACCTCAAATCATGGTATAACTTTGCTCATGCCTAAAAATCATATTGGATTCTTAACAAATTTATGATTGAAAAGATGATCTATTTGCTACAATATTAACTTATACGATCAATGACCATAAAATTGTATACAAACTTCACAGGGTAATTTTTGTGTCATTGACATTACCGATTATTATAAGAAGCATTGATGGACCATGTGTTTAGTTGCATTATTGCACTTATGTTGCTTCGGTAAATCTAATGAAATTGATTTTTTAAAGCATTTGCAATTATAAACCTTTACAAATTAAGATTTGTAAAAGATTACATTTTTATTTAAATTTGAAATTTGATTATGTATAAGCCCAAGGTAATTTTAAACTAAATATTGTTAATGTATTTGTAACTTTGGAATGTATTCATCCGTATATCTTATGTATTGTACTCCGATGCTTATTCTAGGATGTGTCTGTAATGTATTTGAGTCATGTCATGCCCCGATGTTCCTATTGGGAGGTTCTATAATGTAAACAAGTCATGTCAAGTCATTGTGGGTAACCCTCCTATTGTTCAAGGTTTAAAGTCTCCGTAGTTCCAGGGCACTAGGGTTATTAGACTCTCCTAGTGAAGTTGTCCCTAGTAGGTTATTGTCAAGTCAAGAATTAGTATAAATAGAGAGTGAGTCTCCCTGTTTATCACACACTCACTCACACTCAGTTGTAGCGAATAGCTGACGAAGAAGAAGCTACTGGGGCTAGGAAGAAAGAGGCTACTGTTGTCGAGATATCATCTTACTGTTTTGGGGTTTTACTTTTGGTGCTAATTCTATCTCTGAGGAAGTTGCAGGGTTTTCTCCATTTATGGTTTCCCCGAGGAAAAACACTGTGTTCATTGTCTCTTGTGTTTGATTGTTGTGCTTGTTATTCTCTTAGTTAAAGATCCTAATATAATGCTAGCTTAATGTTAAAAATATAACATGGTATCAGAGCTAACCTAAGAAGAAGACACTGTGCAACTGCGAGAACTAGGGCTTCCCACTTTGTGGATCTCTCTCCATAGATTTTCAGAAAAAATAAGGTTGGACTAACTCTCCTCCCTAGGGCACATCTTTCTGTCGAAGCAGAATCTGATTCTGAGCTTTTTCAGTTTTGGACCCGACACTGCTGCCGAAAATTAGGGCTTTCCACAGAAGTGGAATTTTTGAGTGAGCCTAGGCCTGGATTGATATCCTCCTCAAAATCGAAGTTTATAGATCAAGATCAAAGCATTTGGTTGGACAAAACTCTAGAAAAGTCAAACCCTGATCTACTCCTGAACCAGCATTACAGAAATTCAGCTCCAAATCCAGATCCGACATCTTAACCTGGTAAGATCTAAATATTTTGTATTTCCATTTGAGGTTCTCAGTTAAGATGTCTCATCATGCCAATATTGATGAAAAACTTGAGGGAGCTGATAACTTTCAATCCTAGAAGTATAGGATCTCCCTGGTCCTGGAAGAAAATGAGTTGGAATCCTATATCAATGAGGAGGTTCCATTTCCGGAGGGAGATGAGGCTAAGGCCTTACACAAGAAGAAGTTGGTTATGGATAAGAGGATTATTGCTAATTCAATCAAGGATCACCCCATAGAATAGGTGTCCTCCCTAAAGACACCTAAAGCTATGTTTGATGCCCTAACCAAACTGTTTGAAGGGAAGAACATAAATCGAAAGATGACTCTGAGAAACCAACTGAAGAATGTAAACATCTAGAATGCAGAGACCATCCAGTATTATTTTACAAGGGTCTCTTAGATCAAGGAACAGCTGGAAGCAGTACATGAAGAAGTGGAGAATGCAAAGATTGTAATGACCACCTTGAATGGTCTCCCTAGATCATGGGACTCCTTTATTGAAGGAATATGTGCCAGAAAGAAGTTAGTCAAGTTCAACAGACTATGGGAAGAAGCTCGGATAGCAGCCCGAGAAGAAAAGATGGGAAGTGAATATCAAGCTCTCACAGTTCACTCCAAGAAATGCATAAGAAGCTCTCATCACTCTAGAGGTAAGAACTTCCACCAGAAATATTACACTAGAAAAGATTTATCTAAATTAAGATGCTATACATGTGATGAAAGAGGACACTTTGCCAAAGACTGTCCTAGAAATAAGATTAAATCCCATAAGAAGAAGGGAAACAAAAGAAGAAATCATGCTCATGCTGTAGAGGATGATGAACCTTCCACAAAGAGAATCAGACAAGAAAGTGATGATTCTTCAAGTGACGAATAATATGTGCTGATCTCCGCTCTCATGGGAACTATCTCACATGGAAGCAATGATGGGCTTATAGACAGTGGTGCTTCCAAACATATGACGGGATTCAAAGAATCCTTTGTGAAACTATCTGAACATGACTCACCTCACAAGGTGAAACTTGGGGATGACTACCAGTATCCAATAAAAGGTAGTGGGCAATCCTCCTATAAGCTAGACTCTGGAAAGTCTATGAAGATGCAAGATGTATTGTTTGTACTGGGACTAAAGAAGAAACTCCTCTCCATATATGCATTAGATGCAAAATACATGAGGGTTGCATTTGTAGATGGCCAAGTTCTCATGTGGCCAAAGGGAAAGACTTTTGATGATGTAGTAGTGATTGGGGAACAAGAGGGAGGTCTATACAAATTGAAGGACCATCCAGAACAAGCTTTAGTCCATGACACATTGGAGCCAAATGAAATGCGGCATAGAAGGCTTGCACATGTGCATTACAGAGCACTATCACTTGCAAGAAAAGTTGTTGAAGGTATTCCAGAAATTCAAGCAAAACATGGTGGAGTCTGCAAAGGATGTGCGAAATGAAAGAACACAAAGAAGACATTTCCAACTAGTGAGAGCAAGGAAAAAGGAATCTTGGAGATCATTCACTTCGATGTATGCGGTCCAATGTCATCAAGTTCATTAAGTGGATATGTATACAATGTTTCTTTTATTGATGACTTTTCTAGGAAGACATGGATTTACTTCATGAAGAACAAAAATGAAGTATTCATCAAGTTCAAGGAATTCAAAGCCTTAATCGAGAACCACACAGAAAAGAAGATCAAGACCTTTCAATCAAATAATGGTGGAGAATTCACTTCAAATGAATTCAAATCATTATGTAAAGATTCAGGGATTAAGAGGGAGTTAACTACTCCATATAATCCACAACAGAATTGAGTTGTAGAAAGGAAGAATAGAACGATCATGGAAGCTACAAGGGCTATGCTTCATGATCAAGATCTTCTCATGCATCTATGGGCAGAAGATGCCAGAACAATGGTGTATGTACATAACCGTACTCCATACAGAGTACTCAAGAACAAGACACTTGAAGAAGTCTTTTCCAACAAGAAAAAAGAAGTCAGCCATCTCAGAATATTCGGCTGTCCAGTGTACATACACATTCCAAAAGAAAAGAGGACAAAGTTAGATCCTTCAGGAAAGAAGGGTATATTTGTGGGATACTCTGAAAGTTTGAAGGCTTACTAATATACTTCCCAGGGTTCAAGAAGATCGATATCAGTAGGGATGTAACATTTGACGAAGACTTAGCTTACAACAAATCCAGAAAGAGACCTGCTAAAGATCCCGAAGAAACAAAAGCACCCAGAGTTCATGACACAACCATGAACGAAGAATATCAAGAAGAAGATCAGGAAATAGAAGAACCTCAAGAACCTATAGATCCACCTCAAGAGAAGAATCCTCATAAGAGGAAACCTACTTGGGTACAAGAAGCTATCCAAGGTGCAGAAAGATATGGGAATCTAGAAGAGAATCACAGAGAAAGAAAGAGAACTAGGTCCTGCTCTAGTTATGTGGCCTTATTATGTGATTTCATCTATAAAGAACTTCCAATTATGAAGAAGCAGTAGAAAGGAAAGAATGGAAGGATGCTATGATTGAAGAGTATCAATCGATCATGAAGAATGATGTTTGGGATGTTATCCCAAGACCAGAAGGGAAGTTTGTTGTAACTTCCAAATGGATCTACAAGATCAAGCATGCTGCAGATGGTAGCATAGAAAAATATAAAGCAAGATTTGTGGCTCATGGCTTCTCGTAGAAAGAATGAATAGATTATGAAGAAACTTTTGCACCTATAGCCAGATACACTTCCATCAGATCAGTACTTTCTCTGGCTGTAGTGATGAAATGGAAGATACACCATATGGATGTCAAGACTGCTTTCTTGAATGGTGTAGTGGAAAAGGAAGTGTATGTGGAGCAGCTACTTGGTTTTAAGACACATGACAGGGAGACTCATGTGTGTAGACTGAAGAAATCCCTATACAGTTTGAAACAGGCACCCAGGACATGGTACAGTAGAATTGACAGCTTTCTATCTAGTTTTGGGATTTACCAAGAGTAAAGCAGATTCCAACCTTTACTACAAGGTTGAAGATGGCAACCCAGTGATGCTCCTACTGTATGTAGATGATTTGTTTGTAACAAGTATGGATGGGTTGATTTCTGATACAAAGAGGAAGCTTGCTGCTGAGTTCGAGATGAAGGACTTGGGTATGATGCATTATTTCATAGGCATGGAGGTGTGGAAGAATGAAGATGGAATTTCCCTCGGACAAGGGAAATATACGGTAGAGATCCTGAAGAGATTCGGGATGATGGACTGCAAGGCCATGACCATACTTATGGCATCAAACCTGAAGCTATTGAGTGATGCTTCATCAGAAGTGGTTGATGCTACGATGTATCGTCAGATGATTGAGTCCTTGATGTAACTGATGAATACGAGACCAAATATTTTCTTTGCTGTGAACACCTTGAGCCAGTTCCTAACAGATCCGAGACATGTTCACTTGATTGCTGCAAAGCATATTCTAAGGTACCTAAAGGGTATAGTTGATTATGGGCTCAAGCATGAGGCGAATCAGAAGATTAACCTGGAGGGTTATGTTGATTCAGATTGGGCAGGCAGTGCCATCGATAGAAAGATCACTTCAAGGTGTTGCTTCAATATCGGATCAGGTATGATCTCGTGGTTTAGTAGCAAGCAATCCTGTGTGGCACTAAGTATAGCTGAAGTAGAGTATGTTGCAGCCTATTCAGCTAGTTGTGAGGCAGTATTGCTAAGGAAGCTACTGTCTGATTTATTTGATCTCCAATTAGATGCTACTTGTATATATTGCGACAACCAAAGTTGTGTGAAGTTTTCAGAGAACCCGGTGTTCCATGACAAGTGAAAGCATATCGAGATCAAGTATCACTATATCAAGGATATGGTGTAGAGAGGACTAGTGAATCTCCAATATGTTGCGATGGATGAACAGATAGTTGATGTGTTGACGAAGCCATTAGCCAGATTGAAGTTTGAGTACTTGAAAGAGAAGCTTGGTGTTCTCTAAATCGATATTTCTTCCAAGGGGAAGTGAGGAGTCCATGAGCCATTCTGACATGGTGAGAGGATTGGTTCCTTCCATGGTGAGATGTAAGGGCTAATCCATTCTGTCATGGTGAGAGGATTGGTCCCTTCCATGTCAAATATGCATGCTGAGCCATTCTGATGTGACTGTAGGATTGGTTCCTACATGATCAAATATAAGCGTTGAATGCCATTCTTGGAATGGAAGCACCTGTTCAGTTACCAGGAATACTTAGTTTGGGGCTGAGGGCCATTCTAATGTGATTGAGGGATATGTTCCCACTTGATCATATATAAGTGCAGGGCCATTCTGATGTGATTGAGGGATGTGTTCCCACTTGATAAGATATAAGGGCTGATGCCATTCTCTAGGAGAATGGAGGCACCTGGTCAGTTACCAGGAATCCTCAACCTGGGGTTGAGACCTTTTCTAACATGGTTGCAGGATGTGTTCCTGCATGGCTAGATGTAAGTGCAAAGCCTTTTTAGAATGGTTGCAAGATGTGTTCCTGCATCGCTAGATGTAAGTGCAAATCCTTTCTACCATGGTTGCAGGATGTGTTCCCGCATGGCTAGATGTAAGTGTGGAGCCTTTCTAGCATGGTTTCAGGATGTGTTCCTACATGGCTAGATGTAAGTGCAGAGCCTTTCTATCATGGTTGCAGGATGTGTTCCCGCATGGCTATATGTAAATGCAGATCCCTTCTAGCATGGTTTCAGGATGTGTTCCTGCATGGCTAGATATAAGTGCTGAGCCTTTCCGATAGGGTTGTGGGATGTTTTCCCACATGATTGGATGTGAGTGCTGGGCCTTTCTGACAGGTTTGTGGGATGTGTTCCCGCATGGTCAGATGTGACTGCTGGGCGTGCCTTTCTGACATGGTGTTGGATGTGTTCCTCTCATGGCCAAATGTAAGTGGTGGGAGGGCCATTCTGACTTAGGGTCAGATATAAGCACTGAAGAATACCTACATGGAGGCTAGTCCTACAACCAGCATGAAAAAGGGCTAGCTTTGTAGAACTTCCTATGACGAGAAGAATCATGAGATAGCACCTGTGATAATGATCCAGTAAGGATGATCCAACAGTGATGATCTAGATCGAGTGATGATCCAGATCCGAAGATGAAGATAACTTGAAGATGAAGATGACTTGAAGATGACGAGGACTCGATGATGATCCAGATGATACAGAGAAAAAGACTTGTGTTGATAAATTGTGTCAAGAGAATACCTTCCTAGTTAATAGGGAGTGTTAATGTATTTGTAACTTTGGAATGTATTCATCCATATATCTTATGTTTTGTACCCCGATGTTTATTCCAGGATGTGTATATAATGTATTTCAGTCATATCATGCCCCGATGTTCCTATCGAGAGGTTCTATAATGTAAACAAGTCATGTCATGTCATTGTGGGTAACCCTCCTATTGTTCAAGGGTTAAAGTCCCTGCAGTTCCAGGGCACTAGGGTTATTAAAATCTCCTAGTGAAGTCGGCCCTAGTAGGTTATTGTCAAGTCAGGAATTAGTATAAATAGAGAGTGAGTCTCTCTATTTATCACACACTCACTCACACTTAGTTGTAGCACATGGCTGAGGAAGAAGAAGCTACTGGGGCTAGGAAGAAAGAGGCTAATGCTGTCGAGAGATGATCTTATTGTTTTGGGGTTTTACTTTTTGTGTTGATTCTATCTCTGAGGAAGTTGCAGAGTTTTCTCCATTTATGGTTTCCCCGAGGAAAAACACTGTATTCATTGTCTCTTGTGTTTGATTGTTGTGCTTGTTATTCTCTTAGTTAAAGATCCTAATATAATGCTAGTTTAATGTTAATAACAAAGTTGTGGGCAAGCTCATGTAATTTTCACATCACAACGAGATAAGTAAAATAAATATAATAAAATCGCATAAAGAATGAAAATAAAAATCTTTTAAAACCCAGCCTCTACCAATAAAATCATTAAAATGATCAAAGATAAAACAAAATTAGATTGGATTCAGTTATGGACTTAAATGGGTATAATATTTGATAATTTCTTTAATGGTCCAATTGATTCAGGTCTGAGAAGATTTTAAACCGGTGAGCGATCGAAGCAATCTGCATTAAGTGAAAGAAAGTATTTTTTTATTAAGAGTAAGCTTGTTGAGCGTTCAGTAGTTGACCTCTTGATTTTTGGGAGGGAATATAATGAACCATACTTTTTTTATAAGGACTGGGCGTCCAGTGATACATACGGGTGGAGATACCCTGCTGTTAACAACTATTCATGAAGCTGCCTCTTGAGCTAACTCATATTTGAACCTGAACTCAAACCTACGACTCCTCCTTCTTCACAGCTGACTCTCCTCCTGAACCTTACTTTCCTACTAAGCAGCCTACTTAACGTACTACTTAGCCTTTTAGTGATAGATTCCTGCGACGTATATAAACTTATACTCCCCGACTTACGTTATTTATATGCTTTTGAGTAGTATCCTCCCAATGATACTTATTGTATATAACAAAACACAATTGCAGCACTGATTCTATCACTTCATTATTTTTATAAACGAAATAACTTCATTGAATGATCCAGAGTATTTTTGGATTTTAAACCTTACTGAGTGATATTTTGTGTTTGTTTGCAGAAATTTCACAGCCGTATTCACCTGACTACCTACGTATGGGGCATCCAAGGAAACATTGACCATGCCAAGTCCCACGATCAAGGCCATCCAAGGCACTACTACGTTCATGAGTTGGGATAACCATCTTGCCTCTCGACATTTCCTGCCATGGGATCCCACACTAAAGACTGCCCGGGCCAAACATGGAGGAGTCCCCACCGTCGTCCACATGCACGGTGGCATCCATGAGCCCGAGAGAGACGGGAAGTCGATGGCATGGTTTACAGCGAGATTTAATGAAACATGGCCGGCCTCGAAGAAACCTCGCTACCACTATAGAAACATCCAGCATACTGGAAATATCTGACGAAGCCCGTAGAGGAGCAGCCCCTTAAATAACACCTTCGGTGTAAATATGTTGAAATAATTGAAATCTCCTATTTGCAAGGTGTATTGAATAAGATGCACGTCATTCGCGTTAGGTTACATTCAAAATATTTATTATATGCCTCCAACAAAACCTCCTCAACTCCCAATCTACACAAATGTTAACTTGGTCTTTTATTTGACATAACCAACACTAACATTGTCTCCATAACTCAAAACCTCCTCAACTCCCAATCTACACAAATGTTAACTTGGTCTTTTATTTGACATAACCAACACTAACATTGTCTCCATAACTCATGTGGTTAGAGGAAACATTAAACAGAATTTTTTTTAAGATGGCTTAGGCATTAACTATCCACAATTCATATAGACTCACATCAAAATGCACGAGTCAAAATGCACGAGTGTTAATGTGAGAAATACATAATGATAAATAATGGCTTTCACTACCATTTCACATGTTAAATGTATAAAAGAGTTGCACATATCTCCAACTTTTCCTTTTGAACTCTATGCAAATATGGAAAATTATGCTTAAATGTAACCTTGACAAACATGTTTGAGAGGGAATGTTAGCTTGTACAACCATGAAAAAAATTGCCAACTCAAATCAATATTTCCTAACCTTCCTTTCCTTTCAATTGATTCTCTAAAGTTTTTCTTTCACTCTACAACGTTTTATTCAATTTTTTTTGTAAGCACTCTACGATAAAGTCATTGTTTGATTCCAAGCATTTAGAAGTTAGCATTTAACCTTCCTTTCCTTTCAATTGATTCTCTAAAGTTTTTCTTTCACTCTAAGGCGTTTTATTCAATTTTTTTTATGCACTCCGCAATAAAGTCATTGTTTGATTCCAAGCATTTAGAAGTTAGCATTCCATCACCTCTAGATGTTTTTGACCTCGTTTAAAGCATTTCAATCTTCTTGGTTTATGCTAACATTGAGTTAAAGCATTTCAATATTTTTGGTTTACGCTAACGTTGAGTTGATTAAAATTGTATTTACCGAGGTTTAAGTTTATGTTTTTATTAAATATATAGTATTTGCAATGTTTTGTTGGAAAAGTTTTATAATATTTTTTAGTTGTTTGTTTCCTTGGATATACAACTACATTCTATATATTGTTTTCCTATGTGTTCACTATAAATTTTATTTGCAACAATATTTTTTCAACATAATACTACAAATACTATAGTCTCTTCTCTTACATTTCACAAGCATTCATAAGAACTTTTCAAAGCTCATAACATTGTTATTTTTCAAAAAAAATTATTTACTTTAACATCATTTTTTCATTATCTTTAATAATTCATGAAATATACTTTACTTTGTTTAATGTTCTTCAATTTCATACTTTTGTTTACGTTTATTTAATTTAAAAAAAATTCGGACCACCTTGTTACGCTTAGGATCATTGTGGAGGAGTGTCGTAATGATAAATCCAATATTTTTTGTTCCTTTGTGGACTTTAGAAAGGATTTCGATACGGTACCTAGAAATAACCTATGGAATAGATTAGAAGAGCTAAAGGTTCATTTCGAGTTCAGAGCTACGGCAATTAGGTTATATGAGAATGTAATCGCCAAGTTTAAGAGCAACAAGGGGTGGTCCAGAGATATTAAGTGTAATATCGGAGTTAAACAAGGTTTCCCCCTCCCCCATACCCTATTTGGCATTTACATCGATAAGCTAAAAGGTTTCTCAGAAGAAGCAGGTTGTGCTGGCACGTTCTTAGCTGGAATAGTCATCATCCTTCTTCTCTATGTTGGCGATATTGTTCTTCTGGCAAGGTGTCCATCTGATCTTGATAAGAAACTACAACTTCTTAAGGATTTCTGCTCTACCATGGGTATGATTGTCAATACTAACAAAAAACAAGTTATGATTATCAAATCCAAGAAGGACACTTACGGTAATTTGGTGTATGACAATAGAAACTCAGAGGAAGTGTCTTCTTACAAATACCTAGGAATTGATATTCATCACAAGCTCAACTAGAACTATAGCATTGAGAAAAGGATTAATGGAGGGTGGAAAGCTTACTTTGGTCTTGAAAATAATTGTAAAGCAGTAAACCTTGTGATGTGGGATAAAAATAAGTTCCTCTTTGAAACTTTCGTCACTCCTGTTACATTTTATGGATGTGAGGTTTGGGGTGTCAGCATCTCTAGAGAATCCTGGAGAAAGATTGAACAAATCCAAAAGCGTTTTATAACGTATAACCTCAAAATTAAAATCAATACACCATCTCATATTCTCCTTATAGAAGTGGGTCTTTCCCCTATCGAGAGCCTAATATAACTAGGCTCCTGTTATACAAGCACAAAATCAATAACATGGGAGACCATAGACTTCCTAAACTAGCTTTTAATGCAAGCCAAAACCACCTAAGGCTCAAGCAAGGTTGGTATAAAGATACCAGGACCTAGTTAAACCATTGGGAGATTGACAAAAATTGTAACATCCCTAACCCTCTAATCGGTGAAGAGGACGCTACTATCACCAAACATACAGGCAAAATAGCCCCATGAACATGAACATGCATATAATGCTGAAATAAAACTCTTAAAACATAAAACATACTAAGATGCATAATCCTTCATATACATAGAAGAAGCAAACATGCATTCAATCAAGCATGCCACATGTTTATTATATTTGTTAATCAGTAATATAAATGTAGAGACGAAATAGTCAAGAATACTTATCTTAAACAGGATTCGTCCCGCAACCATCTACGTCGCTGCAACGTTCCACCCAACCATAGGCCAGCATGCTCATCAATCTCTCTGCAACACTGCCACCCCTGAGCTGGGCATGATTCCTCAAGGAATAAGGGTCAAAGAAGGCTTGCACATAGCCAATGTACACAAATCAGTCAATCCCACACAGTAGGGTTTATTAGGACATCAAGGAGCTAGGAAAGGATAAATGCTAAGCTGGTGGTCTCAATGGAGAGTTAAGGACGCCTACACCAAAGTTAACCTGAATTTTAAGACATCCACACACCCAACACCAGGAATCAGTCCTTTCTCTGCTTCACAGTCCCTCAGGCCCTGAATTCCCTTTCCAATACTCTTCAAGGGTTGTGGAGAAGAAATCCAACAGTCTAACTCTGTCTGAGTGGCTCCAAACACCAATTTTCTCAAGCATACCTAGCCTCTAGTCCTACTCTCAATAGTCCAAATACCAACCACTTCATGCCGTAGTAAAACAAACAGTTCACAGCTCTGTGAAGAAGGAAAAGACAACAGGGTGGCAACCCCAAACAAAAAAGTGAAACACAGTTCAAGTCAAACCATGCTTCAGAGTTGTTCTTGGCCCTAGCATGGCCAAAACAACTCAGCAACAATCCCCAAAGGACATCGCAGATGGGGAAAAGATGGATTCCCAGCATTGATAGGGAAAAGCATACACACAGCAAAATCGTGCCTCTCCGACCACCTTCCAGCTCGCCGCGTGAGATCACAGTCCCCAACTCCTGCGTGAGGGAAACCATCCCATTTCCATCCTGTGTGTGAGGATTTAACAAAACGATGGTGAAAAACCTAAATAGACCACAGTCATCCAAAAATGGGGAAATCTGTTCTTTGTACATGCAGGAGGAAGATCATACCCAAAGCCCAATCGGTGCATGAGGCAAAGGAATCAACCGGTGAGAGAAAGGAGAATCGAACACCCAATCCATGTGTGATGTCCCAGGTTTTGACCCCGGTTACATTAAAAGGTACATGATGTATATATTGTAATTAATCGTGGTGAGGAGCTAAAGGCAAAAGCCCCACCATCGATTTGGTTGTGTATGTTTTGGCAATAGGGATAGTTGTCGATGGTATATCCTGCTATCTGGCACATTATAGTTTGGCATCATGTAAATACGCACATCAATTAAAATAAACCTATAGCCAGCTACGACGGTGCAACATTGAATGAAAAGGGCATAATTCCTAAGGTTAAGGGGGGGGTTTCCAACCCATGGGGGTCATTAGGAGTTTCCATGTGTCACCACCCTGTTTGTTTTGCTCATCTTCCCTTGTCTCATCCAACCACCACTTTAATGTTCTGCTGAGTTGTTGAGGCAATTATTGCTGGAAGTGGAGGGTGGCAGGACTGACATTCTTTTCCACACGCTCACTCCACCAGCCGTCTCTCCACCTTCATGTGGGTAAGGAACCATCACTACGCCACTCTCTTGGCGGTTGGGGTTCACTCTCATGTAGGGATGCGCAGGGGGCCGGATCATCTTCCTCGCGTGGGCTGAGTTAAAAGGGGTTCCACATTCCATTGTTGGGGGTTCGTTCTCCTCTACCTCACTGATAGATGGTCTGTGGGTTGGTTCTACCTTTCGCTGGGGATTGCTAGTCTAGAAGTTTTCTTTCCCGTTCACGTAGAAGAATTGTTTCCCCTTTTTCCTATTTTGTGCTCCTGGTCAGATCGAGTAATTTCTGGGGTGTTCGTCACCGAACTGTGACTGTGGGCTGCGTCTTTTCCCTCAAGTACAGAGTGGAAGTCTACTTTTATTCCCCATTCTTCTACCTGTGCAATTTCTACAGCGATGGTATTGAGGATCATTTGAGTGATGTGAGTCCCTACATTGTCTAGGCGATGGTTTCTTCCACTTTTTGCATTGGCTGTATCTTTTTCCCTTGTGTACAGGTTGAGAGTCTGTTCTTTCCCCTTTTCTTCCTGTGTGAGTTCTCCAACAATTCCATTGGAGATTGGGTGTTTTGTAGGCTCGTGGATGTGGTTGGCTATTGATTTCCACATCTGTTGGTTAAGTTTTCCCTGTCTATGCTGGGAGTTTTGCTTCTCCCCTGTTTTGGGACTGTGTAATGTTGCCATAGTTTTCATTGTGAGTTTGGGTTGTCGATTTACCCTAGTTTTGGGTCGCTTCTTGGTCGTTGAGGCTACAGATGTCTTTTGGGGATTGTTGCTAAGTTGTTTTGGCCACGCTAGGGCCAAGAACAACTCTGGAGCATGGTTTGACCTGAACTGTGTTTCACTTTTTGTTTGGGGTTGCCACCCTATTTTATTTGCCTTCTTCACAGAGTTGTGAGCTATTTTTTTTACTACAGCATGCAGTGGTTGGTCTTTGGACTATTGAGAGTAGGATTAAAGGCTAGGTTTTCTTGAGAAAACTGGTGTTTGAGGCCACCAGCTTAGCATCTAGCCTTTCCTAGCTCCTTGACGGCCTGATAAACCCTATTGTGTGGGCTTGGTTGATTTGTGTACCTTGGCTATGTGTAAGCATGCTTTGACCCTTATTCCTTGAGGAATCATGCCCAGCTCAGGGGTGGCAGTGTTGCTGAGAGATTGATGAGCACGTTGGCCTATGGTTGGGTGGAACGTTGCAGTGACGTAGCTGGTTGCGGGACGAGTTCCTATCAAATGAGTATTCTCGTCCATTTTACTTCTGCAATTATATTTACTAATTAATGAATATGATGAACATGTGGCATGCTTGAATGAATGTATGTTTGCTTGCACTATGTATATGAAGGATTATGCATCTTAGTATGTATTATGTTTAAGCTTTTTATTTCAGCATTATATGCATGTTCATGTTCATGGGGTTGTTTGCCCGTATGTTTGGTGTTAGTAGCATCTTCTTCGTCAGTCAGAGTGTCGGGGACGTGATAGAATGGTTTTAGAGAAAAGGTTGTAGCATGGATCTGAATGGGCAATGAAAGATCAGATAGCAGAGGTAGGTTGCCTTCTTCCCAGCAGAAAAACAGAAGAAAACCTATGCATGACAAGAGAATTTTGGAAAATTACTCTAAGTATTGGAATCATCGGATCATTGGAGGACTTAGTCTGAAGTTCTGCCGATGCATCGGATCACCTAGTCGGAAGACTACCCAACGAGCGACCCATGGTAGGAAATCCATGAAAAATTGCCTAAGTGTTAAAAATCATCGGCGATCGACGCCACTAGGATGAAGCGATCGCCGAAACATCGGCGGAGGTTAGTAGCTGATGCGTTCACTATTGCGGCTACTTAAAGGACTATCCACCCGAAGCATAGTTGATCTGATGGCCGATGCAGCGGAAGACAAAGAAGAAATTTCTGAAAATCCTTCTAAGTGTCGACTTCATCTAGCATTGGAGCATGTTAGCTGATGACGTCGTCGATGAACAGCGGAAGGTATTAGATGATCTGCGTCGTCGTTATAGATAGCCAGAATACTATCCTTCCGACGGATAGAGCCTGCAACCACCAACGCCATAAAGAAAGTTTGAAATTTTTTCTAAGGCCTGAAATCGTCGACGAAATTTTGATGATGGAATCGCCGATGTAGCGGCGGACCCTAGGATAAATTAGTTGTCCGAAACGCCGATTCTGTCAGCAGAAAATAGTTGTTGGGATCATCGACACCGCGAAAGAATTTAGTTGTTTATCAACCCGCCGTTGCGGCTACCATATGGACTAAAACATTGATGTGTAGCACTTAGTGCTTTCGACTACCAATGGGCTTGTGACCACGGAAGACATAGGAAGAATGGTCGTTGAAATCACCAAGGAATACAAGATGGAAGAGCCGATACCGCAAAAGACAAGGCTAGAAGAAAATTCAAAATTTTCTCCAAGGAACGAGATCATCGGCCATCGGGAAATGATAGAGGATCAGATCATCGATCGGAAAGGACTCAATGAAGGTGACCCACCATTGCCCCAACTTAGAAAACTCTCCCATCAATGCACTAGTCTCTCCACCCATCGATGTCGAGGTGTTTAATGTATAACGGTTCCGAGTTTCGATAACCTACTACGATGGCGTGTGCTCAGGAGTACCAACACTGCGGAAGAATTAGGTCTTGTGGAAACCACCATTGCGAACTCCTAGAGGACTAAGTGTCTAATGCCTCAGTAGGATGACGCTCCGACCACCGATAAGCTTTGGTCCACGAAAATTATAACAGGATTGTTGGCCACCGTTGCAGAATGATAGACCATTGCGGACCGATACAGCAGAAGAAATTAGAGATTTCAGATGCCGACACGCTGGGAGATTAGTAAGGAGAAGACCCGATGAGCAGTAGTTGACATCGCTGATCGGAAGCTCAGCTAGTTCACCCGTGGAAACTGTAGAGATACCATTTTTCTCCATTGCAGCTGCTCAAATGACTATGCACCCGATGAACAGTCAATCTTCTCGCCAATACAAATCGGAAGTTTAACCGTTTTGGCTGCCAAACGCCAAAGAGAAATAAAGGAATGGACCGCCGATGAGTTAGTTGGTTTAACCATCGAGGAATATGAAATATAGTTGGGAAGAGGTCCGATTGGGCCTAAGGAAATTTGAGCTTTTCGGAGAAATTTCTCAGTAATTTTTTTCAAGCAACTTTCTACTGTTTACAATGGAGTTTTCAGCAAATTCCAACTAGTGTTCCAGTGAGTTTTACAGTGAATTTCTCATTGTGTTTCTCAGCAGTTTCAGGACTGAAAAGGAAGAAAACCATGGGTGACTAAAGTTAACATTCCTGACCAAAATATAGTTGAAGTGGTGTGGTTTTCACATCCGAGGTCAGAATGAAGCATGTGGATAGGCACTAGAAAGCTCATCCAATAGGGAATAGCAAAAATCACCAAAATCTGAGTATGGAGTAGCAAAGTGCTAGTGATTGCTTGAAAGAGAAATGTGCTACGGTCAATATGGACAAATCCAGGAATTGCATGCCTAGAGGTAGCAATACCATGAAGTCAAACCAGCTGTTGTGTGGAAGAGGAGTTCCATGAGTGGATGTGGGGCTTAAAAAGGGAAGTTTCCTTAAACACTATCTGCTAATTATGACTACATTTCATAAGTTTTATACATGAAATGCATGAGTATATGCTTTGCATACATAGGATATTGAGGATTATACATTTATAATGAACCACTAATGATAGTTATTGCATTGGTGTTGGCATTAGTGGAAAAAACAATGACAACATGGACCTGGATTAATATGTTGTTGATGCTGACAAATGTGACTAGCAACCCTCTCGAGAAAGGGATAAGGCGACTAGTCCATAATCAAAACTTGGTGAGCAAATTCTGCAATCTCCTGCAAGGGACCCACCAAATTGGTCATGCCAAGGGTGTAAGTAGGACCCATGAAGGTAAGAGTTGATTATGACAAATTCCAAGGAGTGGTAAAGGTAAGAAACCTCATTCCATGTGGATATTTGAATGTTATACTACATTCATATAGAAAGGTGTCATGCCTGTATATGTTGATTGAGCTTAGTAGCCCAAGGAAAGTAAGTACTAATGATCTTGATTATAGTAATGCATCCTATATGAAGTAGTCATGGTTAGGCCATGCATGGTATGTTGAATCCATAGTATTCCTGAATCAATGCAAGGTAGCATTGAATGGATATGCATTAAAAGATTTTATGAGTCTTGTAGTTATGCATTGAATGGATGCATATGAAAGTATGAGTAAATATTGTAGATATGCATACATAAGTATGGGTGCAAATGTTGCGATGCAATGCATGGATGCATAGAGATAGTGCATGTGCTAATATGAATAACTAATGGCTAAAATGATGAATTGATGACAATTCTGGAACCATTTCAAGAGCTGTTATGAATGCAGGATAGTAAGTGCATGAAGAGGATAGTCATGATCAATTGGCCGCCGGAAATGCTCTATGGACAGGCTAGGTGGTACAATGATATGCTTGTGAAGTAAGGAGTATCTAAACAATTCATTTTTAAATGTGACTATACCTTGCAAATTTCAGCATGCTAATGATTGCGTGAAGTAAATGAGTTTTGGCAATGTTGATGTGATTAGCAGCTGGAAGTATTTGAATTTTATAAATTCTGAAAATGCTTCAGTGATTGTTGCAGCAATGAAAAAGTTATATGCATCAAGACTTACCAAGTGTTTGGATAATTGAAGTTTAGGTTTTAGGTAGATTGTTTGGGGCATGGCAAAGTGGGTAAGACCATGACAAAGACCGGAATCTACCATGTGAAAGAGCCAAACCTCATGAGAAGATTCTCATGGCTGTGAAAATAGTCTGTATGCAAAATGAGTTGTCAATTTGAATTTGTAAATTTCGGATTTGAGAAATTGCTGACAACTACTAATCACTATTGGCTTGCATAGAATTGTGTCAGGAGGACGCATTGTAAGTGGGTGTCCATGTTATGCTAGTAAGCATAAAATCATAATGGACATGATGGTGCTGCTTACAAGAGACCCATAATTGAGGGTCACCTCATTGCCAAGAAAATCCATTTCTATACTAAACAGAGTTGCAATTCCTATTGAATTTAATTGCTAATGTCATTTGCTTGGTTATGGACAATCAATTTGGATTGTATTATCAGATAATGATTGGTTGTTTGGCTATTTGATGAATGTGCCAGGGGTACACACTGCAGGAAGATCATGTGTGATGGCCTGCAGGAGCCAAAATTCATGGGAAGGTTTTCCCTTATCTTGAAATGGGTTTCGAGGGAAACTCTCTTGGACATTCTGGAAATGTCTCATCTGCACTACATGTTTGGTAAGCAACATGAGTGAGATGGCATCGATTAAGTTGGTAATACATGTGTGGATATGAAATGTAAAAAGGAATTGGGGTGGAAAACCGAGGGACTGTCAACTTAGATAAGGGAGCCCCCATTCCTCCTCAACAAAGGAATACTGCCCTAGCAAATGGATAAGTCTTCTGTGACCCTAGCTAAGAATATGCATATTAGATTGTTAAAATTCCATATGCAGAACATGTTTTGATTTTATTTCCATTAGGACCGATTGCTTGAGTATGAATAGGGCCTACATGATACACATCGGACAAGGGTGCACACTTTCCCGCTGTCAGATCATGGAAGGATTTTTCAATGTTGATTACACACCAAGGAGTGGACGCACTCCTAGTGTCTCAATACTTGATAGTGAATGGTGTGAAATATGGTTACAATTTTAGAGCAATAATGCTAACAAATATGCTTATATTGCTTGTGTTGTCAAGATAAACAAAGGTAATTTGGTATTATACACTAAAATGGACAATGGCTTGAACTCATCCTACCTTCTACAGAGAAGGGGACCAACCATGTGGGGAGGCTCCATGGTTGAGAGGTCTGAAAATAAACCAGAGACACTAAAAGTGTCATGACCAAATACAAGCAATTGTTGACGGTCTGATAAACCCAACGAGGGTTGGCTTGACTGTGCCTGATGTATATATATATATATATATAAGGATGTTGTGAAGCAGCCTACGTGGTGACCTAACAGCCAAGTCCATAGGCGATCCCAAGGCTTGCAAAGTGAAGCAGGATCCTATGGACCAATGACAAAACGAGCAATACAAGTAAGTATTGGATTATTTTGCAATATTTTGCTTATGAATATACATGTGTATATGATTTGGTTATGATGTTTTAGGCTCTTGTTCTAGAGATAAAACTGATGAGAATAAACTAAACATGTGAATCTATTCAATGTTTGAATATAGGTATTGCGGGGAGCGAGGACTATGAGAGCATCCTAGGGGTCCATGTGGACATGTGACTGTCCTGAAGAGCTCGGAATGAGAGGTAATGAAAAAGGTGCTAGTAATACTGTGAAGGTCCTAGCAGTCGAGACAAAGCATGTGGGGAGACTCCATGGTTGAGAGGTCTGAAATAGATCGGAGACACCAAGTGTCATGACCAAGAGGGATTGGTCCAGCATTCATGGTGAAGTGAAAGAGGCTAAGAGCACGAAAATCCATAGTGGTGGTGTGGGTTCTAGGATGGAACAAAACAAAGAGGGGAAAAACTCTTACTGCTCTCTCTCGCCTTTTGATTATATATATATTTATGTTTATGCATTGTGAAAACAAAAGGTTGTTGAATGCATGTATGACTGAAAATAGAATGTGTGTATTTGCTTAAAGTAAATTGTGAATGTTGGAATGGTTAATTTCCTGCCCAAGAATGGACATGAATAAGCTCATGTGCCTATTGGGAAGGCATGAAAAATATCAAAGTCCCATTGATGAGGCTTGGACCTTCATGCCAATTAGGCAATTAAATGACTGATATTAATGCCTATATTATGCTTGGTCTAACAAAATTTCAATGATGCATTTCACAGGTGTGAAAGGTGAAATCCAGTGGTGCACATTGATCATGGCAGCAGACCAAAAGTTGTTGGACTTGGCTGGAAGTCTCCTTCAAACAATTTACAAGACCCAAGAGAATCTTGGAGAGATGCTCAAGATATAGAAAAGTAGAATGAAATGAACCACCAGATTTTGCAAGACTCTATTTGTTTGCAAAGGGAGGTGAAAATCCTTCTACGAGCAATTGGCACAGGAAAGGAAGGTGGATCAATGATGGGACATTCATCCAAGTGATCCATTGAGAAATGGTCCATGCATGAAGATGCAAAGGAAATTGAGCAGGTAAAGATGAAGCAGCCAGTGAAATGCTGGGAATGCGGAGGACATCATTTACGCCAGTACTGTCCAACGAGGGAACATGAAGAGGGTAGCAGCCACAAAGTTCCTAGGCTTCGGGATAAGCAGAAAGCCGAGAACCAGCAGGAGAAGTTCATGGAAGTCGAGGGACTTGGTCTTGAATGTTCAAAGTAAATAATTGAACATGGGACAGATTTGCAAAATTTTGAAATTTTGGATGTGCAAATTGTATATGTATTCCTATGTATTGGAACTCCGAGGACGGTGTTATTCCAAGAGGGAGGGGATTATGATGTCCCCAGTTTTGACCCTGGTTACATTAAAAGGTACATGATGTATATATTGTAATTAATCGTGGTGAGGAGCTAAAGGAAAAATCCCCACCATCGATTTGGTTGTGTATGTTTCAGCAATAGGGATAGTTGTCGATGGTATATCGTACTATCCAGTACATTATAGTTTGGAATCATGTAAATACTCACATCAATTAAAATAAACCTACAGCCAGCTACAACGGTGCAATGTTGAATGAAAAGGGCATGATTCCTAAGGTTAAGGGGAGGTTGTCAAACCCGTGGGGGTCATTGGGAGTTGCCATGTGTCACCACCTTGTTTGTTTTTCTCATCTTCCCTTGTCTCATCCAACCACCACTTTAATGTTCTGTTGAGTTGTTGAGGCAGTTATTGCTAGAAGTGGAGGGTGGAAGGATTCTCAGTCTTTGCCACACGCTCACTCCACTAGCCGTCTCTCCACCTTCACGTGGGTAAGGAACCATCACTATGCCACTCTCTTGGCGGTTGGGGTTCACTCTCACGTAGGGATGCGCAGGGGGGCGGATCATCTTCCTCACGCGGGCTGAGTTAAAAGGGTTTCCACATTCCATTGTTGGGGGTTTGTTCTCCTCTGCCTCACTGATAGCTAGTATGTGGGTTGGTTCTACCTTTCACTGGAGATTGCTAGTTTGGGAGTTTTCTTTCCCGTTCATGCAGAAGAATTGTTTCCCCTTTTTCTTATTTTGCGCTCCTGGTCAGATCAGGTAATGTCTGGGGTGTTCGCCACCGAACTGTGACTGTGGGCTACATCTTATCCCTCATGCATAGAGTGGAAGTCTACTTTTCTTCCCCATTCTTCTACCTGTGCAAGTTCTACAACAATGGTATTGAGGATCGTTTGAGTGCTATGAGTCCCTACGCTATGTGGGCAGTGGTTTCTTCCACTTTTTGCATTGGCTGTATATTTTTCGATTGTGTATAGGTTGAGAGTGTGTTCTTTCCCATTTTCTGCCTATGTGAGTTCTTGAGTAATTACATTGGATATTGGGTGTGCTATGGGCTCATGGATGTGGTTGGCTATTGATTTCCACATCCGTTGGCTAAGTTTTCCCTGTCTATGCTGGGATTTTTGCTTCTCCCTATTTTGGGACTGTGTAATGTTGCCATAGTTTTCATTGTGAGTTTGGGATGTCGATTTACCCTATTTTTGGGTCGCTTCTTGGTTGCTGAGGCTGTAGACATATTTTGGGGATTGTTGTTGAGTTTTTTTGGCCAAGCTAGGGCCAAGAACAACTCTAGAGTGTGGTTTGACCTGAATTGTGTTTCACCTTTTGTTTGTGGTTGCCACCCTGTTGTCTTTGC
The DNA here is from genome assembly GCA_001517045.1 of Pseudotsuga menziesii. Lineage (NCBI taxonomy): Eukaryota > Viridiplantae > Streptophyta > Pinopsida > Pinales > Pinaceae > Pseudotsuga > Pseudotsuga menziesii. The sequence goes on from LPNX010282290.1 coordinate 146,946, forward strand.
CTTCTTCACAGAGATGTGAGCTGTTTGTTTTACTGCGGCACGTAGTGGTTGGTCTTTGGACTATTCAAAGTAGGATTAGAGGCTAGGTTTTCTTGAGAAAACTGGTGTTTGAGGCCACCAACTTAGCATTTAGCCTTTCCTAGCTCCTTGACGGCCTGATAAACCCTATTGTGTGCGCTTGGCTGATTTGTGTACCTTGGCTATGTGTAAGCCTACTTTGACCCTTATTCCTTGAGGAATCATGCCCAGATCAGGGGTGGCAGTGTTGCTGAGAGATTGATGAGCATGCTGGCCTATGGTTGGGTGGAACATTGTAGCAACGTAGCGGGTTGCAGGACGAGTTCCTATCAGATGAGTATTCTCGTCCATTTTACTTCTGTAATTATATTTACTGATTAATGAATATGATGAACATGCGGCATGCTTGAATGAATGTATGTTTGCTTCCACTATGTATATGAAGGATTACTCATCTTAGTATGTATTATGTTTAAGCTTTTTATTTCAGCATTATATGCATGTTCGTGTTCATGGGGTTGTTTGATCGTATGTTTGGTGTTAGCAGCGTCCTCTTCGCCAGTCAGAGGGTCGGGGACATGAAACCATGGATCAAGGATCCTTTTAAATCAGCTCGACATGAGGAATACGAACCACCGGCGATGAAGAGAGTGGACAGAACAATCGGCCAATGCGTCGTGGAGAGAGCACGGGCATGAGCATAGTGATTTCCTGCCAGCCCATAGTTTCCCCCACTAACAACAGAAAAACTAAGGTGACACATGGTAAACTCCCAAGGGCCCCCATGAGTTAGACAACCCCCCCCCCCCTTAACCTTAGGAAATCATGCCCTTTTCATTTAACGTTGCACCGTTGTAGCTGGCTGTAGGTTTATTTTAGTTAATGTGCATACTTACATGATGTCAAAATTCTAATGTGTCGAATAGCATGATATACCATCGACAACGATCCCTCTTACCAAGACATACACAACCAAATCGGTGGTGGGGCTTTTGCCTTTATCTCCACACCATGATTTATTACAATATATACATCGTGTACCTTTTAATGTAAACAAGGTCAAAACTAGGACATTACAATCCCCTCCCCCTTAGAATAACACTGTCCTCGGTGTTCCAATACATAGGAATACATATACAATTTGCACATCCAAAATTTCAAAATTTTGCAGATCTGTCCCATATTCAATTATTTACTTGAACTTTCAGGACCGAGCCCCTTGGCTTCCACGAACTTCTCATGCTGGTTCTCAGCTTTCAGCTCATCCCCAAGTTGAGGAACTTTGTGGCTGCTGCCCTCTTTATGTTCCCTCATTGGGAAGTCCCTGCATAAATGATGTCCTTCGCATTTCCAACATTTCGCTAGCTGCTTCATCTTTACCTACTCAATTTCCTTTGAGTCTTCATGCCTGGACCGTTTATTAACGAATTTCTTGGACGAATGTCCCATAATTGATCCACCTTCCTTGCTGTTGGGCCCAAAAATGGCCTCTTTTGACCACCCTTAATTACCTCTTCTTGTTCTATCCTACCCTATTCAGCATGCCAATTAAACGTTTTATCCCCACTCTACTCTTCAAACCGTATGATTGGTCATTGTTTTATTTTATTAATACTTATGATTGTGATAATCAAGGCTTCGTATCTCTCAATGCGCTAACATATTATGGTTTATAAAGGTATTTTGAAGTATATGGACTACAGGAAGATTGGGTTGAACAAGCCACGAAAAGAAGGGGCATTCACTACTTAAGCTGATCCCCATCCATCCTATCATCACCCAAGGAATGCGGCTCCAGTACGATATCCCGGACAAATCTGGTCAAGGTAGCTGTAATAGAATCCGTCAAACTTGGAGGTCAACAGTGCATTGCTTCTTGTGTGTAGCCATAATCTGAAGATATCATCACTCCTGGGGTGATTAACAGTTTTCCTATGTTTCTTATTTTTCATCCTGCCATGTTTGTAACAGCCATTGTCATTTAGGGCACTTGAAGATTAGAGATCTCCATGGTTGCCCCATAATAGGATAGGATGTTATGATTTACATTGTATAAATATGGAGAACTATTTTGAGCCAGGGGTTGCTGAACATATAATCAATTCATTGTATCAACTGTGAGGATAAATTGTGTAATCACTCTGTCTTTTAATACAAGGAGTTACTTCTGATCTAAAGGTTTTTACATGTGTTCAGCTAGCATCTCTGTGTGAAGGCTGGGCCCTCCTTCCATAGGGATTGTTGAGTTAAATTAGATCTTTTCAATTACTTTGTTGTGTGATGTTATGCTAATTTTACTTCTTCATAGGAAGTTGTAATAAGTGTGGATTTACAGTGTGTCGTGATTGCATTCTTTGGAGATATGTAGTGGCATGGTGTGACAGTTGACTGAGTAGGTAATTATTTCTTATGCAATTCGTGTGGTAACTATAATAGCTCTGTTCATCCTTAGATATTTTATTTGTAGTTTCCATGAATCTTTGCAGCTTGTCTCTTATTTTTATGATTACAGAATTTCATTCCTGTACTTCAATTTCCTAGAACAACTGAACTCAATCTCTGTATTTTGAATTCCTAGATCAATATTCAACTTATGTTTTTGGATTCCTAGGAAAATCAGATTAGATAGTTGAGTTAATCATTAAGTGGTGTGAATAGGATTTTCCCTTATCTGCAATTGTAATTTAGATGTGACTTTTTCCATTCTTAGACCAAGCCATAGCAGAAGGTAATTGTGATTTCATTCCTTAGAAGGTAAGTAGATTAATTAGATTCTTGGGAAGAGCATACCTGAGCAGAGGGTAGTATTGTTCACTTACAATCATTTCATGTTTAAGAATATACTGTGCATGTTATCCTTGAAATACAATACTTTCCCAGGTTGACAATAAATATTGTACACTCTATATGTTAGTTGTAATTCACTTGCATATAGGGTGCTCGACATTTTGGCACCGTTTCCAGGGAAGGATAAAGATTAAACACCATCATTAGTTGCATCATGTAATTGTTTCTATTCAGTATTTTCCATATTTCTTTTCCGCTGTAATGATTTGGGTTGCATGAATACAAGAAGGGTAAAGCATAATCATCTTTCGACTCCCAAAACCCCACAAAATACTAACAGTGCAAGTGGTTTGGGTCGCGGTCGAGGTCCACAATTGGGAAGAAGAACATTCATTGACGATCTTGTTGACAAAATTGATTCATCCGCCAGGGCTTGCCATCAGGAAATTCCTATCAGAAGAAGCCCTGCCGATCCTGGGGCGCCAGCGTCAGGGTCCATAGTGGAGAACACATGAGAAGCTGCGACTTCCTCAAATATCCCTGCAAGAGAGGACAAATATGGTACAACTAGACCTATTGGTAGAAGCCCGATCTACCACATCTACGAGAAGGTTGTAACTGAAGAAGAGTGGACACAATTCCACCAGAAGATTGCTGATAAGTGGAAGAACAAAGAAACAAACGAGGAGAAGAATGAAGAAAAGAATGAGGAGAGGAACGAAGGAACGAATGAAGAGAGAAACAAGGAAGAGAAAACAGAAGAAGAAATGGGTAAGAGACATGAATCTGATGAAGAAGAGGCAATGGGGGAAAACCATCATCATGAAAATCATTCCCTGTCTAAAGGAATGGTGGCTACACTTCAATTCCCGATTCAACAGCCAGAAGGGACAACCCCTATGAAAAATATATCACCATCGGTGTTGTCTCACTTCCATGGAAAAGCGGTAGAGGACCCAGATGAATTTCTTTTCGAGTTTGATATCCTATATCACAGCTATGACTATGTCACCGATGCACAAAAGCTTAAGCTCTTCCCTGCCATTCTGAAGGACAATACATTACGTTGGTTCATGAGCCTAGGAGGTGGAACTGTCACTAATTAGGATAGGATGAAACAGGTGTTCCTGGAGAAATATCGGGAATATTGCAACACCAAAGACAAAAGAGAAGAATTGTTCAAAATGGTGCAGAAGGAAGACGAGAGTTTGGAATATTTTGTAGAAAGACTCTTATACAATGTGCAAAGAGCTGGACAGACGAACATGGGGTTAGATGTGCTCAAGATAATCCTGCTTCACGGGATTAGGGATGATTTCCTAGATATGTTAAACATGTTAGGAAAGGGGGATATCTCTAAGGAATATTTCGAGAAGATTATGGAATTATGTAAAAGGTACTCCAGGGGATCTTCCAGGAATAATAGGTGGGACAAAAAGGATAAGCTAGAATGCGATGTCTTTGACAGAACTCAGAATTCATCTAATGGAGGAGACACCCATGCAGAGATAGTCAATCTCCTTGAAAATTTTAAAATAGAAATGACGAGCTCTATCTCCTCGAAAATCGACGTCCTGAAGGAAAAACAAAAACAGGCAGTAGAGGACCTCACACTAGGTGTGTTCTGTCCTCGATGTAGAAAGAACCATCCTCTGAGGGAGTGCTCGCTTGACAAGGTAGAGGTGTGTCAGCTATGCGAGCTGAACCACGACACAAAATAATGTCCCTCACTTCCCCAAGTGAAGGCTGTTCTGCAGGCATCAACTCCAGAGGTGGAACCAGCCTACTTCATTGCACAGAAGAAACCTTGGAAGCCTCGAAACCAAGGTATGACCCCGGAATCGTTTCCATTTTTGAATAATATGAACCATTGGAATAATATTAAAAATGTGAATACACAATTCCCTTCAACTTACTCTAAGTTGAACCCTTCTCAACCTTCAATACAAAATTATAACCCATGGAATCCCTGGACACAGCCACCACACCAACCTACTTCTTGGTATTCTGGATGGAGGAATTTCCATCCAGGGAATCAGTTTCCTCAACAAACTCCACATCAACAGCCACCATATCCTCCTCAATATCCTCAATACCCTCATCAGTAGTCGCAGCTGCAGTTGCAAAACAATTCTGCCCCTAATACACCGATACGACCTCAACTACCTGCTCAACCTAATCCTAACCCAAACAATAAAACATTCCATCAATTTGAGACTGTCAACATGCCGTCCTAATCCCTTTCTCCTGTGCCTTGCAACGATATTCGCTTACGGTCAGGGAAAATAGTAGAGCCTCTGATCATAGAAGATGTTTCATCTTCTGTACATGAAGAAGGAGTGAATCCACAGCATCTGTCTGATACAACTCCCATTATTGAAGATGTTGAACATCCCACAAATGGGATGGCTGAAACACAAAATGATAAGTCCAGCGATGCGCAGCCTACCCAGCTAATTAGGAAACCACCGTATCTCGAGAGATTAATGCTACCAAGGGCAGGGGGACAACCTCAGTTTAACCTCTTAGGAGAGTTAAAGAATCTTTATGTTAAAATACCCCTCCTTCAAGCTCTTCAAGACGTACCTATCTATGCTAGAACTGTTCAGGACTTGTGTACAAAGAAACCAGGGAGGAAGCCCAGAGATCCTCCCACTGTCCATGTCCTAGGGAAATTATCTGCATTAATAACAGGTAAAACCTTATTAGTCAAGTATGATGACCCTGGGAATCCCACTGTCACTGTCCATATTGGGCATACACAAATACCCAACGTACTAGTAGATTTAGGAGCAGCGATTAATGTCATGACAAAGGAGACTGTAAGAAAACTTGGGCTCACTAATCTTAAGCTAACCCCCATTGTTTTAGAATTAGCAGATGGATCCACCATTAAACCTGAAGGAATTCTGGATGATCTCATCATCTCAGTTGACTCATGGGAGTATCCTGCTGACTTCTTGGTTTTACAACTGAAGTCACAGCTGGGAGGACATCCATTGATCCTGGGAAGGCCTTGGTTGGCCACAACTGATGCTTGCATCAGCTGTCGATCTGGTTCTATGACCATATCCAATGGCACTGAGACTAAGAACCTCACTCTCTATCCTCCAGCTTGGCCAAGTCTAGAAGCTGAAACTTCTTTTTGGATAGAGCCAGAGGAAGAGGAGGGCGTTCAACCATTATTAACTATAGGGAAAGCCTTAACTTTCAAATATGAAACTAAAGACGATGCCATTAATAATTTCATCAGTGAACCCACTTCAGTCAATAAAGAATTTTATCAAATCCTGAACATTACTCTGGGTAAGGAAGAACAATAAAATCTCACAGAAGAAGCACTAGTGGGTGACACACACATAATCCTAGTATTGAAAAATTCGAAAAGTATTCCTATTGAGGTAGAGTCTGGAAAAACCTTGAATATTAACCCTAGCCTCTCCTTAGATGAATAGAAGCACCTGATCAGTCTCTTGAAAGAACACAAGGGGGAATTCGCCTGGGAGTATACAGACATGAGGGGTATTCCCTCTAACCTGTGCACCCATCATATTTATATTAAAAGTGACTCCCGGCCTGTGTGTCAGCCTCAATAATGAATGAACCCCAATATTAGGGACATAGTGAAGGAAGAGATTCAAAAAATCTTGGAAGCAGGATTTATATATCCTATTTCAGACAGTGAGTGGGTTTCCCCACTCGTAATTGTACCTAAGAAAAATGGTAAATGGAGAGTCTGTGTCGACTACAGGGAGCTGAACAAAGCCACACAAAAATACCACTTTCCCTTTCCCTTCATTGATCAATTACTTGACACCCTATCAGGGAATAAGTTCTTCTCCTTCCTGGATGGGTTTAGCGGGTACAATCAGATTCAGATTGCTCCTGAAGACCAAGATAAAACTACCTTCACTTGTCCATGGGGAACATTTGCTTACAGAGTGCTTCCCTTTGGTTTATGTAATGCACTAGGAACATTTCAAAGAGCTATAATCGACATATTTTCTGAATTAGTTAATGACAGTATGGAAATTTTTATGGATGATTTCACTCCTTATGGCAAGGATTTTGAAGAAGCATTGGAAAATTTAAAAAGAGTTTTAACTCACTGTGAACAAACCCAGCTCTCTTTAAGCACTAAAAAGTTCCATATGATGATGAGTGAGGGAGTAATATTGGGGCACTTCATCTCTATTGATGGCATTCAGGTGGACCCCTCAAAAATCAAGGTAATAAAAAATATACCTACTCCTGCTACTCAAAAAGAGGTGCGAAGTTTTCTAGGACATGCTGGACACTACTGAAGATTTATAGAAAATTTTTCCAAACTTGCTTCTCCTTTGTTTTCATTTTTAATGAAGGATGTGCAGTTTCTTTGCAGTGAAGCATTCCAGACAGCGTTTGTTAAGATTAAGGAGAAGCTGTCCATAGCTCCTATCTTAAGAGGGCCCAATTGGACCCTACCCTTTCACATTTCTTCAGATGCTTCTGATATCGCTATTGGAGCAGTTTTAGGACAGCAGGATGGTCAAGTACCTTATGCAATTTATACGGTCACCGAGAAGGAATTCTTAGCTATTGTCTACTCCATTAACAAATTTTGACATTACATTACTGGGTATCCTACATTCATGCACACTGACCACTCTGCCATTAAATATCTAATGAACAAACCTGTCACTAATGCCAGAGTGACTAGATGGCTCTTATTATTACAGGATTTTGATATTACCATCATAGATAAACCTGGAAAAGAAAATATTATTGCTGATTTTTTATCTCGTTTCACTAACAGTGATGATAAATTTCCTGTTGAGGACTCTTTTCCAGATGAACATTTATTCACAGTTTCAGCCCATTCCCCTTCATTTGTAGATGTTGCTAATTACTTGGTTGCAAGGAAGCTTCTGGCACATATGTCTAAAAGAGAAAAGAGAAAAATCATTCAGCAAAGTGCCAGGTATTGTTGGGTAAACGGCCATCTCTTCTACACAGGTCCTAATCTTGAAATCAAAAGATGTGTAAGGGAAGATGAAATTTTTCATATACTGAAGGCATGCCATGATGAACCTTGTGGGGGACACTTTGCAGACAAAAGGACAGGACACAAAGCGCTGAGGATGGGCTACTATTGGCCAACTCTTTTCAGGGATGCAAAAGGATATGTTCAGTCTTGTGATAGCTGCCAAAGGATGGGTCAGCCCAGTAGATTAGATCAAATGCCTTTGTAACCTCAATCAGTAATTGAACCATTTGATAGATGGGATCTGGATTTCATTGGCCCTATCAGCCCTCATTCCAAACAAAAAGCTTACATCTTGGTCTGTACCGATTATATGATGAAATGGGTAGAAGCGGTAGCTCTGGCGAAGGCTAACGACCAGGCTATGATCGACTTTATATACAGTGAAATATTTACCCATTTTGGGGTACCTAAGGAAGTAGTTACTGATGGGGGACCATAGTTTGTGTCGCATCAATTTGAAGCTCTGCTACGTAAATATCATGTGCAGCATAGGATAGCTTCACCTTACCATCCCCAATCCAATGGCCAAGTGGAAAGCTCTAATAAATTTATTGAAGCCATCCTTACCAAGACAGTTAAGAGCCATCGTAGAGATTGGGCTGACAGGCTTCCGGAAGCACTATGGGCATATCGTACCACTTGGCGTAACACCACAGGTTTCTCTCCTTAAGATTTAGTGTATGGAAAAAGTGCCATATTCCCAATTGAATTTGAAATCAAGACCCTGAATATGGCCACCGAAGTAAACATGGATGTAACTGAAGCCCAGAAAAGAAGATTAAATCAATTGAATGAACTAGACGAGAATCGGTTAGCTGCAGTGGACCAGATAGTGTTAATTCAACAACAGAGATCCAATTGGCATGACCGATTCATTAAAAAGAAGGTCTTCTGTGAGGGAGACTGGGCATTATTATACGATTCCAAATTCAAAAGAGATTTCAAGGGCAAATTACGCACAAGATGGCTGGGCCCATACCTAGTAGACAGGTATTTGATAATGGCACATTCCGCCTGGTAACTATTGATGAAAACCGCATACCATTATTTCCTAATGGTCACAGGTTGCGACTGTACCATAAACCAATTTCAAAGGATGCATTTATCTCACAAATTGCCGCTGACCCAGATTACCATCTAGCACAAGGGCAGGAATTTCTCTCTGCCTCTGTCCATCTTTAATTAATCGCTGTAAATCGTGCACGAATCAGTGTACATAAATAATGGTTGTTTTTTTCTTTCTTTCGTTATGTTATGTTATCTTTTTGCACTTAATCTTTTTTTTCTCTGTTGTTTTTCCAAGATTTGCAGGGAAGCGCTCAAGGATGAGGGTCAGACCGGGCCTGTCGACCAGAAATCATTTTTCTGTGCCTTCCCGCACCACGACCTTTTTTTTTTCTTTTTTTCCTTAAATAAATTTGTCGCAGCTGTGACACCTACTTTCCGGTAGCTGCGACACCCCTTTTCCGGGAACTGCGACACCCCTTTTTTGGCAGCTGCAAAACCTTTTTTCGGCTGCTGCGACACCCATTTTCTGGCCACCGCCCATTTTTCGGCAGTTGCAACAACTTTTCCGGTAGCTGCAACACTTTTTTCGGTAGCTGCGACACCCATTTTCCGGCCACTGCCCATTTTTCGGCAGCTACAACACCTTTTTCGGCAACTGCGTAACCCATTTTCTGATGCCTACAACACCGTTTTTGGTAGCCACCGCATCATGAAACTCCACCTTCTTCCATTCCCACACGCTGTGACCCCATTTCACTTTTAACCATAAAATCCATTTCCCGTCGCTCCAGCGCATTCACTTTCTGTCCGCTTAACATCTCCTTATCTTTTTCGACGGTTGTGACATCTTTTTCGGCAGCTGTGACATCTTCTTCGACGGCTGTGACAACTTTTCCTGCAGCTGCAACTCCGCTATATTTAGCATATTTTTCTAGCATTAAAGGCCATGTCTCTGCTTCAATTTCTTTATGAACTGCGGTTGTGACTCCTGTGTTATTAGCAGATCTTTTTGCACATCATCAACTCCTCTAAATATGGCTTCGCTTCCTCATGCCAGCAATCTGACCCATAATGTGATATTTCTCATAATTTCGACCATTTTGAAGCGACGGTTTTTGCTTCACTGGTGGAAAGAATTATTGCAGCATCTTTGTTACAATGATTATATTTAATGACTGCGCACCGCACAAGTTCGGCTTCCACAATGTCTGCAACCACACATTCCATTATTCTCCGAAGGACATCCAGCGTGCATTCTCGAAGGTATGGCTTTGATTAACCACATAATTAAGTATCAATATGATTTAACAATTTCAGTTGTACTTCCCTTTTTATGCCCATTATCGCCCCGATTAACTCTTTGCCCGTGCGACTTAAAGACTAATTACGCTACTTGATAACCGCCACCTTTCCCAATTTGGAATAAAATTTCAAATAATCCGGTGTGCTGAAACTTTTCAAATTTGCCTAACTCTCCTCTTAGCTGTCCATGCATACTCTATGCCGTCACCTCCATTGTCGGAGTCTGTAATCTGTTGAACAACAAACAAATTCTGAAGACAGAAACATGGGGATTTTGGCTTGTTATGAACCTTCAAACACACGAGAGCTCAAGAGAAACACTGCATTCTTCGCTATCTTTCAAGCTGCTGGTTGGACGGAATTTTTTGAACGTCTGAATGGATTTCACCAAGAAGCAGCCTTACAGTTTGCTCTGAAACTCATAGAAACTCACTCAGAAGTTTGGGGATTGCGCATTGAAGTTTCTGAAGCCATTATAGCTGAGGTCACTGGTATTCTTCAGGTGGGAATGGCTTGGTTTGGACGTCGAGTCCCCACTACTGCAGTAGTACAGGACTTTCTAATAGAGGGGGAGCAGTTTCACATGACAAAAAGAGGGATAGTACTGTAGTCATTTCCACAGCCATGGAATCAAGTCAGGATTTTTCTCAAGAAATATATCACTTGTGAAGGTAGGTACCAAACAGTTTATAATTCGAAACTCCCTTTACTATCTCATCTCCACCATAATATTTTGTTAAATATTCCATATTATTTGCTTAATGATTTGCATCATATGGAGGGGTTTGTTCGAGCTGCCAAGCATCCACTCGCCTCACTGACCCACCATGGCCTCATTAAATTAATTATTTTAAGGACCCTTGCTCAACACAATATACCCTGGGAGCAATTTACAGCTCAAGTACAGGAACCCGCTCCTTTTCCCGGTGTCCCAATAGAAGAAGAGCAGGTCCATCCACAGTTGGGGGGACATGAAGCACAACAGGAGGATCAGAGCCCCTCCAATATAGTTGGGGGGGAGATGAAACTGGATCAAAGGATCAACTAGGGGCACAAGCAGAACAATTGAGAGAATATGTACATAAAAACCCTGTGGAAGAACCAAATAACAGGGTAGCTCTGACAGCAGAGGGTGAAATTGAAACAGCATTAGATGCTGTGACAATTGAACCCAAAGATGACAGAGCCATGGCGATAGAAGAAAATATTGAGCTGGTGACCATTGAATCCTCACCTGAGTGGGGAGGTACTTTGATTGAAGAAGAACAACCCAAGGAACAAGAAAATGCTAGAATTGGGAACATTCCTTCTACTTTAGATGTGAATCCAAAAAATCTAGCACCACAAAGAAAAAGGAAGAGATCAAATGATGAAATTAAGATATCTCCACCAATAAGAAGGAAAAGAGCCAGGTCGGTTGCAGCAACAGAAGCAGCAAGGAAAATATGGGCAACCTTAGAAGCACAAATTGAGTTCCCCATTCTTAAACCCAGGCCAATTGATGCCCCACAAGGGCCAGTCGAAGAAGAACCCCAAATTGAAGGACTTCTATTCGAAAATAGGCTATTAAAAGAGGAAGTCCAAACAATCAGAAGGGAATTGGAAAATTGGAAAGAAACATGCAGAAAACAGGGTGAAAGGAAGCTGCACACATTGGTGGAGGTTGTGGACCAACTGGAGGGACCAAATTCTACTGAGCCTGGCAATGAGGAAGAAAGAGTGGTCTACCCCACCTGTGGAGAAATCTTTAAAGAAGTAGGCCACAAGATTGTAATTCATGCCTTTATAACACAATAGTCTGCACCTGCAACAGAGGAAGTTGCAGAGAAAGAAGATGTTGTCACACAAGAACCAGCATCTTCAAATATTCTTGCTGAAGTTGCCACTAACCCTAGGACAGAAGAACCGAGGGATGAATTTATTCCTGATTATGGGGATGAACATTGCACGATGACCCCAGAATCCTCCCATGACACAAACATTATAGAAGTGGAACCACAACAGCAAGGAAATAATGAGATTGAATAGGGTGCTGCCACACAAGAACCAGCATCCCTAAATGTGCTTGTCCATGGTTAACCAGATGGGAGGAGAACTAGGGATTGAGGGCACTTCAGAGTTTAATAAAGAATTCTGTACTACAACTCCAGAATTGTCCCATGATACAGAAATCATAGAAGAGGAACCACAACAGCAGGGAGATAAAGAAATGAGCCAGGATGTTGTCACACAAGAACCAACATCTTTGAAGATTGCAGTAGGGACTTTTGAAATGCAACAAGAAATTAACCCTGAAGTGGATGTCATTCCTGATGTGCATTGGAGTGAGGATGAACAAGTTCAAACACAATCCTCAGGTGATACGGAAATCCTTGAGGAGCAGCTGCACACTGAAGAAGACATTCAATCTCAACAGCAGGAGGAAAGAGAAGAACGGGGCTCTATCACACAAGAACCAGTAGCCTCACATCCAGCTACCAAAACTGCAATAGAGAACCCCAGAAAGAGGATGTTGTTACACAAGAACCAGTGTCTCCAAGAGTGGTGGATGTTGTTGCTGAAGAGAGTCCAGAAAAGGTTGCTGTCACACAAGAACTAGCACCTCCCAAGATAGCTTCAGATGTGCAAGGTGTCCAATGTGGTACATCAGGCGACAAGGTGAGGATTGATCCCCTTAGAAACTTCATCGACCTGGATTCTGACAAGGAGGAGCATCATAAAGAATAAATCCTGAACCTTACAGCAGAAGTCTCAATTCTAAGAATGGAGGTAATAAAATCGAATAGGCAGGTGGAAGAATATCAAGGAGGGATAAAATCTCTTACTGAGCATAAAAATATTATTAGGGGATTGGAGGAGAAATGGGCAGAAGAACGTATGACCCAAAGACTTCGAGAGGAAGATCTACAGAGAAATTTAAGGGAGCTGAAAAATTTCCAGTTTATGCAGAAGGAAAAAGAGCAGATGTATGCTCTCTCTCAAGAACTCCTGGGCACTAGGTTACCTTCTTCTTCTTACCCTGGCTTCCTATTTGAACAGTTTGTTTGGTTTAAGTTGAGAGCTGTGAAAAAAGGGAGGTCATTTGAGATAATGATCTCAGCAAAAAATTTGGAAACATTTTTTAGAAGTAATTTTGAAGATCAAAATTTGCTGTGTGAATTATATTTGCATGAGATGGCTTGCCCTCTAGACCGCCATTCAAATCCTGTCCCTTTTTCAGGGGATGTTCAGTTGAGGGATTTTTCTCCTTTTGTGAGCAATCATGTTCAGTGGGAAAGGTCTTTTCAAACCTTTTCTCACAATGAAGCTCACTCTAACCTTTGGGTTTGAAGTGAGCCTCAGAATTCGGGTATTCTTCTTGCTCGATACAGGAGTTTGCTTCCATGCCCCATCTAGACTCAGCACATAATGGAACTACAAGAGGAAGTTATTTCTACTTGTACCAACCATATTTTTATACACCAACAAGCAGCATTGGAAGGAAGTAAGCACAGATTCCAGGTTTCCTCTCCCATACTTAGGATCAGAGACTCCTATTGTTTTAGGAATTTTGAACAGGCACTTTCCAAGGTCGAGGGCTATGTTGGATGTATCAGGGAATGTGGGGCTAATTGGTTGGGTCTAAAATTTAAATCCCCCCTCATCTGGTGGCTGGAAAAACCATATAGGGTGGACTTCTCACTAACCAAGGAAGAGGTGCAACGATACTGGAGATATTGGATTGCTCAAAGAGGGTTTGTAGACAAAGAAGGGGTGCCTAAGTTCCCCTACAACTTCTCTTCTCTTCATGAACAGAGCTCAGTACAAGATTTGGATTTAGAATAATGGTTGTTACATGAGGACATGCAACAGGACAGTTGGGGGGAGATGTTGGGCCCAAAAATGGCCTCTTTTGACCACCCTTAATTACCTCTTCTTGTTCTATCCTACCCTATTCAGCATGCCAATTAAACGTTTTACCCCCACTCTACTCTTCAAAACACCAAGGTATGATTGGTCGTTGTTTTATTTTATTAATACTTATGATTGTGATAATCAAGGCTTTGTATCTCTCAATGCGCTAACATATTATGGTTTATAAAGGTATTTTGAGGTATATGGACTGCAGAAAGATTGGGCTGAACAAGCTATGAAAAGAAGGGGCATTCACTTCTTAAGCTGATCCCCATCCATCCTATCTTCACCCAAGGAATGCAGCTCCAGTACGATATCCCAGACAAATCTGGTCAAGGTAGTTGTAACAGAATGCATCAGACTTAGAGGTCAACAGTGCATTGTTGCTTATGTGTAGCCATAATATGAAGATATCGTCACTCCTTGGGCGATTAACATTTTTCCTATGTTTCCTATTTTTCATCCTACGACGTTTGTAACAGTTGTTGTCATTTAGGGCACCTGAAGATCAGAGATCTTCATGGCTGCCCCATAATAGGATAGGATGTTATGATTTACAGTGTATAAATATAGAGAACTGTTTCAAGCCAGGGGTTGCTGAGCATATAATCAATTCATTGTATTAGCTGTGAGGAGAAATTGTGTAATCACTCTGTCTTTTAATACACGGAGTTACTTCTGATCTAAAGGTTTTTACGTGTGTTCAGCCAGCATCTCTGTGTAAAGGCTGGGACCACCTTCCACAGGGATCACTGAGTTAAATTAGGTCTTTTCAATTACTTTGTTGTGTGATGTTATGCTAATTTTACTTCTTCATAGGAAGTTGTAATAAGTGTGGATTTATAGTGTGTCGTGATTGCATTCTTTTAAGATCTGTAGTGGCATAGTGTGGCAGTCGACTGAGTAGATAATTATTTCTTATGCAATTCGTGTGGTAACTGTAACAGCTCTGTTCATCCTTAGATCTTTTAGTTGTCGTTTCCATGAATCTTTGCAACTTGTCTCTTTTTTTTATGATTACAGAATTTCATTCCTGTATTTCAATTTCCTAGAACAGCTGAACTCAATATCTGTATTTTGAATTCCTAGATCAATATTCAACTTATGTTT
Organism: Pseudotsuga menziesii; assembly: GCA_001517045.1. NCBI lineage: Eukaryota > Viridiplantae > Streptophyta > Pinopsida > Pinales > Pinaceae > Pseudotsuga > Pseudotsuga menziesii. The sequence continues at coordinate 162,091 of LPNX010282290.1, forward strand.
TTGGATTCCTAGGACAATCAAATTAGATAGTTGAGTTAATCATTAAGTGGTGTGAACAGGATTTTCCCTTATCTACAATTTTAATTTACATGTGACTTTTTCCATTCTTAGACCAAGCCATAACAGAAGGTAATTGTGATTGCATTCCTTAGAAGGTAACTAGATTAATTAGATTCTTGGGATGAGCATAGCCGAGCAGAGGGTAGTATTGTTCAATTACAGTGATTTCATGTTTAAGCATATACTTTGCATGTTATCCTTGAAATACAAGACTTTGTCGGGTTGACAATAAATATTGTACACTCTGTATGTTAGTTGTAATTCACTTGCATATAGGGTGCTTGACACTTGCCTTTACAGATTGCTCCTAGAAGTCTTTTTACCTCCTTTTGCAAACCAATAGAGTCTTGCAAAATCTGGTTGTTCATCTCATTCTTCCTTTTCTGTATCTTGAGCATCTCTCTAAGATTCTCTTAGGTCTTGGCAATCAGTTGAAGGAGACTTCCAGCCAAGTCCAACAACTTTTGGTCTACTTCCATGATTAATGTGCACCACTGGATTTCACCTTTCTCACCTGTGAAATGCATCATTGAAATTTTGTTAGACCAAGCATAATATAGGCATTAATATCAGTCAATTAATTTTCCAATTGGCATGACAGTCCAAGTGTCATCAAGGAGACTTTCATATTTTTCGTGCCTTCCCAATAGGAACATGAGCTCATTCATGTCCATTCTTGGGCAGGGAATTAACCATTCCAGCATCCACAATTTACTTTAAGCAAATACACACATTCTATTTTCAGTCATACATGCATTAAACAATCTTTTGTTTTCACAATGCATAAATATATATATATATATATATATATATATATAATCAAAAAGGCAAGAGAGAGCAACAAGAGTTTTTCCCCTCTCTTTTTTGTTCCATCCTGGAACCTACACCATCGTTGTGGATTTTCATGCTCTCAGCCCCTTTTACTTCACCGTGAATGTTGGACCAATCCCTCTTGGTCATGACACTTAGTGTCTCCAGTCTATTTCGAACCTCTCAACCATGGAGTCTCCCCACATGGTTTGTCTCAGCTGCTAGGAACTTCACAGTCTCACTAGCACCTTTTTCATTACTGCTCATTTTGAGCTCTTCAGGACAGTCACATGTCCACATGCACCCCTAGGATGCTCTCATAGTCCTTGCTTCCAGCAATACCTATATTCAAACATTGAATAAATTCACATGTTTAGTTTATTCTCATTAGTTTTTATCTCTTAACAAGAGCTTAAAACATCATAACCAATTCATATACACATGCATATTCATAAGCAAGAATTGCAAAATAATCCAATACTTATCTATATTGTGTGTTTCCTCATTGGTCCACAGGATCCTGCTTAGCTTTGTAATCCTTAGGATCGCCTATGGACTTGGATGTTAGATCAGCACGCAGGCTACTTCACAACATCCTTTTATATATATTTATCAGGCACAGTCAAGCCAACCTTCAGTTGGGGTTTATCAGACCATCAACAAATCGCCTGCACTTACATCAACAATAAACGACCATTTCCAGGTCTCATTTCTGATAGTGAGTTCTTATTCCACTACCCCATATCACACAAGAGACCACTCCCTTCTCTGAGTTGATAGTCCCTCAGGAATGTCTCCTTCTGTGTGCTCTTTAGAGAGACCACTCCCTTATCTGAGTTGACAGTCCCTCAAGAATGTCTCCTTCTCTGTAGAAGGTAGGATGAGCTCAAGGCATTGTCCATTTAGTGTACAACACCAGACTACATCTGTTTAGCCTGACAACACAAGCAATATAAGCATATTCATCAATGTTATTGTTCTAAAACTATAATGACATTTCATATCATTCACTATCAAGTATTTTGACACCAGGAGCGCGTCCACTCCCTAGGGTGTAATAAATATTGAAAAACCCTTCCATGATCCAACATCGAAAAAGTGTGCACCCTTTTTCGGTGTGTGAAATGTAGGCCCTATTCATACTCAAGCAATCTACCACAATGGAAATAAAATCATAACATGTTCTGCATATTGAATTTAACAATTTGACATGCATATTCTTAGCTAGGTTTATAGAACACTTATCCATTTGCCGAGGCAGTATTCCTTCATTGAGGAGGAATGGGGGATCCCTTCTCTGAGTTGACAGTCCCTCGGTTTTCCATCCCAATTCCTTTTTACATTTCATATCCACACATTTCTTACCAACATAATCTATACCATCTCACTTACATGGCTTACCAAACATCTAGTGCATATGAGACATTTCCAAGATAAGGGAAAACCTTCCCATGAAGTTTGTCTCCTGCAAGCCATCACACATGATCTTCCTATAGTGTGTACCCCTGGCACATTCATCAAATAGCCAAACAGTCAATCATTATCTGATAATACAATCCAAATTGATTGTTCCATAACTAAGCAATGACATTAGTAATGAAATTCAATAGGAATTTGCAATTCTGTCTACTACAGAAATTGGTTTGCCTGGCAATGAGGTGATACTCAATTGTGGGTCTCCTATAAGTAGCACCACTATGCCCATTATAATTTTATGCTTACTAGCATAACATGAATACCCACTTGCAGTGCGTCCTCCTAACACAATCTTATGCAAGCCAATAGTGATTAGTAGTTGGCAGCAATTTCTTAATTTCGAAATTCACAAATTCAAATTTACATCTCATTACACATACAAACTAGTTTCATAGCCATGAGACTCTTCTCATGAGGTTTGGCTCTTTCACATGGTAGATTTCGGCCTTTGTCATGGTCTTACCCACTTTTCCATGCCCCAACAATCTACCTGAAACATTTGCAAGGTATAGTTGCATCATTTATGCAATTTAAATGAATTGTTTAGATACTCCTTACTTCACAAGCGTATCATTATACCACCTTGCCCTTCCATAGATCATTTCCGGCAGCCAATTGATCATGACTACCATCTTCATGCACTTACTATCCTGCATTCATAACATCTCTTGAAATGGTTCTAGAATTGTCATTAATTCATCAGTTTAGCCATTAGTTATTCATAGTATCACATGCTCTATCTCAATGCATTCATGCAATGCATCACAACAATTGCACCCATACTTATGTATGCATATCTACAACATTTACTCATACTTTTCATATGCATCCATTCAATGCATAACTACAAGATTTATAAAATCTTTTGATACATACCCACTCAATGCTACCTTGCGCTGATTCAGGAATACTATGCATTCAAATATACCATGCATGGCCCAACCATGACTACTTCATATAGGATGCATGACTATAATCACAATTATTAGTGCTTACTTTCCTTGGGCTACTAAGCTCGTAACAACATAATGCAGGCATCACACATTTCTCTATGAATGCAGTATAAAATTCTAATACCCACATGGTGTGAGACCTCTCGTTTTTATCACTCCATGCAATTGTCATAATTAAACTCTTGCCTTCATGGGTCCTACTTACACCCTTGACATTACCAATTTGGTTTGTCCTTTGTAGGAGTCTGCAGAATTTGCTCACCAACTTTTGATTCTGGATTTGTTGCCTTATCCCTTTCTCCATAGGGTTTCTCGTCACATTCGTCAGCATCAGCAACATATTCAGCCATGTCCATGTTGTCATTGGTTTTTACACTAATGCCAACATCAATGCAATAACTACCATTATTGGTTCATTATACATGTATAATTCTTACTAATCTTACCAACATGTAATATCCTATGCATGCAAGGGATATCTTCATACATTTCATGTATGAAACTTATAAATGTAATTATAATTAGCAAGACAGGGTTTAAGGAAATTTCCCTTTTCAACTCCCTCATCCCTGCATGGAACTCCTTTTCCACACAACAGCTGGTTTGACTTCATGGTCTTGCTACCTCTAGGCATGCAATTCCCAGATTTGTCTATTTTTACAGCAGCACATTTCTATTTCAAGCAATCACTAACACTTTACTACTCCACACTCAAATTCTGGTGACTCTCCCTTGTTCCTTGCTGGATAAGCTTTCCAACACCTATCCACATGCTTCATTCTAACCTCAGGTGTGAAAACCACACCACTTCTAGAATGATGGCAAAACATACAACTGTATTTTGGTCGAGAATGCCAACTTCAGTCACCTAGAATTTTCTTCCTTTTCAGCCCTTTGAAAAACCCAAATTTCCTTGTACAGGATCGGGTCTCCTTCCAACTATCATTCCAACATTTCGGTGGCCATAATCACTAAACTTCTGATCTGCATCAGCGAGAAAAATGACCGTTCGTCAGGTGCATAGTCCCTTGAGTAGCCGCAATGGCAGAAAGTGATCTTTATACAGTTTCCATGGGTGAACCGACTAGGCTTCCGAGTCCTTTATCAGCACTACAAAAGCCATCATCGGTGATCGGATCCTCTACCTGTCGGACAGCTAGTTCTCTAAGCTTCCGCAATGGCTAGTCTCTCGTGCTCTATATCCGGTAAGAAGTAGTGTACCTTCGATGAATTTCGGCTAGGCATTGTTCGTACCTGGAGGTTTGTACCAATGATTAAGTTGGTAAACTGATACACACTTACACTTGGTTTGTAATCCTTATAAACATATCCACTCTTCTTTCTTGCATTGTTGTCATGTGTAAGGTATTCACCTTTAACAACCATAGACCTAGTGGGGAAGTGGTTGTTTTCATCATCAGTCATGGACATAATGAGGGCTTGCTTTCCCTCTATACAGCGTGCCAACCAGTAATCACCACCCCATTCACTGTCTTTTGAGGCAACCACTGTGTATATGTGTCCTGCATAGTATGATTGTAGGTATATGATCAAATATCTTTCGTGTGATACAAGGCCATTAATGTGAGTTTCAAGACTACATAAATTTAACAAAAAAATGTGAAGGAAATGCATCATACCAGGTTGTACAAGGTATGATACATGATCAAAATCTATAGAAATAGACGATTGGTCTACTTCCAATGGAGTTAACTCAACAATTGCACGCTGATCAAGTGGAAGTGATATGCGATCCCATCCATCAACCCAATCCAATGATTCACACATATCCCAGTCACCATCACAGCAAGGCGGGCAAAAACAAGCG